>JAZKJV010004869.1:0-340653 GCA_037367405.1 Ottelia alismoides
TATTGAGTTCGAGTAATTTGTTGAGTATGTTAAGGGACTTCCTCTGAAATTAAAGCATGCGCATTTTATATTTCTTTGATTAAGGTGAAAATATTTTTAAATCAAAGTTGTCTCATATTTTTGTATTTTGAAAGTTCATTCCCTTTCCAACTTTCAAATATGAGGTATGTTGACAAAATACCTCATGTAATATTTGATAACTCCTTCCATATTCACAACACCCTAATAATATGAGAAAATATCATGTATTGAAAGAAGCCAGAACTCTTTTCACTTTGCAAGTCCAACTTGCATTCCAAAGGTTTGGCCTTTAATACCAATGCTCGTCGCGTCAAAGGCAATGCTGACATGTTATTAATTAAACCAACCATCAATGGGCAGAAATTCTACGCTATGCGTAATCCAATAGCACCTCGATTATGTGAGGAATAATATTGGAGTCACTATGCATATTGCTCATCTATTTTAAAAAATGAAAAGCAGTCTGATCCATGTACACTTGAAATTTCAAGTTTCATCAGCGCTGAAGCGACTCCAAAATACAATCCATGGCAAAGGTACCCTTCGTAGTGTCAAAAGACCATGGATGTCATCATATGACTTTTCATATCATGTTTAAATGATGATTAATTATTTTAAATCCAATTCTCATAATTAGTCGATTAAGGGAAATCCCATTTTTATTGTGATTAATGAATCATTAAATCATCTTTAATTCAGTCCCATTAAATTTAAGACTAATCCAATTGACATACTCTATTTGAGTTTTCACTATATCAATGAATATATCCTCTTTGAACATGTAAAGATACATCTTGCACATTCAACTTGTAATGCACAAATACTTATAAATTTTTATTTAGAATTACAAGTCAACATAACACCTGCTCTACAAAACACATAATTACATGTCATAATCAGAGATAAATCACATTCAATCATATTCCTGTCAGCATGTAATTGGATCCATCATATCATATACGACGGGTTACTGTGTTGTTTCTAGTCCTAATTTAAAACTATGTGAGTGAACTAGTCCACTACTAGTTGTTTAATACTAAATCAAAATGAGTGTTACCTATTCCTGATTGTGCATATAAATACATTCAAAATATAAAAATATGAAATAAAAAAAACTCAAAGTATTTCATATATCTAAATAAGAAATAAAATTATTTGCATTCCAAATTTGCAAGCTACGACCATCTCACTTTAAATTTGAAGGTACCATGTAACAAGACTTAAAGTTCATTGTGACCCAAATATTTCTAAAATAATAGTTTCAACTCATGATCTGAACATATCAAAGATATTCAAATCAATTTGAGTCTTTGGAAATAGGAAAAACGAGTCATAGTTTTATCGAGTGATGTTCTAATTGTGCTTATGAAGCTGTTATAACTGTGCATATGAAGAAATCTAATTTTCTCGAGGTCGTACGGTCCGAATCGTGCATAATTATTTTACAATGATTGAGGATGTTAATGATTTATTAGTTGGTGTTATAATGTGTTATATAACTCAAATTTGGTAGCAAAAAAGTCCATAATGGTTCGCTACTATTTTGAACGAAATTGAAGTATGTGGACACTTTCTACATCTAAATCTTCGTCCATATACTGCCAACTTTTGATTGATTTTTTCAGGATAAGTCTAGACCTAGTTAACCTCGTAACAATCTCAAAAATATTTTCTAAAATATGGGCGTACAATATCATATCACTGGAATATTTAAATAACAAAAGACAACACAAAAACATTGTACCTACAAAAAGGGAAAATAAGGCCTTTTATTTTTCGAACTTGGATGCAATTTATATCCTCCGAACAAGTTTTTGGTACCAATTAAAATAATATGAAACCTCACACGTCATGGAAACATGAAAAAAATCACATTCAAGATATAAGAGGCTCATCGTATGAGTGATATGGAAATCATATAACAAAAAAATTGATTGCATCACAAAATCGCATGATAACGAAAATTATTTTCATATTGTTTTATGTACAACGTGAGTTAGGAATTATACCTTTGATGCATGAGTCTGTAAAGGAAGAGATCTCCTGAATCGAATCTGATCCCATGAATGCTTGCATTCACATGCATGACGATGACTTGTGATTCCTTACGTGAACTTGAGAGTTTATCTCCACTGATTGTCCACATCAAAAGAGATCATTCTCAATCTCTTTCCTCATTATTTCATATCTTGAAACCGAGTCCCTTCTATTTGTACATGAAGCATGAAGAAGAAGGTGGATCCTCTTCTCAATGGTTACACAAATGGAGAGGGAGAGTGATGATGGTGGATGATGATAATGGGAAGAGGGTGGGGGCCAAGGAGAGAAAGGGAGATCAAATCTCTCTTCTATTGTTTTCCTCGTGATGATAGGACTAGAGATCGCTCTTGGATGAAGTTGAATTGAATGTGAAGAGAGGCCATGCCTCTCTTTATATAGCCCATAGGGATGACTGCATGGAGAGAAGTAGAGAGCCATGTCTCTCTACTCTATCTATTTAACTTTTTTTCAAATAGAACTCATATTTGAATTTGAATAATAAATGAGATAATAAAAGGAAAAACTTTTTCTACTTTATATCTAACATATATTTGGATGACCAAAAAAAGGAATTTTCTTCTCCATCTCTCTCTTCCATTAATTCAAATCCTATTCTGAAGTAGTCATAAATAATTATGGATTTATCACTCCCCCCTCCCCCCCTCGTTGGGAGGAGAGAGAAGCTCTGGAGGGAAAAATGGCGATTTGGGATTTCTCCCTTCTCCATGTCATTTTTTATCAATTCTTTTGCGTGTTTTTCATTTTGCGATGGGTTAGATTCTATTCTCTATCGTCTATGCTCATTTGGAGATCGTTCAACCTGGTTTCCATGGATTTCTTGGTACTTGTCTGTTTGGGATCAGCTCCCTATTGCAAATTTTATTTCAATATCGGTTGCAAGCTTCTCCTATTGGTTGTTTGAGGACTCTAGACCTCCTTCTGGTTGTATTCCACTACCGGAGGTCTGCAGATCTTGGTGCCTTGACTGCAGTTGCTTCGTGAAGGAACTTGGTGACGCTAGGGTTCCCCTCTGTTGGGCGATTTCTTATTTTTGGAAGCACGAGATCTGAGGGATATGTTAGTGGCCACGTGGCCTTCTTTTGAATTATGGAAGGCACCCTTGATGGCGCAACAAACTTCCCTTTTTTGGAGGCAGTAAAATATGTGAAGAAGCCCGTTTTTCAAAAAAAGGTGGTTGTTGTGAAGTGATGATGCGCCTGACAATCGGGTTAAGTATGTAATTAACAATGGTCGTCGTGACCCAAATAACCAAGCGCGGTCAATCGAGAAAAATAAATGAAACCACTCAGAAAATATAAATCAATGAAGCAATGAATGTAAGCGGCTTTTCGCTATTCTTTTTACCTGGTATAGTGACCAGGGTCGAACACAAGGAGCACGATTTAAAAACTAAGTAGTCAAATTTCAAAGTTATTTTTTTAGTGGTTTTTGACTTTTATATATTTTTTTATTTTTCGAATAAGCACAAAATGCATAAAGAAGTAAAAACACATGCACACACTCTTTTAGGTATTTTTCAGAATAATAAAAAAAAGAAAATGTTTTTGTGATTTTGTAAAAATGAAAATAGTGGAAAATAAAGAGACTATTTACAGCCAGGAGTATTTTTCAATTTATAAAATCTTTAAAAGTTCAAAACTCCAGGAGACTATTTTTAAATGAAACTAGAAAGCGATATCTACAAAAAGAGACCAAAATCACTATTTTTGAATTTTTCTACAATTTTTTACAATTTTTATAAGATTTTTCGTATTTTACATTTTTTTGAGTTTTATAAATGGAAAATACACAAAAATTGGATAGAAATTAAAAGAAACTAAAAGACACCTACAATATTTTTTTGGGAAATTTTAGACTAATTTTCGAATTTTTATGAATTTTCAAAGTGTAGGCAAGCAAAAAGACACAGTTTTTTTGATTTTTTAAATATATCAAATGTCATAAAATATTAATGAAAATTTTATACAGTGGGAAGCACTACAGCAGAAACATACACTAGTTTTTTGAGAATTTTTCGGAATATAAAAAACATTTATTCCAATGAAAAGAGCATGCAGAATGAAAGTCTGAAATGTAGGGACTGAATTGCAAATATGCAGAGTTTTTACATCAAATGCGTAATAGAAATAAAATGCAGAATAAAAAAATACTATTTACCCAGCAAGCATATTGATCTTCTAGAGGCAGGGGCTTCTCAGCAATTCGGACAGATAAAGAGTTACCAAATATCTTCTGAACCTCAGGAGTATTTCTGTAATTTCAAAAATCTTTTGGGGTGGATCTGCAATTTGACCACTTTCCTTTTTTTTATTTCAGACCCCACAGCCCTAGGGTTCTTCCTTATTCGATGCTTCTTCAACTCAACAGATGAGCCGTCGCCGCCCAGACGGGAGGAGAGAGAGGCGGCGCTAGATGGAGGGAAGGTCGGCGCGGGCTGGTGGGCGGCCTGCTCGCGTGGCTTCGGACGCGCGTGAGGCGCGCGTGGCTGGAGGAAGGTCGGCGGGCAGGCTTGGGCGCAGGAGCGGACTCGGGCGGGACTGCGGAGGGCGCGTGGGAGACCACCTGGAGTGCGCGGTGGGAATCGCGGAGGCGGCGCCGCCGCCCGCTGAGGTAGATGGGGCGCGGTGCAGATGGCTCGAGGAGGTGGCCCACGGGAGGGCCTGGCGCTGATCGATGGGGCCAGAGGAGAGGCGCAAAGGTGGCGGACCTCCACCGCTGGGCCTGGGCGGAGGCGCGGCTGGGCAGCGCGAAGGTTGGAGGGCAGATGCAAGGTCGGCCGCGCGGCGTCGACTGGAGCGGAGGAGGGACCGGGGAAGCACGTGGGTCGCGCACGGTGGCGTGCTGTGGCAGAGCGGGAAGTGCCCGTGCTGGTGCTGCGGAGGGGCCGCTTGTGGTTGCGGGGCGGTGGATATGTGGGCTGCGGCGGCAGCATGAGGGCGGCGCCGCCGCTAAGCAGGTGCGGGTTGATGATGCTGCCTGCTAGTGGTTGCAATGGAGGACAAGGGCGCGGGTGGCTGCCGTTTATTTTTTTTATTTTTTTTGTTTTTATTGATCTGTGACCTGCAAGAGATGTTAGTAAAGAAAATGTATTTTTTATAGTTTTTGTATTCTTTTAATCCTGTAAAATAGATGTTAGGTAAATTTTTTTTGTATGATTTATTCCTGCAACACCAATGTTAGAGAAAGATAAACAAACAAACAAAATTATTATTTTTTTTCCTGCAAAATAGATGTTAGAGAGAAAGAGGACGATAATTTTATTTTTTTTATTTTTCTTTATTCTTGCAAAACAATCGTTAGTGAGAAAAACAAAATTTTTTACGTTTTCCCTGCAAAAACATATGTAAGATGAACAGGAAAAACCCTTATATGATTTTTTTATTATTTTTTTATTTATGCACAATAATAGGAGGCGTGGATGGAGATCCAGTGGAAATGAGAGGAATGGATCCGAGTCTCCGACCACCGTACGTGGTCGGAGATGAAAGGTTGTGCGAGGTAGAAAAAGAAATGCGAGGATCACGAGATGAGATGGTAAATCGGTGTCGGAGGCGGAAAATATGTGGTGGAAATTTTGAGATTTTTAATCTAAAAATTACTCCCTACTCCTTCGCAAAAACTAAATCTATGATTACCTAGAGAAAAAGACAAGTAAAAGTGGATCTCACCTCGGGGATCGGACAAGCCATGATGGCCTCGACGAAGCTCACGTCGCTGTCACCGACTGGATCGGAGGCTAGGACCCTCTTCAACAAGAAATCTCGGAAACTGGGCTCCTCTCCACCAAAGATTGATCAAGTTTGAATGAGGGAGGAGGAGCCCATTAAAAAGAGAGAAAAAAAACAAAAAAGGAAAATATTTACAAAAAAGGAAGGTGTTTATTGGGTTGATTAATAAAAAAATTAAATTAATAAATAAATTAAATAATTAATTACGAAATTCGAAATAAATAAATTAAATTAATTAATTAATTAATTGGAAATTAATTGGCCACCTTAATGGTGGCCATTAAAGGTATGCAATCAAATCTAATATATAAGGCATGTTATAAAATCAAATCAATCAAATAAAATCAAATAATTAAATAAAAAATTCGGAATTAATTTAAATTAATTAATTAATGTTAGGTAATTAAATTTTTTTGATGGTTTTTATTTAAGGAAGTTAGTGGTATACATATATTATATACATAAAATATAATGTACATAGGTGCAAATAAGGAAACAATTTTTATACAAGATTTTTTTAATTAATTTTTTTTCTAATTTTTACTTTATTGAAAACAATATTTATAATATATACATTAAGTAAAAATAAATATAAATAATTATATACACAAATATATGGGTAAACTGCACAATACACCCCAAAAAACCGACTTTTTAACCGTAACTCCAAAAAATACAAAACCACAGACATTTGAAAGATAGTTTAATTTATAGTACGATGGAATGAGTTTGGTTCGATTTGAGCTCGTATGGAGCCGGAATTGATGTTCAATTATCGCATTACGGCTTTTTCTGGGTGTAATTATTTACAATATATACATTTTTTTATTTTATAAATATTTTTATTATTTATAACACCGTTTTATTTACAACTTTTATTTACAAAAGTAAGTGGTTTGAGGTCAAATTATGTACAAATAAATTAATGTAAGTTTTATACAAATATAAATGAAAAAATATGTACAAGATATTTTTGATTTTTCTGACAGACAACCTTATCTCCCCCTACTTTATTCCTGGTCGATCAGGTCAAGTCTTGACCTTCTCTCGGGGTTTGGGTCAGTCTGTATTTATTGCATAAATACCTCTTTTTCTTTTTTTCTTTTCTTATTTATTCTTTTATTTATGTACAAAAAGTGTTAAAAATTCATAATTAACAAATGAATGCAAAATGGTAATTTTATGAAATTAATGGATATTTATAGGTGTTCGACTAAGGAAAAGAGGCTAAAATAAAAGAATAAAGGCGATGAATCGTGGATTCATCATTCCCCTATACTTTACCTTTGCTAGTCCCTTAGCAAACACTTATTTGGAAAATAAGTGAAAATGAAAATAAAGAAAAGAAAAAGGAAAGAAGTTAGGACGATGTTGACTTTCAAACTTATCTTCATAAAAATGTAGTCTGGAGCTCTGTCGGACCTTTGGATTGTTACTGTGTTGGAACCTTAATGGGAAATGAAATTAAAACCTAACAGACTCTAAGTTCCATAAGACTCCTATTCAGGTCTCCTCAACAGTCAGATCAGAACAAGTCTACAGACACAAATTCTTATGACTATGAATCTTTACTTGTACGTGTAAGTGAAATTTAACTCTTCATCTCAAAAGTAGCAAAGATTCAACCTCTCTCAGCAAGGTAACTCAAATAACCCGGTCTGGCAACTCTTTCCTCGAGGAGCGGGGATATTCCCTTCTAAGTTCAAGTACAACCAGCTCAAGAAGAGGGGACGGAGAAGAGAATGGACGGTAACCAGTGTAGTTACCTATCCTTGGATGCATGACCAGTGTAGCCATGTCACCTGCTGCAAGCTCACAAATATATGACTTTGAAGCTCTTATTCTTTTTTTTTACAGGCATTTTATTTTTCTATCAAGCCTGTCCATTTTTGGAGATTTTGCTTTTTTTTTTGAAATATATACAAGGTGCAGCATGCACATAAGGAGTTTTTCCTCTTGAGCCAGTAGACTATCCCTCTTTTGAAGCATTATTGCAACCCCACAGCTCCTGTCTTTAGACCTCAACATCACCAGACTAGGTTGAGACGCACTTCCCTCCCTAGAGGAGGACGAGAGGTTCCGCCTAGATGTACTACCCTCGTATGCTACCCCAAGCCAAAAGATTCTGCTCCCTCACTACCTCATCCATGAAGAGCTACGTGTAAAGTGCAGTGTCCAAGGTAAGCCACGGTCTGAAAGAATCATGTGTGTGTTGTTAAATGTTCTACTTAGACTCATCAAGATGACATGTGAACATAGTCTTATGGACTCAAAGAATTAAGTCACTAGGACATGAAAAGTCTTAACTCCAAATCTTATAAGGTTCCTCTGAAATTAAGTGGATTAAGGTCCAACTAAGCTCCATTCTTCAAATTTATTCCAGACTTAGTCTAAATGTCAAAATCATCCTGGAAAATGCTCATGAAAATGCAAGAAAATATGTACATGCAAGGAAGAAAAACTCTTTTTGTGAAACAATTTTCAAAATTTTGAAATTTTTATGGATTTTTGAAAAATGATGCACATGCAAAAGTTTTTTTTTGCAAATAGTTAGTAATATATACAAATATATACAAAAAAAATTTTTTATAAGGGAGAAGATACATATAAACACAAGAGAGAGTTGATTATTTTACAAGAATGAGATGCAAGAATTTACAAAATTGAGTAATTTATACAAGTATATACAGAGTTGATTTTTTTTACAAGTTTTTTTTAATTAATTTGTTTGTTTGTTTTTTTTGAGTATTTATACAGTGTTTTAGCCATATTAAAAAAAATACGAAAGTACGAGTTATGGCTAAAGTATATATACCATATATACGACACCCCCCTATACTTAGCTCGAACTATGTCCTCATAATGATCAAAGAGCTGAAAAGAAAGACATAACTCGTGCCGCGTATAGAAAAGTGAAAAGAATTGTATACTACAACGACGAATAAAAGAATGTAATCAATAGGAGTCGGTGATCCCCCTATACTTAGGATCAAGTAATCCTAAGTATAGCAGACTGTACACAAAAAATATCCCTAAGTATAGGCAGCAAAACATAGGTAAAATGAATCAAACGAATAATCACAAGTCGGACACCCCCCTATACTTAGGGTAAAGTACACCCTAAATATGGAACGATCAGGAGATGAATATGGGGTGTGAGAAATAAAGAATGTATGATATGGACAGATGATCTATACAGATGTGAGTCGATCAGTGTTGAGGTGCCTCTCAACAAGCGCTAGAGTTTACGCCCCTAGCTGGGCGCAAATGCTAGGATAACGCAGTATCGAGGTTCAGGACGGCATCTGTCATGCGAATACCGTACTGTCGTTGGAGTCTCGGTGGGAGAACAACAACGAAGTCAACAGAGTAGATGATAACACCCAGATAATCAATCAGGCGGGTGTCTGCTACCGGGTTAAGATATGGGCAGATGAAGTCGGCTCTGGTAGCACAAAAGAAATCATCGGCTCAAGGTCTATATCGAGTGAAAGGGCAGAGCCGAAGAAGTCGAACGTGGAGAAGGAAGGATCTGTCAGAGAATCCTCCACGTCAATCACCGTCTCAATTAGATATGGAAGGTCATGTTCAGGAGACTCGCTACAAAGGCTGATATCCGATGCATGGAATGTAGACAAATCAGTGAAATCATCGAATACCTCAAAGATCGGCTCATCCTCGCGAGGGTCGTTGAGGAGAGAAACGTCAAACTCATTATCAGAAATATCAAAATACTCGGTCTTGTGATCCGACAGATCGGATGTATTCTCAGAAAGTAAGACGGAGTATACATAGTCCATGACATCCTCCCGCAGATAACCCTCGGGGAGTAATGTCAAATCATCAGGAAATTGGGGATCAATGCTGTCAAATGTCATGTCCTCCAAAAATGTATCGACCTCATCAAATGGGAGGACACATGGCTCAAGTACGGGACTATCAAGTTCTGTAAAATTCAAAATCAGTCCCTCATCAAGCTTGCTTTGCTGAGATGGATCCAAGTATATCTCCGAATCTGAGAAGATCTCCTGAAGATCGGACACTGAATCAACTGTGTATGGACACTGAAATGAATCAGAGGATGGCTGAGATGTGGGTTCCTCCTCTATCTCTTGGGATCCTAGCAGATCTAGAATTGAAGAATCTTCTACGTGAAAGAGCAGGACTGGCTCAAAATCTGACTGTAAATCCATTTGGTCCTCAACCAATGTCCGGCTCTGGAAACTCACAACAGTAGTAGTCAACACATCCGTCATATGAGCAGTATTAGCATCCATATCCTCTGATTTGTGTGTGCTATCAAGATCGGCATGGTGTGTCACACACTCAACTATTGTCATCTCTCCCTCATGTGTTGTCCTGAATAAATCATCTCGTGTATATGAAAGATCAGAAAGTGTATCCAAGATAGTCTCAACAAAATCCAAGTCAGGACTGTTGTGTGAACTACCATACGAGGAAATGACATATGTAATCTGCTCTGCGGTCCTCCCCCTCATGGCGATATGGATAAGGTCAGTCATCGAAAATCCATGATCTGGAAATCGCCTCACAAGTTCTCGTAACCTCAACCATGAATCTATCAACGGCTTTTGGGGGTTAACAGAAAAATCACGAATACATGACCGCATCATCTCTGCTCTACACTGGGGGTAAAATTTCTTCAAAAATAATAATTGTAGATCTCCCCATTTAGTAATCTTCCTTCCCAATCGTCTGTGCCAAGTCTTGGCTCTATTCTGAAGTGTAAATGGGAAGGTAATCAGCATCATTTCCTCAGAAGTGATATCAGAATAAGATCGTGATCTACAAAAATCCTCAAATTCATCGATATGTAAATAAGGTTCTTCGTGCATTTCCCCAAAAAACTTAGGCAGTAGATCAATTAACTCTAAATCCAGAACAAAGGGTTTCAAGGTAGAAGCGGACTGGGCTTCATGATCTGTGTACTCATCCAATGTCCTAGGATACAAGTCATCTAAAGCTCGCAATTGTCCCATTCGATCGCCTATGGGATGCACTCTCATCTCAGTAATGTGAACACCTGTGTCTCGTATTTGGTCAATCTGGTCTCTGCGGGCGTTACTCACAGCATGTCCCGATAAAGAAGGTCGGTAAGAAGAGGATGGAAAATCGGACGGAGTTCCGACCTCCCGAGAGAGTGAACGTGAGTGATGAGCGTGAAATGAAGAAGCCGCAAAATTCGACTGGAATGGAAAGTGGCCCATCGTGACGAGAGGAAACTGAAGGGAGGGATGGAGGGATAGAAGGGAGTGAAAGAAAGAAAAGGCAGGAGCGAAGAGAGAGATGGAAGGGAGGGAGGGTGGGATAGAGACAGAACGTGACTGCTAATGATAGAAGAATGATCGTAACCGACTCACACCATAGACATACAAAACACAAAGCAAACCCTCAGTTCACCAACTCAACACAAAGTGAAGACCGTGAGATTTGGTCTTTTATCTTTTCAATTTTAGAGTTAGGTGATAAGACAAAGTTGTACAAACACTTAGGAGGCTTGAATAGGATTTGGGCACTACTCCTTAGTGTGTATGTGAGCAATTAAAAACGCAGACAATGAGGGGATTGCTCTCCCAATACAATGATACGAATCAATTACGTTTGATTTTAATGGTCAAGTTCAATTAGCAGTCCCAATTTTTTAATTTTTTGATTTTGTATTTTTTTTGATATTTTCAATAACAACGCCTAACGGATTTTCCGATTTCCTCTTTGAATGATTTGAGTCCAAGAAACAGGGGGAAGAAGTCGGAAATGCCAATGTACGGTCAAAAACTATGATGCATGCAGAGATAGAAAATGCGTACCTTACTCCAGCACTCTACATGCAATATGATCCGCGCAGAAATTTAAATACAGAAATTTAAATTACCTAAATGATGCAACGGTGAAAACCGAGTCCTAGATGAGCAAGTTCTACTCGCAGAACCGTCTAATCGGTCACCGACCTCCAAGCCAAAGGGTCCGGTCTTGGCCCACCCCTCCTCTGCCCGACAAATCGGGGGTAGGAGAAAGCGCTTTACAGGGTGGACTGCGACACGTAGGCTACGAAGGAGATGAGTCGATTATTTTTATTAATTGATTATTAGTAGGTCCAATTAAGCGCACTATAGGAACAAGCAGATAATTAAGTGTGGGGACCCTACTAATTACGGAACAAGCAAGTGAAAATCCTAAGGCTAGGGGCTCGAAAATCACGTGAATCAAATAAAATAAAATAAAATAAAATAAATGCGAGAAAACAAAACCAGCGAAAAACAACGGTGAGGTCCCCCAAGTGCACTGGCACTTGGTGAAACAGACCCCGAAAAATGTCCAAGTCCACAAGTCCAAAGTCTAAGTTATTACAAAAATATTGTTCTCTCTCTCTCAAAAATAAAAATTCCTTCTCCTCTCTCTCTTCCTCCTGCGCGGGTCCTCTAAAAAGAAACTCCAAGTCGTCCAAGCAGTACTGATGAATCTCCATTTCATCACCTTTATTCTATCATTTTGGCCTCAAAAACCCTAGCAAATGCATGTAGATAGCATCAAATTGTACATAATAGCATTCATTATTTATTGTATTAATTATACAGAAAATAAGGTTTTTAATGCCAAAATTATAGAATAAAGAGAAGAAAAGAAAAAGGAATAAAATATTGCAAAGATTTTATGACCCTAACCCCGAGACCAAGGCCAACATGGAATTGGTCGACAAGGAATAAAGTAGGGGGAGATAAGGGCCAAGAGTACAATAAATACCTCATTTATTTATTCATCCATTTATGCATTTTTGACACCTATTTTGTATATAATTATTTATTTATCAAATAGAGAAACTTTGTACATGAAAGTTGTAGATAATAATGTGAATAAAATTACAAAATTGAGTTTGTACAAAAATGATACACAGTGTACATTTTATACCTAGAATAAAAAGCCAAAATCTCAACTTCACAGACCCATATCTTGCAAATAAAAACTCCAAATCACCCAAACTCACCTTTAATTGTATATAGCATTCCATAAACTATTTTATAAAATTGATTTCATAATTTTTGGAGCTCATATGCAGAAGTTAGGTTTTTGGCCCTTCTTGTATATAGGACTGATCAAAATATTCATTTTATTCAGTATCTATTATTTGTACAAAATCATACTTTTAGAATTTTGTAAATAATGTATACAATGCACGTACACATTAAAAATAGAAGGAAACCAAAACTAATTTGTAAAATAAAATAAGTCTATAAATTCATAGACAAAATACCTATGCTATATACCTATATATATATGAAGGATTTTTAATCCTTGATTCTTTTGCTCTTCTATATTTTTATAATAATGTATACATTGTACATAGCTCATTAAAAATACAAAACCAAAATAAAAATCAAGAAAATATATTAAATAAATTAAGTGTACAAAATACATAGATAAAATACCTATAAGTATACCTACATACATCTATACCTATTTATTTAAAAATACACATAAACTCATAAAAATCAAACAAAAATATCTTTATACTCACAAAAATAAATTATGAATTTATAAAATAAGCCAATAAAATAATAAAAGAAAATAAACAAATTAAAAATAAAATACATGAAAATACATGTAAATACATACGTATACATATTATCCAAATAAAACTATAACAAAACACCTCGAAAAATTCAATAAAAATCATAAATAAATACTAGATGAAATAATACACATTTTTTATTTTATAAGAAAAAATTAATAAAATCATTTAGGGCGTCAAATAAATCAATCTTCCTTCAGATTTGCTATTTTGTCTCGTAGCGGCCTACGTGGCCCAATGAGGCGCCGGCCAACGTTGACTCCCAGGTCAACTGTCCCATCCCTCGCCTGGCGTCTCTGAACTGTCTACTCCCCCGATTTCATGCCTTTTTCCCGGGCACACCATCCATCAATCGACAACGCTTCCTTCACAAGGATTGTTCCCTAATCTTCCATGATGCCCGCCAAAATCATAGATCAACGAGATGTTCATTGGATCAGTTAATAATCGCCGGGTAATAAGGCCCCTTGCCAATGTTTATAAATAACAAGCTCCGCTTCCTTCCTCGAATTTGGCCACTTTTATTCCAACCTAAAGCCTAGATCTCGTTCCTGGAGTGTTCCTCGTGACAGGGGGAGCAACCCAGCGCCGTGACTCGGCCGGAGGGAGGAGATTTTGATGCGGCGGAGCTCCGGCGTCCGCCCTGCTCCCTGGAGGCCCCCAGGTATAAGAGCTGCCCTTTTTATGCATTTTTAGTTAGTTTTAGATGTTAGCTTTTCATTCCAGTCATTAGATTAGGTTTTGATTAATCCATGTAGTTTAAAAATCGAAATTCGAAGTTCGCCGGAGCTCAGCTCCGGCGACTTCTCCACTGTGGATCTGACCGTATCCGACCGCCCCGTTCACCCCATTTCGAAGCCCAACGCCTTCTCCATCGAACGCCCACATTTGTTCAACCCAAGACCCTAGGTCTTGGCGAATCGGGGCTCCTCCTCCGCCGTTCGCTGGAGCCCCTCCGCCCATCTCCATTGTGCACCGTAGCTTCAAAACCCCGGGTCGAGGAGCAAGCTCTCTCGCCCGCGGTTCTTCCTGTGCAGGTACTTCAAAGAATCGAGCCCAACTGGACTCGCACGAATCCGGGAAGAGGTTCCTGGGGGCCCTTTTCTTCTCCGACCTCGCTTCATCGACTCGGACCCCCAGGAGCCATGAAAACGCCATCAATCGACGCGGGACGCTCCCAGCTACGTTCAGAACACTTCAGACTCGCCGGAGAACCCCGGAGGAGCCCACGCTCTTCGATCCAAGCTCGCCAGCTCCGAGCTTCTTCACCGTTCTTCCAGGGGGCTTCAGCGCCGTCGGATCAGGAGAGCCGCCCCAGATTTAACAGCAACCGTCCGATGGAGCACCGTATCCACCGTCAGATCAGCGGGGCTGATCTAATCTCAGCGCTCCATCGGCGAAGCGTCATCGGGCGTCAAGGAGGCGACGCGTGGCAAGTGAAGAGAGCTCCACCGTCGGATGCCACGCCTTGTTTAGGGGTAATTTTCACATCCAGCCCCCTTACTTTTTGTATTTATTATTTAATGCCAAAAATAGAAGTTTCAGTTGTAAATAAAATGCATATTTTGCGGAATGACCCCCGATGTTTCAAGATTTGCACTTTAGTCCTCCCGTGCCTCACGTGCAGCAACCACGTGAGGCGCGTGAAAATTTGCATCTAAACCCTGCCGGGTTCCTGTATTTATTAAATGGTCCTGAAAATAAAAGTTAAAGTGTATTTTTGTTGTAATTTTTGCATGTATGCCCCTACCACTATTTTATTTGCAAAAATACCCCTGCCAGGCCATTTAATTTTTGAAGGCTTTGTCTATTTATTTTATGCTTCATATTAAATCGAAAAATCTTGCAAAAATAGACTTAAGCTCCTGTTTGGTCATGCTTGAACGCCATATTTTTAGTTTTGCATTTTGTTGCATTTTTGCATTTATTAAAATTCAAAAACATGTCTTTTATTCCCTGTCTAACTTATAAAATCCCAAAAAAATAGGAAAATGCCTCGAAAAATTCCAAAAAAAAATTACCTATGGTGTATTTTGACCTATATTAGTGTCAATCCAAAAATCCCTGAAAATCTCAAAAAGAAAACCTTAAAAAATCAAAAATACCCAAAAAACTTCAAAAAAATATAAAAAATCAAAGAAAAATCAGAAAAATATAAACTCAGGCCCTATTTATGCTATATTTTATTATCGTTATTAGAAAATTAGGGTGGAAAATTTTTGAGGCTATTGGCTATTTTTAATCTCTATTTTTGAGACAGCCAGTACCTAGTCCACTGTTTGCTATTATTTAGCTATTTAAAAATACTAAAAATGTTTGCAAAAATACCCAAAAATCATAAAAGTAGTAAAAAGCCATGAAAATTCCAAAAAGACCCTTTTCCTGAATTTTTGACTATTTTTGAGTATTTTTGTGAATATTCTAATACCCCCTTTATGTATATGTATCTATATATCCTAAAAAAAGAAAAAAAATATTCTATATATGTAATTAGTTATATGTATTCTCATTAATCTTAACATAAAAAAAGAGAAAAATATATATATATATTTTATTATATTTATATATACCTATATATATATTACATGTATTATAAGCTATATACTTACCCTCTATGGGTATATAATTAATATATTTGTATTATATACATATATATATAATACTTAATTATTATATTTTAATAATATTAATAAAAAAAATAATAATAATAAATAAAAAAAATAAAAAACCCACACAAGGATGACTGTGATTGACATGTAGGCTATTGCATTTTGTGTTGCTCTCTGTGGTTCGACCTCTACATACTTGTCACTATACATTTTTATGGTAGAGTAAATAAAGATTAATTCACATTTGTTTGAGCTTGATTGTTGTATTCTTTGGATTGTGGGTTAATTGCTGATTGACCCGGGTGTTCCACGAGTGGCCGCCTCAGTGACAACCTTTGTATTATTTATTCATGGCATCCCTTTTGGAATATTCCCGCGTTATCAGATGGCGCCGCTGCCGGGGATGCCATTCTGGAAATTTATTCCAAAAGGTCATCAAGTCGCTTGGTCAACTCCGCTAGCCATTGACTATCAGATGGCGCCGCTGGTCAGGTCATCAAGCCGCTTATCAGATGGCGCCGCTGCCAGGGATGCCATTCTGGTCAGGTCATCAAGCCGCTTATCAAGCCGCTAGCCATTGACTATCAGATGGCGCCGCTGGTCAGGTCATCAAGCCGCTTGGTCAACTCCGCTAGCCCTTTTGGAATATTCCCGCATTATCAGTCGCAATACATTCTAGCTGTTCTTGGACAGAGGAAAGATAAGGCGCCCTATGCCATTCACTATGCCAGCAGAACATTAGATGAAGCTCAAAGAAGTTATACAGTGACAGAGAAAGAACTGCTGGCTGTGGTTTTCGCCTTAGAGAAGTTCAGATCCTATCTGTTAGGGTCGAAAGTCACAATTTTCACGGACCACTCTGCTATCCGATACTTACAGCAGAAGAAGGATGCCAAGCCAAGACTGATTCGCTGGATCCTTCTCCTCCAGGAATTCGATCTGGAAATTAAGGACAAACCTGGAGTCCAGAATGTGGTAGCAGATCACCTCTCCAGAATTGAGCAGCATGAGTCTCCTCTAAGCAATGCACCTATCACAGAAACCTTCCCTGACGAAGCTATCTTAGCAGTGGATTCTCTCCCTTGGTATGCTGACATTGTCAATTACCTCGCCTCGGGGGTAATACCTTCGGATTGGACAAAGAATCAGAAGAACAAATTCATGTCGACCATCCGCTTCTACCAGTGGGAAGATCCTCTTCTATTCAGAGAAGGGGCAGATTGTATTTGGCGCAGGTGCATCCCTCAGACGGAGCAATCTAGTGTCCTCGAGCATTGTCATTCGCTCGAATCTGGTGGACACCATTCTGGAGATCGTAACGTCAACGAAAGTATTGCAGTGTGGCTTCTGGTGGCCCACATTGTTCAAGGATGCAGCAGACTTTGTTAAAAGATGTATTGACTGTCAGCGACTGAAAGGTACACTCACTGCCAAAGATTCAATGCCTCTGAAAATTATTCAGATAGCCGACGTCTTCGATGCATGGGGCATTGACTTCATGGGACCTTTCCCTAACAGTCAAGGTTTTGAGCACATCCTTCTTGCCGTAGATTACATGAGTCGTTGGGTTGAAGCTATCCCCGCCGAGCCGCCGACAGCAAAACAGTTTGCCAGTTTCTGAAGAAGAACATCATTTCGCGGTTTGGGATACCAAAGATTCTCATCTCAGACGGGGGTAGCCATTTCATCAACAAAGAGGTCAAGAAGTTAACGAAGGAGTACAACATCGATCACCGTGTCGCGTCTCCTTATCATCCGCAGACCAATGGCATGGCGGAGTTATCCAATAGAGAAATCAAGACCATATTGCAGAAACTTGTTAGGCCAAACAGAAAAGACTGGTCTCAACTCTTGGACTCAGCTCTTTGGGCTTACCGTACGGCCTACAAGTCTCCCATGGGCATGTCGCCCTACCGTCTTGTATATGGAAAACCATGCCATCTGCCCGTGGAATTAATTCACAAATCTCTTTGGGCAATTAGTAATTGTAACTTGGACTCACGAAAAAGTGGTCAGAAGAGAAAAGACGATCTGAACAGGCTCTTGGAATTCCGAGACTGCGCATACGATAACACCTTGATGTACAAGGAGAAGGTGAAACGCTGGCATGACCGGCACATCAGACGAAAGACCTTCGACGTTGGGCAGAAAGTGTGGTTGTTTGATGCAAAGTTACGGATATTCCCAGGCAAATTAAAGAGTAAGTGGACAGGGCCATTCCGAGTATGTGAAGTGCGTGACAACGGAAGCATTGCGATATCAGAATTGTCCCCTGACGCACAGCACTTCGTCGTCAACGGCCAACTACTGAAGCCTTACTTGGAACCCGATGCATTCTTGGCCATTGTTGACTCTATTCAACTACTGCACCACGATGACATCTCCACAGCACTAGCAGCACCAAAAGATTCAGACGATGTACTCCAACCATTATTTCTCTGATTTTCTTCTTTTCTTCTTTTCTTCTCTTCCTTTTCTATTTTCTTTTTTCTATCTAAAAGGTGCCGCCGTTGTAGACATTTTTCTATACTTAGGACGTACTTTGTCGTAAGTATAGGGGGATGTGCACCTAGAGTTTTTTTTATTTCAGTTCGATCTTCTCCATTGTCTCCTCTTCTTGTCTATACTTAGGAGTATCCTACCCTAAGTATAGGGGGAGAACATCTGAGTACGATCAGTATATTCCTACCCTTGACCCTCCCCGCTTTTTGTACAGTCTGCTATACTTAGGATTATTTGATCCTAAGTATAGGGGGGACGGTCAACTTCTCATTCATTCATCTCTGTCATATTTATTCTTTCGATCTGTCTATACTCAGTACGAGTTATGTCTTTGCTTTTTCCTTTCGATCTATGAGGACATAGCTCAAGCTAAGTATAGGGGGGTCGTATATACAAGGTATATACTAAAAGCCATAACTCATACTGAAAAATAAAATATCACTACAACATAAAAAAAATATAAAAAGTAGCTTTACAATAATTGTGAGTTCCTCAGACTCATTAGAATTATACTGACTAGTGAGCCAGAAAAGTGTTTTGTACGAAACATTTTCCTTTGAAAAATCTTGTGAAATTTGTTTGAAAATAGCGTGAACAAGTATTCAACAATTGAAAAATTAGTTTGTGTGTAAAACCTATTTTCTTTGAGTGAAAGCAAAAACTTTGTGAAAATGAGTGCGCGAATGATTGTGAAAATTTGATTGTCAAAAACTGTTTTGAAAAATCTATCTATGTTGTGTAAAACATTTGTAAAAGGATTTTCAAATGCGTGTACATGTGCAAAATTATTTTGGACTAGAGTTTTCAAAAACCCTTGTGAAAATGATTATCGAGTAAGTCTGAGGAATCCGCACAAAAATCTCTCATTTGTAAATAAGGAATAAGCCAAATAAAGTTTATAAGAACTGAAACCATATTGTACAGCAAATACAATTTTTCTTCTTTTGTATCTACTGATTAATAAATCAGATACCTATACAATATGATTTGAAAAATAGTGTGACCAGTTTTGAAAAAATTGATGTGAAATGATTTCAAATGTGTGAAACTGTGTTGATTGCAAAACTTTTCTTTGTGTGAAAGAAAGGATTTCAAAAACCTATGTGCAAATGTTTTGAAAAATGCTTGTCAAAATTATTGTGAAAATTGTATATATATACATATAGTGTGAAAAATCTTTGCAGAAATAGTTTTCAAATGTGTGTAAAGATTGCAAAAATTATCGTGTACTATAGTTTGCAAAATTATTTTCAAAAAGCTAATAAGAACACCATTGCAGATACTAGTAAATCAGAAACAAGACACGTACAATTCTTTCTGTGCATACCTAAATAAACTATTTCATTCACACCTGTAAGGTTGCTAAAAATTCCTAAATTTTGAAAATAAAGCAGCACGCCCGTGTAAATAAGTGTATATACTTTTTGAATATTTTCAGTTCGGACTTCCTGTGCAGAAATTCTTTTTGTAAAAACATTCTTTGATCCTTTCAAATTTTTGTGAAAAATTGCATCATTCATTGTGCACAGCATAAGCATACCATTCATGTTCTTTTTGAGTGAAGCTTGATGATTGAATCAGTCTAAGAAAGTCTCAAATTGGAGCTCGGTTAGACCTTACCGCACCTAATTACACTGGAACCATATGGGAACTAGGTTTAAGGTACCTCAGGTCTATACAGACTTAATTCTTTGAGAAATCAGGGCTGGGTTCAAGTCACCTCAGTGGACTAACTAGAACTTTTCGAGACACACGTATGACTCTTGCCGACCGTGATCTAACTTGGACACCTGCACCTTTCACTTGGCTCAACTCAGTTGGAGTGGTGAGGGGGTTGGGTTTGCCAGTCTAAGACGCACACGGGTGGAAACATTCGTTCTCATCTAGGGAGGGAAGTGCACCCCAACCGGATCCAATAGCAATGAGGTCTAAAGACAGGAGATTGTGGGTTGCGATAAAGCTTCAAAAGAGGGATAGTCTACTGGCTCAAGAGGAAAAACTCCTTATGTAAATGCTGCTGTGAATAGCATGTTGAAAAAAAAATGGTCAGGCCTGTACAAAAATAAAATGCCTGCAAAGTATGTACAAAGTCTATAAGCAAGCTTGAGCTCCAAAGACAAATATGTAAGCCTGCAGCTGGATGACTTGACTACACTGGTCTTGCATCCCAGGATAGGTAGCTACACTGGCTACCGTCCATTCTTCTCTTCACCCCCTCCTCTTGAGCTGGTTGCCACTTGAACTTAGAAGGGAATACCCTGCTCCTCGAGGAAAGAGCTGCTGGATTGGGGAATCATTGGGTTGTCATTCTGGAGAAGTCAGTTCCTTTATCATTTCAGTTGGGGAGAGCCATTATCACTTACACCGTACAAGTCAGCTTCATAGTTATAAGAGTTTGCGTATGATGTAGACTAGTTCTGACCCGGCTATTGAGGTGGGTTGAACCGAGTTCTGTGACTATCGAAGGCTGTTGTATTTTAGAGCTGGTTCCCGACTAGGTTCCACACACCTTCACACTCAAGGTCTGACAGGAGCTCCAAATTCAGACTTTGTAAGGACATGCATTGCACTGAAAGCATCCCTATTCACTCTATATTTCTTTCATTTTCCTTTTTTCTTTTCTTTATTCTTTTTGCACTTATTGCATAAGTGTTTGCTAGGGACTAGCAAAGGCAAGTATAGGGGGGTGATGAATCTCCATTTCATCACCTTTATTCTATCATTTTGGCCTCAAAAACCCTAGCAAATGCATGTAGATAGCATCAAATTGTACATAATAGCATTCATTATTTATTGTATTAATTATACAGAAAATAAGGTTTTTAATGCCAAAATTATAGAATAAAGAGAAGAAAAGAAAAAGGAATAAAATATTGCAAAGATTTTATGACCCTAACCCCGAGACCAAGGCCAGCATGGAATTGGTCGACAAGGAATAAAGTAGGGGGAGATAAGGGCCAAGAGTACAATAAATACCTCATTTATTTATTCATCCATTTATGCATTTTTGACACCTATTTTGTATATAATTATTTATTTATCAAATAGAGAAACTTTGTACATGAAAGTTGTAGATAATAATGTGAATAAAGTTACAAAATTGAGTTTGTACAAAAATGATACACAGTGTACATTTTATACCTAGAATAAAAAGCCAAAATCTCAACTTCACAGACCCATATCTTGCAAATAAAAACTCCAAATCACCCAAACTCACCTTTAATTGTATATAGCATTCCATAAACTATTTTATAAAATTGATTTCATAATTTTTGGAGCTCATATGCAGAAGTTAGGTTTTTGGCCCTTCTTGTATATAGGACTGATCAAAATATTCATTTTATTCAGTATCTATTATTTGTACAAAATCATACTTTTAGAATTTCGTTGATGCCCGCCAAAATCATAGATCAACGAGATGTTCATTGGATCAGTTAATAATCGCCGGGTAATAAGGCCCCTTGCCAATGTTTATAAATAACAAGCTCCGCTTCCTTCCTCGAATTTGGCCACTTTTATTCCAACCTAAAGCCTAGATCTCGTTCCTGGAGTGTTTCTCGTGACAGGGGGAGCAACCCAGCGCCGTGACTCGGCCGGAGGGAGGAGATTTTGACGCGGCGGAGCTCCGGCGTCCGCCCTGCTCCCTGGAGGCCCCCAGGTATAAGAGTTGCCCTTTTTATGCATTTTTAGTTAGTTTTAGATGTTAGCTTTTCATTCCAGTCATTAGATTAGGTTTTGATTAATCCATGTAGTTTAAAAATCGAAATTCGAAGTTCGCCGGAGCTCAGCTCCGGCGACTTCTCCACTGTGGATCTGACCGTATCCGACCGCCCCGTTCACCCCATTTCGAAGCCCAACGCCTTCTCCATCGAACGCCCACATTTGTTCAACCCAAGACCCTAGGTCTTGGCGAATCGGGGCTCCTCCTCCGCCGTTCGCCGGAGCCCCTCCGCCCATCTCCATTGTGCACCGTAGCTTCAAAACCCCGGGTCGAGGAGCAAGCTCTCTCGCCCGCGGTTCTTCCTGTGCAGGTACTTCAAAGAATCGAGCCCAACTGGACTCGCACGGATCCGGGAAGAGGTTCCTGGGGGCCCTTTTCTTCTCCGACCTCGCTTCATCGACTCGGACTCCCAGGAGCCATGAAAACGCCATCAATCGACGCGGGACGCTCCCAGCTACGTTCAGAACACTTCAGACTCGCCGGAGAACCCCGGAGGAGCCCACGCTCTTCGATCCAAGCTCGCCAGCTCCGAGCTTCTTCCCCGTTCTTCCAGGGGGCTTCAGCGCCGTCGGATCAGGAGAGCCGCCCCAGATTTAACAGCAACCGTCCGATGGAGCACCGTATCCACCGTCAGATCAGCGGGGCTGATCTAATCTCAGCGCTCCATCGGCGAAGCGTCATCGGGCGTCAAGGAGGCGACGCGTGGCAAGTGAAGAGAGCTCCACCGTCGGATGCCACACCTTGTTTAGGGGTAATTTTCACATCCAGCCCCCTTACTTTTTGTATTTATTATTTAATGCCAAAAATAGAAGTTTCAGTTGTAAATAAAATGTATATTTTGCGGAAGGACCCCCGATGTTTCAAGATTTGCACTTTAGTCCTCCCGTGCCTCACGTGCAGCAACCACGTGAGGCGCGTGAAAATTTGCATCTAAACCCTGTCGGGTTCCTGTATTTATTAAATGGTCCTGAAAATAAAAGTTAAAGTGTATTTTTGTTGTAATTTTTGCATGTATGCCCCTGCCACTATTTTATTTGCAAAAATACCCCTGCCAGGCCATTTAATTTTTGAAGGCTTTGTCTATTTATTTTATGCTTCATATTAAATCGAAAAATCTTGCAAAAATAGACTTAAGCTCCTGTTTGGTCATGCTTGAACGCCATATTTTTAGTTTTGCATTTTGTTGCATTTTTGCATTTATTAAAATTCAAAAACATGTCTTTTATTCCCTGTCTATTTATAAAATCCCAAAAAAATAGGAAAATGCCTCGAAAAATTCCAAAAAAATTACTTATGGTGTATTTTGACTTATATTAGTGTCAGTACAAAAATCCCTAAAAATCTCAAAAAGAAAACCTTAAAAATTCAAAAATACCCAAAAACTTCAAAAAAATATAAAAAATCAAAGAAATATCAGAAAAATATAAACTCAGGCCCTATTTATGCTATATTTTATTATCGTTATTAGAAAATTAGGGTGGAAAATTTTTGAGGCTGTTGGCTATTTTTAATCTCTATTTTTGTGACAGCCAGTACCTAGTCCACTGTTTGCTATTATTTAGCTATTTAAAAATACTAAAAATGTTTGCAAAAATACCCAAAAATCATAAAAACAGTAAAAAGCCATGAAAATTCCAAAAAGACCTTTTCCTGATTTTTTGACTATTTTTGAGTATTTTTGTGAATATTCTAATACCCCCTTTATGTATATATATCTATATATCCTAAAAAAAGAAAAAAAATATTCTATATATGTAATTAGTTATATGTATTCTCATTAATCTTAACATAAAAAAAAGAGAAAAAAAATATATATATATATTTATTTTATTATATTTATATATACCTATATATATATATATATTACATGTATTATAAGCTATATACTTACCCTCTATGGGTATATATAATTAATATATTTGTATTATATACATATATATATAATACTTAATTATTATATTTTAATAATATTAATAAAAAAAATAATAAAAAAATAAAAAAAATAAAAAACCCACACAAGGATGACTGTGATTGACATGTAGGCTATTGCATTTTGTGTTGCTCTCTGTGGTTCGACCTCTACATACTTGTCACTATACATTTTATGGTAGAGTAAATAAAGATTAATTCACATTTGTTTTGAGCTTGATTGTTGTATTCTTTGGATTGTGGGTTAATTGCTGATTGACCCGGGTGTTCCACGAGTGGCCACCTCAGCAACAACCTTTGTATTATTTATTCATGGCATCCCTTTTGGAATATTCCCGCGTTATCAGATGGCGCCGTTGCCGGGGATGACCAAGCGGCTTGATGACCTGACCGCCACTCGCACTACCATTCCGGCGCAGGTCGAAGCCAACCCCAACAATTTCAAGAAGAAGGAGCAGGTAGAATGTGACGTCCAGTCCGCGTGTGATAATGATATTACTGTTTATTCTAATGCTGTTACTCTCAGGAGCGGTAGGGCCTTGCCTCCGCCTGCTACCAGATGTGGGGTGAATAAAGAAACAGGTGGATCGTCATCTTCCGCATCAGCCGTGCCAACTCCAGGGGCGGGTGAGGAGGAAGAGGAAGGAGAAGCCAGTCCAGCCGTCGTGCCATGTCATCAGCCTCAGCCAAAAACACAAAAAAATCAGCAAAAACAAAAACAACAAAAAGAAGCATGTAGCAGAAGTGAAGCCGCGCCAGCTTTGGAGGAGCCGCCAGCAGCAGCCGATCCTTCGCCAGCCGATGGAGCCTATGCTACCCTTTTTGATCGCCCAACAGCACCAGCATATTCAGATCCAGCTTGTACTCCTTTTTGTAGTCCAGATGTACAACATTCTATGGGCGATGATTTTGATGTAAATAAGAACTCTAATTTTCCTGCCAGTAATGTGAATATTCCTTTTCCGCATGCAATGCAAAAATCCAAAAAAATTGCAAAAAGAAAAAATGCATTGTCTGATCCAGGTGTCGTGGACATTTTGGATAAATTGACTGTTGAGATTCCCTTGCTGAAGGCCGTGGAATACATGCCAGCTGTGAAGAAAGGATTGAAAGAGGCATGTACTAACAGGCGTCGCCCAGCGCAAGACAACAGACGCCGAGAGGTAGAAAAGCACGTTCTATCCATGGCCACAGTTGCAGCTATCACCAACCTCCCCCAGAAAAAGCAAGATACATGAGCACCTCTGATCAGTTGTGTGATTTTCGATCAGGTCTTCGAGCGTACTCTTCTTGACAGTGGTTCTTCCATCAACCTTATGCCCTCGTCCATAATGCAAGAATTCGGGCTGGGACCGCTCAAGCAGACACGTATGATCCTTCAATTCGCTGACCGATCCGTCAAGCGGCCCTGAGGTCTGTTGGAAGACGTGATAGTTACCGTGCAGGAGATGAAATTCCCAGCTGACTTTGTAGTCCTTGATATGGACTCTCCTGCACCACTGCTCCAGACTCCTATCATCCTTGGCAGACCATTTCTCCGTACTTCAGGTGCCGTGGTTGATTACGGGTTTGGAAAGATCACTTTCAGCTCGAACACCCAGCAAATCACGATCAACATGAACAAGGAGCAGAATGCCACAACTAATGAGAGTCAAGCAGCACCAGAAGCAGACTGTGATTTTATTGCAGAAATCAGAGACTCAGAGTTGTCGCTGGACGATCCATGCACCTGAGAAATCCTCACTCTTGAGGAGGACTTGGAAAGCACAGTCAGCATATGCTCTGATGATTTGTGGGAGACAAATTCTCAGATGCAGGCGCATCTTCATGAGCATTCACTCCAGACCGAACACGATCAGCTCACCACAGAACCGTTCGGTACATCACTGGGATCTCAACAGGATGTTGAGGATGGTAACAGTCTCAAGGTACATCCCACCACCAGCATGGTATCAGAAGTGACCGATAAAGTGGACAAACTAAAACCAGAACTCAAGCCACTTTCTGCAGGCCTGAAGTATGCTTTCCTTGCGGGTGAAGAACACGTGTATCCGATCATTATCAGCAGCAGACTGAATCCGGATCAGGAATCTCGACTTCTCGAGGTTCTAGAAAAGAACCGCAAGGCACTTGGTTGGAGCGTATCAGATCTCCGAGGGATAAATCCAGCTCTGTGCTCGCACCATATCTATCTAGAAGACGATGCCAAGCCGTCCCGCGAATTTCAGAGAAGACTGAACCCTAACCTTCGGGACGTGGTCATGAAAGAAATCACAAAATGGTGTGATGCAGGCTTCATCTATCCCATCTCCGATTCAAAGTGGGTAAGCCTCCTGCATGTAGTTCCCAAGAAATCCAGGCTTAGCGTGGTCACAAACGAAAAAGGAGAGGAAATTTAAACTCGGGTACCGACATCCTGGCGGGTGTGTGTTGACTACCGCCGTCTTAATGCAGCAACCAAGAAGGACCACTTCCCCTTGCCATTCATTGACCAAGTATTAGAGAGATTAGCAGGCAAGGAGTTCTTCTGCTTCCTGGATGGGTACTCCGGGTACAACCAAGTGGCGATCGCCCCTGAGGATCAAGAGAAGACTACCTTCACTTGCTCGTTCGGTACCTACGGCTTCAAGAGGATGCCCTTTGGATTATGCAATGCACCCGCAACCTTCCAAAGATGCATGCTAGCTGTATTCGCCGAGATGGTAGGCAGTTTTCTCGAGGTGTTCATGGATGATTTCTCTGTCTATGGTGATAGTTTCGATTCTTGCCTCGGGCACCTAGACAGAGTGCTTCAGAAATCCCGGGAAGTCAATTTAGTGCTCTCATGGGAAAAGAGCCACTTTATGGTCACAGAGGGTATTGTGCTGGGCCATGTCATTTCCAAACGTGGCATGGAAGTCGACCCGGCCAAGGTGGATGTCATTTCAAACCTTCAGCCACCTCAGTCAGTAAAGAATGTGAGGTCATTCCTGGGGCATGTGGGATTTTACAGACGATTTATCAAGGACTTCAGCCGCATTGCCCGACCTCTGACAGAGATCTTGTGCAAGGAGACGGAGTTCATTGCTGATCAGCCGGTTCTCCTTACTTTCAATCAATTGAAGGAGCTTATCACTCAGGCTCCGATCTTACAGCCTTCCAACTGGACTCTTCCATTTGAGATAATGACCGATGCGTCAGATTTTGCAGTCGGAGCTGTTCTTGGACAGAGGAAAGATAAGGCGCCCTATGCCATTCACTATGCCAGCAGAACATTAGATGAAGCTCAAAGAAATAATACAGTGACAGAGAAAGAACTGCTGGCTGTGGATTTCGCCTTAGAGAAGTTCAGATCCTATCTGTTAGGGTCGAAAGTCACAATTTTCACGGACCACTCTGCTATCCGATACTTACAGCAGAAGAAGGATGCCAAGCCAAGACTGATTCGCTGGATCCTTCTCCTCCAGGAATTCGATCTGGAAATTAAGGACAAACCTGGAGTCCAGAATGTGGTAGCAGATCACCTCTCCAGAATTGAGCAGCATGAGTCTCCTCTGAGCAATGCACCTATCACAGAAACCTTCCCTGACAAAGCTATCTTAGCAGTGGATTCTCTCCCTTGGTATGCTGACATTGTCAATTACCTCGCCTCGGGGGTAATACCTTCGGATTGGACAAAGAATCAGAAGAACAAATTCATGTCGACCATCCGCTTCTACCAGTGGGAAGATCCTCTTCTATTCAGAGAAGGGGCAGATTGTATTTGGCGCAGGTGCATCCCTCAGACGGAGCAATCTAGTGTCCTCGAGCATTGTCATTCATTCGAATCTGGTGGACACCATTCTGGAGATCGTACGGCAGTGAAAGTATTGCAGTGTGGCTTCTGGTGGCCCACATTGTTCAAGGATGCAGCAGACTTTGTTAAAAGATGTATTGATTGTCAGCGACTGAAAGGTACACTCACTGCCAAAGATTTAATGCCTCTGAAAATTATTCAGATAGCCGACGTCTTCGATGCATGGGGCATTGACTTCATGGGACCTTTCCCTAACAGTCAAGGTTTTGAGCATATCCTTCTTGCCGTAGATTACGTGAGTCGTTGGGTTGAAGCTATCCCCGCCCGAGCCGCCGACAGCAAAACAGTTTGCCAGTTTCTGAAGAAGAACATCATTTCGTGGTTTGGGATACCAAAGATTCTCATCTCAGACGGGGGTAGCCATTTCATCAACAAAGAGGTCAAGAAGTTAACGAAGGAGTACGGCATCGATCACCGTGTCGCGTCTCCTTATCATCCGCAGACCAATGGCATGGCGGAGTTATCCAATAGAGAAATCAAGACCATATTGCAGAAACTTGTTAGGCCAAACAAAAAAGACTGGTCTCAACTCTTGGACTCAGCTCTTTGGGCTTACCGTACGGCCTACAAGTCTCCCATGGGCATGTCGCCCTACCATCTTGTATATGGAAAACCATGCCATCTGCCCGTGGAATTAATTCACAAATCTCTTTGGGCAATTAGTAATTGTAACTTGGACTCACGAAAAAGTGGTCAGAAGAGAAAAGACGATCTGAACAGGCTCTTGGAATTCCGAGACTGCGCATACGATAACACCTTGATGTACAAGGAGAAGGTGAAACGCTGGCATGACCGGCACATCAGACGAAAGACCTTCGACGTTGGGCAGAAAGTGTGGCTGTTTGATGCAAAGTTACGGATATTCCCAGGCAAATTAAAGAGTAAGTGGACAGGGCCATTCCGAGTATGTGAAGTGCGTGACAACGGAAGCATTGCGATATCAGAATTGTCCCCTGACGCACAGCCCTTCGTCGTCAACGGCCAACTACTGAAGCCTTACTTGGAACCCGATGCATTCTTGGCCATTGTTGACTCTATTCAACTAGTGCACCACGATGACATCTCCACAGCACCGGCAGCACCAAAAGATTCAGACGATGTACTCCAACCATTATTTCTCTGATTTTCTTCTTTTCTTCTCTTCCTTTTCTATTTTCTTTTTCTATCTAAAAGGTGCCGCTGTTGTAGACAGTTTTCTATACTTAGGACGTACTTTGTCCTAAGTATAGGGGGATGTGCACCTAGAGTTTTTTTTTATTTCAGTTCGATCTTCTCCATTGTCTCCTCTTCTTGTCTATACTTAGGAGTATCCTACCCTAAGTATAGGGGGAGACAATCTGAGTACGATCACTATATTCCCACCCTTTACCCTCCCCGCTTTTTGTACAGTCTGCTATAATAGGATTATTTGATCCTAAGTATAAGGGGGACGGTCAACTTCTCATTCATTCATCTCTGTCATATTTATTCTTTCGATCTGTCTATACTCAGTACGAGTTATGTCTTTGCTTTTTCCTTTCGATCTATGAGGACATAGCTCAAGCTAAGTATAGGGGGGTCGTATATACAAGGTATATACTAAAAGCCATAACTCATACTGAAAAATAAAATATCACTACAACATAAAATAAAATATAAAAAGTAGCTTTACAATAATTGTGAGTTCCTCAGACTCATTAGAATTATACTGACTAGTGAGTCAGAAAAGTGTTTTGTACGAAACATTTTCCTTTGAAAAATCTTGTGAAATTTGTTTGAAAATAGCGTGAACAAGTATTCAACGATTGAAAATTTTTTTGTGTGTAAAACCTATTTTCTTTGAGTGAAAGCAAAAACTTTGTGAAAATGAGCGTGCGAATGATTGTGAAAATTTGATTGTCAAAAACTGTTTTGAAAAATCTATCTATGTTGTGTAAAACATTTGTAAAAGGATTTTCAAATGCGTGTACATGTGCAAAATTATTTTGGACTAGAGTTTTCAAAAACCCTTGTGAAAATGATTCTCGAGTAAGTCTGAGGAATCCGCACAAAAATCTCTCATTTGTAAATAAGGAATAAGCCAAATAAAGTTTATAAGAACTGAAACCATATTGTACATCAAATACAATTTTTCTTCTTTTGTATCTACTGATTAATAAATCAGATACCTATACAATATGATTTGAAAAATAGTGTGACCAGTTTTGAAAAAATTGATGTGAAATGATTTCAAATGTGTGAAACTGTGTTGATTGCGAAACTTTTCTTTGTGTGAAAGAAAGGATTTCAAAAACCTATGTGCAAATGTTTTGAAAAATGCTTGTCAAAATTATTGTGAAAATTGTATATATATACATATAGTGTGAAAAATCTTTGCAGAAATAGTTTTCAAATGTGTGTAAAGATTGCAAAAATTATCGTGTACTATAGTTTGCAAAATTATTTTCAAAAAGCTAATAAGAACACCATTGCAGATACTAGTAAATCAGAAACAAGACACGTACAATTCTTTCTGTGCATACCTAAATAAACTATTTCATTCACACCTGTAAGGTTGCTAAAAATTCCTAAATTTTGAAAATAAAGCAGCACGCCCGTGTAAATAAGTGTATATACTTTTTGAATATTTTCAGTTCGGACTTCCTGTGCAGAAATTCTTTTTGTAAAAACATTCTTTGATCCTTTCAAATTTTTGTGAAAAATTGCATCATTCATTGTGCACAACATAAGCATACCATTCATGTTCTTTTTGAGTGAAGCTTGATGATTGAATCAGTCTAAGAAAGTCTCAAATTGGAGCTCGGTTAGACCTTACCGCACCTAATTACACTGGAACCGTATGGGAACTAGGTTTAAGGTACCTCAGGTCTAAACAGACTTAATTCTTTGAGAAATCAGGGCTGGGTTCAAGTCACCTCAGTGGACTAACTAGAACTTTTCGAGACACACGTATGACTCTTGCCGACCGTGATCTAACTTGGACACCTGCACCTTTCACTTGGCTCAACTCAGTTGGAGTGGTGAGGGGGTTGGGTTTGCCAGTGTGAGACGCACACGGGTGGAAACATTCGTCCTCGTCTAGGGAGGGAAGTGCACCCCAACCGGATCCAATAGCAATGAGGTCTAAAGACAGGAGATTGTGGGTTGCGATAAAGCTTCAAAAGAGGGATAGTCTACTGGCTCAAGAGGAAAAACTCCTTATGTAAATGCTGCTGTGAATAGTATGTTGAAAAAAAAATGGTCAGGCCTGTACAAAAATAAAGTGCCTGCAAAGTATGTACAAAGTCAATAAGCAAGCTTGAGCTCCAAAGACAAATATGTAAGCCTGCAGCTGAATGACTTGACTACACTGGTCTTGCATCCCAGGATAGGTAGCTACACTGGCTACCGTCCATTCTTCTCTTCACCCCCTCCTCTTGAGCTGGTTGCCACTTGAACTTAGAAGGGAATACCCTGCTCCTCGAGGAAAGAGCTGCTGGATTGGGGAATCATTGGGTTGTCATTCTGGAGAAGTCAGTTCCTTTATCATTTCAGTTGGGGAGAGCCACTATCACTTACACCGTACAAGTCAGCTTCATAGTTATAAGAGTTTGCGTATGATGTAGACTAGTTCTGACCCGGCTATTGAGGTGGGTTGAACCGAGTTCTGTGACTATCGAAGGCTGTTGTATTTTAGAGCTGGTTCCCGACTAGGTTCCACACACCTTCACACTCAAGGTCTGACAGGAGCTCCAAATTCAGACTTTGTAAGGACATGCATTGCACTGAAAGCATCCCTATTCACTCTATATTTCTTTCATTTTCCTTTTTTCTTTTCTTTATTCTTTTTGCACTTATTGCATAAGTGTTTGCTAGGGACTAGCAAAGGCAAGTATAGGGGGGTGATGAATCTCCATTTCATCACCTTTATTCTATCATTTTGGCCTCAAAAACCCTAGCAAATGCATGTAGATAGCATCAAATTGTACATAATAGCATTCATTATTTATTGTATTAATTATACAGAAAATAAGGTTTTTAATGCCAAAATTATAGAATAAAGAGAAGAAAAGAAAAAGGAATAAAATATTGCAAAGATTTTATGACCCTAACCCCGAGACCAAGGCCAGCATGGAATTGGTCGACAAGGAATAAAGTAGGGGGAGATAAGGGCCAAGAGTACAATAAATACCTTATTTATTTATTCATCCATTTATGCATTTTTGACACCTATTTTGTATATAATTATTTATTTATCAAATAGAGAAACTTTGTACATGAAAGTTGTAGATAATAATGTGAATAAAATTACAAAATTGAGTTTGTACAAAAATGATACACAGTGTACATTTTATACCTAGAATAAAAAGCCAAAATCTCAACTTCACAGACCCATATCTTGCAAATAAAAACTCCAAATAATCCCAAACTCACCTTTAATTGTATATAGCATTCCATAAACTATTTTATAAAATTGATTTCATAATTTTTGGAGCTCATATGCAGAAGTTAGGTTTTTGGCCCTTCTTGTATATAGGACTGATCAAAATATTCATTTTATTCAGTATCTATTATTTGTACAAAATCATACTTTTAGAATTTTGTAAATAATGTATACAATGCACGTACACATTAAAAATAGAAGGAAACCAAAACTAATTTGTAAAATAAAATAAGTCTATAAATTCATAGACAAAATACCTATGCTATATACCTATATATATATATATATGACGGATTTTTAATCCTTGATTCTTTTGCTCTTCTATATTTTTATAATAATGTATACATTGTACATAGCTCATTAAAAATACAAAACCAAAATAAAAATCAAGAAAATATATTAAATATATTAAGTGTACAAAATACATAGATAAAATACCTATAAGTATACCTACATACATCTATACCTATTTATTTAAAAATACACATAAACTCATAAAAATCAAACAAAAATATCTTTATACTCACAAAAATAAATTATGAATTTATAAAATAAGCCAATAAAAAAAATAAAAGAAAATAAACAAATTAAAAATAAAATACATGAAAATACATGTAAATACATACGTATACATATTATCCAAATAAAACTATAACAAAACACCTCGAAAAATTCAATAAAAATCATAAATAAATACTAGATGAAATAATACACATTTTTTATTTTATAAGAAAAAATTAATAAAAACATTTAGGGCGTCAAATAAATCAATCTTCCTTCAGATTTGCTATTTTATCTCGTAGCGGCCTACGTGGCCCAATGAGGCGCCGGCCAACGTTGACTCCCAGGTCAACTGTCCCATCCCTCGCCTGGCGTCTCTGAACTGTCTACTCCCCTGATTTCATGCCTTTTTTCCGGGCACACCATCCATCAATCGACAACGCTTCCTTCACAAGGATTGTTCCCTAATCTTCCATGATGCCCGCCAAAATCATAGATCAACGAGATGTTCATTGGATCAGTTAATAATCGCCGGGTAATAAGGCCCCTTGCCAACGTTTATAAATAACAAGCTCTGCTTCCTTCCTCGAATTTGGCCACTTTTATTCCAACCTAAAGCCTAGATCTCGTTCCTGGAGTGTTCCTCGTGACAGGGGGAGCAGCCCAGCGCCGTGACTCGGCCGGAGGGAGGAGATTTTGACGCGGCGGAGCTCCGGCGTCCGCCCTGCTCCCTGGAGGCCCCCAGGTATAAGAGCTGCCCTTTTTATGCATTTTTAGTTAGTTTTAGATGTTAGCTTTTCATTCCAGTCATTAGATTAGGTTTTGATTAATGCTTGTAGTTTAGAAATCGAAATTCGAAGTTCGCCGGAGCTCCGCTTCGGCGACTTCTCCACTGTGGATCTGACCGTATCCGACCGCCCCGTTCACCCCATTTCGAAGCCCAACGCCTTCTCCATCGAACGCCCACATTTGTTCAACCCAAGACCCTAGGTCTTGGCGAATCGGGGCTCCTCCTCCGCCGTTCGCCGGAGCCCCTCCGCCCATCTCCATTGTGCACCGTAGCTTCAAAACCCCGGGTCGAGGAGCAAGCTCTCTCTCCCGCGGTTCTTCCTGTGCAGGTACTTCAAAGAATCGAGCCCAACTGGACTCGCACAGATCCGGGAAGAGGTTCCTGGGGGCCCTTTTCTTCTCCGACCTCGCTTCATCGACTCGGACCCCCAGGAGCCATGAAAACGCCATCAATCGACGCGGGACGCTCCCAGCTACGTTCAGAACACTTCAGACTCACCGGAGAACCCCGAAGGAGCCCACGCTCTTCGATCCAAGCTCGCCAGCTCCGAGCTTCTTCCCCGTTCTTCCAGGGGGCTTCAGCGTCGTCGGATCAGGAGAGCCGCCCCAGATTTAACAGCAACCGTCCGATGGAGCACCGTATCCACCGTCAGATCAGCGGGGCTGATCTAATCTCAGCGCTCCATCGGCGAAGCGTCATCGGGCGTCAAGGAGGCGACGCGTGGCAAGTGAAGAGAGCTCCACCGTCGGATGCCACGCCTTGTTTAGGGGTAATTTTCACATCCAGCCCCCTTACTTTTTGTATTTATTATTTAATGCCAAAAATAGAAGTTTTAGTTGTAAATAAAATGTATATTTTGCGGAAGGACCCTCGATGTTTCAAGATTTGCACTTTAGTCCTCCCGTGCCTCACGTGCAGCAACCACGTGAGGCACGTGAAAATTTGCGTCTAAACCCTGCCAGGTTCCTGTATTTATTAAATGGTCCTGAAAATAAAAGTTAAAGTGTATTTTTGTTGTAATTTTTGCATGTATGCCCTTGCCACTATTTTATTTGCAAAAATACCCCTACCAGGCCATTTAATTTTTGAAGGCTTTGTCTATTTATTTTATGCTTCATATTAAATCGAAAAATCTTGCAAAAATAGACTTAAGCTCCTGTTTGGTCATGCTTGAACGCCATATTTTTAGTTTTGCATTTTGTTGCATTTTGCATTTACTAAAATTCAAAAACATGTCTTTTATTCCCTGTCTAACTTATAAAATCCCAAAAAAATAGGAAAATGCCTCGAAAAATTCCAAAAAAATTACATATGGTGTATTTTGACCTATATTAGTGTCAGTCCAAAAATCCCTAAAAATCTCAAAAAGGAAACCTTAAAAATTCAAAAATACCCAAAAACTTCAAAAAAATATAAAAAATCAAAGAAAAATCAGAAAAATATAAACTCAGACCCTATTTATGCTATATTTTATTATCGTTATTAGAAAATTAGGGTGGAAAATTTTTGAGGCTGTTGGCTATTTTTAATCTCTATTTTTGTGACAGCCAGTACCTAGTCCACTGTTTGCTATTATTTAGCTATTTAAAAATACTAAAAATGTTTGCAAAAATACCCAAAAATCATAAAAATAGTAAAAAGCCATGAAAATTCCAGAAAGACCCTTTTCCTGAATTTTTGACTATTTTTGAGTATTTTTGTGAATATTCTAATACCCCCTTTATGTATATATATCTATATATCCTAAAAAAAGAAAAAAAATATTCTATATATGTAATTAGTTATATGTATTCTCATTAATCTTAACATAAAAAAAAGAGAAATACATATATATATATATTTATTATATTTATATATACCTATATATATATATTACATGTATTATAAGCTATATACTTACCCTCTATGGGTATATATAATTAATATATTTGTATTATATACAGTTATATATAATACTTAATTATTATATTTTAATAATATTAATAAAAAAATAAAAAAAAAATAAAAAAAAAAATAAAAAACCCACACAAGGATGACTGTGATTGACATGTAGGCTATTGCATTTTGTGTTGCTCTCTGTGGTTCGACCTCTACATACTTGTCACTATACATTTTATGGTAGAGTAAATAAAGATTAATTAACATTTGTTTTGAGCTTGAATTGTTGTATTCTTTGGATTGTGGGTTAAATTCTGATTGACCCGGGTGTTCCACGAGTGGCCGCCTCAGCGACAACCTTTGTATTATTTATTCATGGCATCCCTTTTGGAATATTCCCGCGTTATCAAGTACCTCGCACAAAAATCCAAGAGAGAATGTCAGAAAACAATTATAATATAGAGAGACAAAAATAGAAAAATGAAAAATGACTACAAAGCCGCGCTCCCCGGCAACGGCGCCATTCTGATGACGCGCCTGACAATCGGGTTAAGTATGTAATTAACAATGGTCGTCGTGACCCAAATAACCAAGTACGGTCAATCGAGAAAAATAAATGAAACCACTCAGAAAATATAAATCAATGAAACAATGAATGTAAGCGGCTTTTCGCTATTCTTTTTACCTGGTATAGCGACCAGGGTCGAACACAAGGTGCACGATTTAAAAACTAAGTAGTCAAATTTCAAAGTTAATTTTTTTAGTGGTTTTTGACTTTTATATATTTTTTTATTTTTCGAATAAGCACAAAATGCATAAAGAAGTAAAAACACATGCACACACTCTTTTAGGTATTTTTCAGAATAATAAAAAAAAAAGAAAATGTTTTTGTGATTTTATAAAAATGAAAATAGTGGAAAATAAAGAGACTATTTACAACCAGGAGTATTTTTTCAATTTATAAAATCTTTAAAAGTTCAAAACTCCAGGAGACTATTTTTAAATGAAACTAGAAAGCGATATCTACAAAAAGAGACCAAAATCACTATTTTTGAATTTTTCTACAATTTTTTACAATTTTTATAAGATTTTTCGTATTTTACATTTTTTGAGTTTTATAAATGGAAAATACACAAAAATTGGATAGAAATTAAAAGAAACTAAAAGACACCTACAATATTTTTTGGGAATTTTTAGACTAATTTTCGAATTTTTATGAATTTTCAAAGTGTAGGCAAGCAAAAAGACAAAGTTTTTTTGATTTTTTTAAATATATCGAATGTCAATAAAAATTAATGAAAATTTTATACAGTGGGAAGCACTACAGCAGAAACATACACTAGTTTTTTGAGAATTTTTCGGAATATAAAAAACATTTATTCCAATGAAAAGAGCATGCAGAATGAAAGTCTGAAATGTAGGGACTGAATTGCAAATATGCAGAGTTTTTACATCAAATGCGTAATAGAAATAAAATGCAGAATAAAAAAATACTATTTACCCAGCAAGCATGTTGATCTTCTAGAGGCAGTGGCTTCTCAGCAATTCGGACAGATAAAGAGTTACCAAATATCTTCTGAACCTCAGGAGTATTTCTGCAATTTCAAAAATCTTTTGGGGTGGATATGCAATTTGACCACTTTCCTTTTTTTTTATTTCAGACCCCACAGCCCTAGGGTTCTTCCTTATTCGATGCTTCTTCAACCCAACAGATGAGCCGCCGCCGCCCAGACGGGAGGAGAGAGAGGCGGCGCTAGATGGAGGGAAGGTCGGCGCGGGCTGGTGGGCGGCCTGCTCGCGTGGCTTCGGACGCGCGTGAGGCGCGCGTGGCTGGAGGAAGGTCGGCGGGCAGGCTTGGGCGTAGGAGCGGACTCGGGCAGGACTGCGGAGGGCACGTGGGAGACCACCTGGAGCGCGCGGTGGGAATCGCGGAGGCGGCGCCGCCGCCCGCTGAGGTAGATGGGGCGCGGTGCAGATGGCTCGAGGAGGCGGCCCACGGGAGGGCCTGACGCTGATCGATGGGGCCAGAGGAGAGGCGCACAGGTGGCGGACCTCCGCCGCTGGGCCTGGGCGGAGGCGCGGCTGGGCAGCGCGGAGGTTGGAGGGCAGATGCAAGGTCGGCCGCGCGACGTCGACTGGAGCGGAGGAGGGACCGGGGAAGCACGTGGGTCGCGCGCGGTGGCGCACTGTGGCGGAGCGGGAAGTGCCCGTGCAGGTGCTGCGGAGGGGCCGCTTGTGGTTGCGGGGCAGTGGATATGTGGGCTGCGGCTGCAGCAGGAGGGCGGCGCCGCCGCTAAGCAGGCGCGGGTTGATGATGCTGCCTGGTAGTGGTTGCAGCGGAGGACAAGGGCGCGGGTGGCTGCCGTTTATTTTATTTATTTTTTTTTGTTTTTATTGATCTGTGACCTGCAAGAGATGTTAGTAAAGAAAATGTATTTTTTTATAGTTTTTGTATTCTTTTAATCCTGCAAAATAGATGTTAGGTAAATTTTTTTGTATGATTTATTCCTGCAACACCAATGTTAGAGAAAGATAAACAAACAAACAAAATTATTATTATTTTTATTTTTCCTGCAAAATAGATGTTAGAGAGAAAGAAGACGATAATTTTATTTTTTTATTTTTCTTTATTCCTGCAAAACAATCGTTAGTGAGAAAAACAAAATTTTTTATGTTTTCCCTGCAAAAACAGATGTAAGATGAACAGGAAAAACCCTTATATGATTTTTTATTATTATTATTTTTATTTATGCACAATAATAGGAGGCGTGGATGGGGATCCGGTGGAAATGAGAGGAATGGATCCGAGTCTCCGACCACCGTACGTGGTCGGAGATGAAAGGTTGCGCGAGGTAGAAAAAGAAATGCGAGGATTACGAGATGAGATGGTAAATCGGTGTCGGAGGCGGAAAATATGTTGTGGAAATTTTGAGATTTTTAATCTAAAAATTACTCCCTACTCCTTCGCAAAAACTAAATCTATGATTACCTAGAGAAAAAGACAAGTAAAAGTGGATCTCACCTCGGGGATCGGACAAGCCATGATGGCCTCGACGAAGCTCACGTCGCTGTCACCGACTGGATCGGAGGCTAGGACCCTCTTCAACAAGAAATCTCGGAAACCGGGCTCCTCTCCACCAAAGATTGATCAAGTTTGAATGAGGGAGGAGGAACCCATTAAAAAGAGAGAAAAAATCAAAAAAGGAAAATATTTACAAAAAAGGAAGGTGTTTATTGGGTTGATTAACAAAAAAATTAAATTAATAAATAAATTAAATAATTAATTACGAAATTCGAAATAAATAAATTAAATTAATTAATTAATTAATTGGAAATTAATTGGCCACCTTAATGGTGGCCATTAAAGGTATGCAATCAAATCTAATATATAAGGCATGTTATAAAATCAAATCAATCAAATAAAATCAAATAATTAAATAAAAAATTCGGAATTAATTTAAATTAATTAATAATGTTAGGTAATTAAATTTTTTTCATGGTTTTTATTTAAGGAAGTTAGTGGTATACATATATTATATACATATAATATAATGTACATAGGTGCAAATAAGGAAACAATTTTTATACAAGATTTTTTTAATTAATTTTTTTTCTAATTTTTACTTTATTGAAAACAATATTTATAATATATACATTAAGTAAAAATAAATATAAATAATTATATACACAAATATATGGGTAAACTGCACAATACACCCCAGAAAACCGACTTTTTAATCGTAACTCCAAAAAATACAAAACCACAGTCATTTGAAAGATAATTTAATTTATAGTATGATGGAAGTGAGTTTGGTTCGATTTGAGCTCGTATGGAGCCGGAATTGATGTTCAATTATCGCATTACGGCTTTTTCTGGGTGTAATTATTTACAATATATACATTTTTTTTATTTTATAAATATTTTTATTATTTATAACACAGTTTTATTTGCAACTTTTATTTACAAAAGTAAGTGGTTTGAGGTCAAATTATGTACAAATAAATTAATGTAAGTTTTATACAAATATAAATGAAAAAATATGTACAAGATATTTTTGATTTTTCTGACAGACAACCTTATCTCCCCCTACTTTATTCCTGGTCGATCAGGTCAAGTCTTGACCTTCTCTCGGGGTTTGGGTCAGTCTGTATTTATTGCATAAATACCTCCTTTTCTTTTTTTTTCTTTTCTTCTTTATTCTTTTATTTATGTACAAAAAGTGTTAAAAATTCATAATTAACAAATGAATGCAAAATGGTAATTTTATGAAATTAATGGATATTTACAGGTGTTCGACTAAGGAAAAGAGGCTAAAATAGAAGAATAAAGGCGATGAATCGTGGATTCACCATGAAGCCATCTTTAGCATCAATTTTGAAAGGTTTTAACTCTCCTCCTATTTTAGGAAATATTCCTATTAGGGTGACCATTTATTCAGATGGAGAATATACCCTAGAAGTCTCAAAGGAAGAAGTTAAACAACTTAAAAAGCCTTTCTCTTCAAGTCTTGTCGCATGATTTCAAAATTCAAGGGCAGAATTGTTGACTTTTTAAAATTTTATCAAAAAGAAATTGGTCCCAAAGGGGAACTTTATGTTAGGCCCTCGATGCTAAACATATTTTGGTTAGATTCCAGTTTGAAGCAGACTTTCTTTCCGTGTATGCTCTTGGGACTTTTTGTCTTCCAAGAAAAATGGGTGATTATTTCACTATGGTCCCCATCTTTTAGACCTTATCTCACTACGACCCAGGTTGTTGTATGGGTGGGCTTACCTTGTCAAAATATACACCTTCAGAATCCTAGGATTATTAAGTCAATTGCGTAAGTGTTGGAAGGTTCATTTGCATGGATAAAGAAACCAAAGAATTCTTAAGGACAAGTTATGCAAGATTGTACGTGGAGATTGATTTAACAAAGCCCAGGGTGAATCATATTTGGATTAAAAATGGCGAGCAGAAATTCAAGTAGAAGATCATTTATGAGAAAATTCTCAAGTTTTGCTCTTCGTGTTTTATTATTGGGCATGACAATGAAGATTGTAAGTTCAAAAAGAAGGGGAAGGGGCGTGGTGCACAGGAATGGAAACCCACTGGAGCTACCCTTGAAGATCAAACTGAGAAGGAAGTTCCTAGGTCCTCTCTACAACAATAGAACCAAAAAAAGTCGCAAGAGAACACTCATGTTCCACTGCAAGGCGTGGAGCCTCATGATGTTTTACATAATCAGCAACAAGCTGAGGAGCATCCTATGGAGAATGCTCAATAGCAGGATCAACAACAGCAACTATCTTCTGGACATCAATCTCTCCAACAGGAAGGTCGGAATATTGTTGGATTGAAAAACTCTTCTTTTTTGGAATTGCAAAATGATGAAGGTTGGACTCTTGTTAAAAGCAAGAAAAAAACTCAAGATAATGGTAAATCCTCCTTGCTCCAACACAAAGAAGATGGTATTGAACCTTCAGCAAAATCCAGTAGAAGAAATAACATTTTAAAGCATAATGAAGAATCGAGTGAAAATTTAATGGAGGGTCTAAATGGCTCCAGGGAAATTCTTGATGTAGATTCTCCATAGAACCAGTCAAGAACTATGAACATTATTTCTACATACATTCTAAGTAATGTGGCTACTAAGATCATTGAAGAGATAATATACTCATTAGTGGAGACACCTCAAAAGTATTTGAATTCTCATTCTGACAAGAGGTTCCTTCTAAAAAAGAAACCAGGCGTGGAAGACAATTTGCTTTTAGAATGATTAAATCCAGATCTCCAAGTGAGTAGAGAACATATCTATGATGGGTTGTTCAAAAAATCCTAAAGTTTTGAAAGTTTGGATGGATGGATTCTCCATGTTAAAGAAGAACAAGGTTAAGGTGTTTGAATTTGATTTTGTTGATGATTATCCTTCCTCTGACTCGGAGCTAGCAGAAGTGCACAAAAAACAAATTGAAGCATCAAATGCAATAGGTTTCAAGAAGTCTAAAAAAGGGAAAACAAAATATTCAGATTTCTGAGTTGGAGATGATTGGGTGGTAAGAATCTGGGATTTTGTTAGAACTCTTGGAGATACAGGAAAGTGTGCAGTGTTCTGCTCGTGATGGATTAAAGAGGAACATGTTGAATTCAAGAGAAAGCTGCCAAGAAGAAACAAGGAAGATGCTTATATTGAGCGTCAACCTTTGGATCTCAAAACATTTCATGCGAGGAATAAAAAGGGGAAGTTCTCTTCCCCTTACCTTAGGGACTTTTTCCATTTTTGATTAAGTTCCTTCTTCCACTTTTTCTAAGGTCATGTAGACCACTGCCTTTTATTTCATCCTCTTTTTAAGGCCATGTTGGCAATCTCCCTCCCTCTATTAGCACTTGAGGCCATGTTGGCCACCTTGGGTAAGGACTTGTCCTTTGTCACATTTTGTAAATATTTTCGTGAATAAAAGGGGATACCTGGACCCCAAAAATTACCGGGCTTACGAGAAAAAAATATGGATTTATCTCTCTAGATAATTGCTATTAATTATTTATGAGATAATTGTAAAAAACATCGTATCATAGGGGAATCCAATTTATTAGTACATAATAAAATGTGAATCTAATTTACATTTGTTTAATGGAAAATGTGAAGCCAATTCACATCAACATTAATTATTTATGTGAATTATAGTCATATAAGTCCTAAAAAATACAAAACATATTCATATTCATATTAATTATTATAGATCCATATTAATTATAATTAAGTACCTAGTATGTGAATCATATTCGCATATTTTCATATTAATTATCAATGATAATAATTATTATCTTGATAGTAAATTTCTCAATGTATAACTCTTAATTAATTAAGACTCGTGTGCATCGTTTGTGAATACTTAGAGATAATACCAGGGAGATTACATTAACCACGAGTGACTTGATATTTTATATTTCCATCTAATGTCATGATTAAGAACCCTTTGAGTTATTCGATTTAATCATAGATTGAACCAATTTCTTCAATTGATTATGAACTCTTTCAGATCAATTTCCAATTCTTTGGGTCTAGGGCATGATTCAATGAATTTGGATTTAATCCACTTATATCTCATTCAAAATTCAAAGAGGAGTCACTAAAATCCGTCCAGTTTCATCATTCCCTCATAATGGAAGTATCATGGTAAATAATCTATTATAATTGCATCGACCTCGATGATAGAACACACATCAAGATTCTCAGTCGGATATCAGTATTTAGAGAAGCTTGTCATCTTTTCTTAGACTGAAGATCCTAATTTAGTTACACTTGATAATGTCATTGTGTCCTCAATCTAACTCTTTAGATCTACAATCATTCATCGGCCTCTATGATCTAACACTTTAGATCATCATCTGCATGATATTTAGATGACTATGGTATATAACTCAATTTGTTATAAGGGACCTACTTATAGTGCACACATGATTATGCTTTACTTTAGATAATGAAATTAAATAATTCACAATAAATTTTATGGCATAATGCCTCATCATGGGATTACATGTTTTATAATCTCCCACTAGCCCTTAGAGTCATTCATTGACTATTCTTAATCCCATAATCATAACATGCTTTTCAAAAGCCTTTTGGTCAAAGGTTTGGTAAGGGAATTACAACGTTCTGGGCAGAGGTAATAGCTTTGATTACATAATAGCTATCCATGGATAACATGTATAACAAGAAAGGGGTTTTATGTAACAAAACGACAAACTTGAACTTTAGGAGGTGCTAAAATTCACAAAAGAAAGAAAAATATTGAATAATCACCTGGTTACAACAAATGACCGATCAACATATGATTTTGACAACAGTTGATCGATCACCTAGGATGTGCTGATCACTCGGGTAGAGTTTGGAGGCTAGGGTTTGAGATTTTTTAAGTTCCGAAGAGGAGAGAGTTGTGTAAAGGCTGCCAAAGGATTATGAGTTATAAATAGGACCACTTGGGGTCTTCCTAGAGGTAGCAATAGGGCCACTTGGAAGGGTTATGTGAGAAATAACAACAAATTAAAGATAATTGATGGGACTTGACATAAATCCATGAAATATGTGTTACTTAAAAGTTGCCCATGAAATAGGTACGGCTAGGTATACTATAGTGTGCTCTCTACTCAAAGATTCCAAAAAGAGTTGTCACTTTTATTTTTAAAAAAATGAACAACATGCTCAAATATTCGACCACCCTAATGTAGTTGATCGATCACCATCTAATTGGTTGATACTAGGATGCAAATGGAGGGATACATATTTGAATATAGTTATTACAATATCTTTTACTGCTTTCGAATACGAATATGAATGCGAATAAAAATATTGACGGATATTAAACTATGTTACCATGTCGTTAAAAACAGATATAGATGTAAAACATATATCAATCATATACGAGTAATATTTGAAATATTATAGCTCAAATATACATGTATTGGATGGAATACACATGATATAAATAAATAAGTGTGCTTATATTGTAAAACTTATTCCAAAATGGTGACAGAAGGTACAAAATTATATTATATATGGTTTAAAGTAAATATACAACTATATTTGTATGTGAAAACAAATATACATATATAGATACAGATGTTTGTAGATATTAAAGTGATGTCCGTATCCGTATCCATTTTGAAACAGCTATGGATATTGATGTCAAAATCTATATAAATGGATAAGGTGGTGGATCGAATATAGATATATCCCTATCCTTTTGCATCTCTAGCTGATACTGTTTTAATTATCAACAAGTCCTTTTTTAAACTCCAAAAAAGGAATCTTTTTTAACAAATATCTTTCAAATGACAATTCTAATTCCTATGATCTTCTCAAATTGAGGGGTAGCTAGAGGTTTAGTAAACATATATGCTAGTTACCTATCTGTAGAAACCAACTTCACACAAATCTCCCCTTTCAAGACATTTTTACAAAAATTGTGTCTAACATCAATATGTTAAGTCCTCAAGTTATTTGACTAAGTTCTTGGTGAGATTAATCGAGCTAGTGTTGTCATAGAGAGTACGGTTCGGGTCAAAGTTCAAACCAAAATCAGAGAGAGAATTCTTCATCCAAATTAACTAAGAACATACTAAAACGATTACGATTTATTCCACTTCAGTTGTTGAAAATGCAACATAAATTTGCTTTAAAAAAATAATACACCGCTAGTACTTTTTCTGTTTGTATGAACATAGGCAAAATTTTGCATAGATGTGTGTAAATAAATCCAGGATGTGCTTTTTAGAATAAAACAAACCTAAATCTTAAGTAAAGACTAGATAACAAAAGATCCTTTTAAGAGCATTAAGGTGACTTTTTATAGGGTTAGACTGAAAATGTGCTGCTAAATAGGTGCGAAAGAGGATATCAAGTCCTCTTGCAGTTAAATAAATGAGAGAACCAATCAAGTATACCTCTGTACAGATTTTGGCCAACATGTTTTTTTGTCTTATCTAGGTAAAGATACAATGATGGAGCAATTGATGTAGGTGTTTCTTTGCATTTGCCATTTGGAACCTTTTGAGAATCTCCCTCCTGTATTTTCATTGTGAAAAGAATTTCCTTAACCTATCCAGCTGATCTATAGATCAAGAAAGAACTTCATCTATCCCATCATGCTTATCTTGAACTAATCCTTTGTAATCTTAACGAAATCTTTACATAAATATGCATTAGTTATGCCAAACACAACATCATCAACACATGAAATAAATCGATTTTTTCAGTCCTTAAAGATGTGATTAAAAAATCTCTAAATCTACAATACCATGTTCTAAGGGCTTGATAAGTCCATAAAGAGCTTTCCAAGACTTGAAAACATGAGATTGTTTGGTCGGATCTTCAAATTGGGTTGTTTGACAGACTTTTTCTTTAATGATCCCAAGCAATACTAAAGTCCTTAGGTAGACTGATGAATCTACATTTCATCATATTTATTCTTTCATTGTGGCCTTAAATCCCTAACTAAATGCATGTACATAGCATTAATTTGTACAAAATAACACCTATAAGTTGACTGATAAAGAATGTTTAAACATGTGTATTTAATTCCAAAACATAAGAATAAAGGAAAGAAAAGGAAAGGAAATGAAGTGTCAAAGATAATGAATGACCTTAGACCCCGAGACCATGTCAATATTGACGTGGCCGACAAGGAATAAAGTAGGGGGAGATAGGGCAAAATAATTGTATAGAAAACACCTCAAAACCTAAATTAATTCATCAATAAATAGCCCTTTGAGACCTACTTTATTTTCTATTTTATACACCTCAAATAATAAAATCCGAAGCATGAAAGTACATAAAAATGCAAAGAAAAATACAAAGTTGATTGCACATAAAAATAATGCATCGTACACCTGTGACACTCAAAATAAAAAATCGTAAACAAAACTTCCCAAGCTTGTATGTCCTCCATTCAAACTTAAAATTGACCAAACTCACCACTATTACTCATAAAATTAAATTATCTATCTAATGAATGTGGTTTTATTACAAATGGAGCTCATGCAAAAGTTGGCTTTTGGGTCCCTATTGTACAATATACATGTATATTATATTCAATATACTCATTCTTTATATTTTTAGCTTTCTTATATTTTTAAATACTTGTAAATATTATTTGAAATACATTTAAATAATAAAAATAAAAAAAGTATGAAAATACATTAAAATAAATAAAGATTAAAATATATAAGTAAATTATACATATGATATGCATATACATATTTATTTAAGTACATAAATAAATTCAGAAAATATAATAAAAATATGTAAATATGTATTTAAAAAAATATAAATATTTAAAATACATGTATATAATAATAAAATACCAAATACAAAATAAAAAAATACACCAAATATGGGTATTTATACTTATGTATATACATGTAAATTCTAACACCTAATAATTGAGCTTGTAAAAATAAATAAAAATATCCATAAAATTCTACATAAAATAATAAATATTTTTTTATGTTTTGACTTAAAACTAATAAAATCATTTATTATTTTTAATCCACTTAATAAGGGATTTATTTCATTGAATTTCCTGGTTGGTCCACGTGGACCAACCAAGAGGCGTGAATTGTTGACCGCCCGATCAAATGTCTGACCTACATGCCCCCCTTTCTGTCAAAGCTCGTGACCTCTAACTTTCTCCTTTTTGTAGCGATGATCTGTGGATCGATGAGCCTTGTTTACTTCACCGATTACCTTCCTCATACATCCCTACATCATGCTAGCTCCTTAGCATACACCAACCACGATCTATCCTCACGCAATCGCCCTCACCTTTTTGCCAAAACCCCTGCCTATAAATAACTCCCAATTTCCCCCCTTTTGAATTTTGATCCTATTTTCTCCTCATAACCACAATAGGAGATTGTTCATGGTGACAATATGGTCCTCTAGGCCTTGTTGATGTGGATAAGAGGCAGAGATCGGTGGTCCAGCTCGCCTGAGATCTTCTCAGGAGATGCTTCTTTACTTCATGTATTCTTTCCTGTTCGAGCTATTTTATTTGCATTTTATTATTGCATTTCCTTCTGTATTGTAGGGCATCATTTAATTTCAGCAGTTAATCCGTTGCTTAGTTTAATTTTATAGATTTGTGTTTGTTGGAGCCTTAAACTCCATCTTGAAATCACCATGAATCCCCTGTAATCCGACCCACTTTCACTGCCATATTGGTCTTCAACGTGTTCTCCATCTTTCTCCTCACTTTCCCAGTTGATTATTTATGAATCAAGGTTAATCAGAGCTCCCTCCATGACCTACCGTTGGAGCTCATCGCCCTTCACCACCGTGTGCATAACAGATTCATCTTCTGGCCGAGAATGCCCCTCTCGAGTTGAGGAAACTTTTGTGCAGTACAAGCTCCAGAGAAATCCCCTAGAGCACCTTCAAAACCCCATCTTTTTCTCCAGGAGGTGCTGGACAACCAAAGGCTCCAGGTCCCTTTCGTGGGGACCTGGATTGATTTGGAGTGTACCTACAGGTGCGGTCGGAGCCCATGAAGGATTTGGCCATGAAAGAACTCAAAAAGGAGGTCGGAGTACAGAGAAATCAGTGATTCAACCGACGTAAGACTTGTTCTTGGCATTCTTCCAGACCGCCTTTAGATCGTTTGATCTCTAATGCAACCCAGATCTAATATGGGTCGTTGAAGATAAGTCAAAGCAACGCGCACACCAGCCGTCGGATTTGTTAAGTGGAGTCTAGTGGAACCTCCTACATTGCCCAATGAGACTCTTTATTGGATAATTTACACAAATCATCGCTGCTCTTTTGAATTTTGTATTAGGTCTTGTAAATATTAATTTTAGTTTAAAAACTTTTGTAAAATTTATTAAGGACCCCCTGAACTTTGTTATATTTATAGAAAGGTCCTTGTGCCTCATGTACGCCACGTAAGGTGTTGTGATATTTGCATAAAAGCCTCACCAAATTTTACTTATTTAATGTTAGTCTTTAAAATTGCATAATTAATGTTAACTTTTTGGATATTTCTGCACGTAAAATCCTATACTTTATTGAAATTACAAAAATACCCCTTCCAAACTTGTGTTTTTATTTATGTTTTTATATTTTTATTAAATAGCTTCTATACTTATTAGATGTTAGGAAAAATATCGTAGGTGCTTTAAATCATGCTAATGCATGTCCATATTTTTATTTATCATTTTATAATATTTTCCCATTTATTAAAAATCAAATAGGACTCTTATTTTCCCTGTTTACACATAAAAATCCAAAACTTATAAAACTATCTTGAAAAATTCCAAAAAATTAGAATATATTTATTATTATATATTCTACCTGCATACCAAAAATCACAAAAAAGTATAAAAAGAAAACACTAAAATTATAAAACCATACCAAAGCCTATAAAAATCAGCAAAAATTCCATAAAATCCACAAAATAGTTATTTGTATCTTATTTTTATTTGTATTATATAATATATATATATATTAAAAATAGTTTTGGGAAATTTTGAACTTATGATCTATTTTTAACACCCAAAACACTTCAGCATTTGTATTATATTCATTGTTTTACACTTTTTAATACATTAAAAATACATAAAAAGTAGCCAAAATTATATAAATCATAAAAATAGAGAAAAATATTTAAAATAGAAAAACAATTTATTTTTTTTGAATTTTAACTATATTTATATCTATTTAAAATTATAAAACCTTATATAAACTATATTTACTTTATAATAATTATATACTTATTATTATTACTTATAAATACCTATTATATATTTCAAACCCTTAAAAAATAAAAAGGATTGTTCCTTTATATATGTATTTATTATATATATATATCCTATATATTATTTATAATATCTATTATTATTATATTCCTATATATCAATATATAGTATACTTTAAAAACAAAAAGAAACTAAAAATCTGTAAAATTAAAAAGAAAAAAATTAAATAAAGAAATAAAAAAGATAAAACAATGAAAAATATATAAAAATTAAATATAAATAAAAACCCACAAAAAATTCAAAAAAATAGAAAAAGTACAAAAACAATCATTATTGATTATTATTAGTTAATAATAATTATACCTATCTCTCGCGCTCTCAATGGTTTGACCCCTACACTTGCCTGTTATACATATTTATTTATAGGGTATAATAAATTTCACCATGTACTAGTTTTCATTATTTAAAATATATCATCGGTTGATTGTTGTCTTAGTTAATTCTTTATGTTCCGAGTACCGTAAGAGCGACCGCCACAACGATTGTCGGGTCGACTTGTCAGACAACATGCCCTCCATGATCGAGCGTTAGGAACCCATGTTAAGTCAATTAAACATAGACCATAATAATTCTTTATTGTCCTAGTTTTTAGCTCCATCACTGACCTGCCTGTCGGTTCTAAGAAGACGACAAGTAGAAAAAGAGTCGTGGCATATTAGAGAAAGTAAACCAGACATGATTTTTGTTTGAAGACCTCCCTTATAGTCTAGTTGGTCTCACTCTCAAATGATGACTGATTTTGATGTTCTATTTCTTTCTCCCTACTATACAACTCTTTTTTCACAACCTTTTTCTTTACTACAAGCAATAATACTCTGTATGTAATATGGTAGGCTGGATATCTTTTTTGTGTTGATTCCACAAAACCAGCCCTCGTCCATTCCCCCAGTTTGATATATATTTGGGGTTTACTAGCTCATCAAGCTGTAATGTGTATGTGAAAGTCAAGCACATGAAATGATAATAAAAGTAGGAATGTTGTTATTAGAATGAACCACACAAAAGGGGGTAAACTATGCATAGTCATTCTGGGTCCATGCATATTGGAGATTGATGTTATAAATTGATAGAACCTATAATGGATGAAACACCTGATATATGAGGACTAGAATTTGTTGAATAAACTACTCATTTTACAACCAAAAAGTGGGCCCAGTTGTACATTCCCTTTATTTGTAGAACTCTTGTTGATTCTGAACTTAGTTTGTGAAGGTACGAGATTTTTGATGTGCCGCTTGATCTGAAAATGAGCTTTTCTCGTTTGGGCACTGGGTATGGTTTGCGAGAAGGAATAAAGACTCGTCCACAACGGTTGCCCCCATGTTGTCCTTGCTAGCCCCCATGACATCAGAACTTTGTCGGTCAATGAACAACAATTCAATAAAGACTCGTCCACAACTCTTAGCATTGCTTTGCTTTTCTCTCTTTTCCTATCACCAAGTTCTGATCCTTTTGTTAGAAATTTCTTCGTTCATACCGAACCGCTTGCAGAATCAACTCATGTTCTATAAGATCCCATATTATCCTTGCATCTACCTTGCATTTATGCCAGAGAGGTAGCTAGTGTTGTGGGCTTTGGCTTATGTAGTCCTTTTCTAGTTACTTGAGGGATCATGAATTTGGATCTCATCTTCATTTTACATTCCTACGTTCAATAAGACTTGCTTAAATTCTCATCATATGAATGACTAATTCCACAATAATTATATATATGTTTGAATATCCTATAGGATTTTCTTCATGAAGAATATCCTAAGAGATACCTTTTTCACTCTTTAGTTCAAACTTTAGAAGATTTTTCATGGTGTTAATAACGAAAAACTTATATCACAAAGCACACAAGTAGCCTATCCTTGGTGGACGGTTAAAATAAAGCTCCAAAATGTATCTTTATTCATAATGGATCAGAATTCTGTTTAAGACATAACATATTGTACTTACGATCTCTGCCCAAAAGTAATGCAAATTGAATTTATAAAGCACAGTACGAGTGCATTCTTTAAGGGTTTAATTCTTTCACTCAACTATATCATTCTGAGGCGTTGTTCTGGGAGCAGACAATTCGTTGCTTTATACCAACCTTTTTACAATAATAAGAAAATTTCTCATTGTCAAACTCGCCATCACAATCACTTCTTTAGTTACCAATGCAGTTCCTTGTTTGTTTTGAATCCATTTGGTAACTGTCAAGATCTGAAAAAGCTAAGTCATTGGTTATAAGAAACAAATTGCAAGTGAAACATGAGTAGTAATTTTCTACAACAAAATAGTAATAACAATAGATTAAACTTTCATATTTTACAGGTCCACACTATAGGAGGGTAGTACTGGCAAACTTACTGCTCTTGAAGGTGATGTTGTGTAGTTTGCCCAGATCACATGTCGAACACACATCTTCCTTCTTATAAGATAGCTTGGGAAGTTTTTTAATCGACTAAAGTTTGATAAACTTGTTTATTAGTTTAATATGGATGTGACCTAGTCTTTTATGCTAGAGTAAGAAGCTTCTTGTGAGGACAAAAGGATATTCAGTTATAAATAATCATCAAACCTAAGTGATAAATTATTCTATACTTATCTCCCTTACGAAAAATTTCTAGTTTACCCTCTTTTAAAATTTTAAATCAATTTTAAAAAAGTAATATAAAATCTTTATTGCATTTTGAGGAACACTGAGTCGGTTGTGCTTTAAACCTTTAACTTGATTACCATTTTCAAAAGAGGTTTTGGAGTTTCCAATCGTACCTTCACCAATGGTGAACATGTGTGGTTGTTGCCAAAGGTAATTGTACCGCCTTTCCCGGGGCCTATCTCGATGAAGTGGATTACGTCTCTAGTCACATTCTTTGATAATCCAACATCCATGATACACTTGCCTCGCTTGTCTCGCTTGATATCCTCCAAAAGCATGCTTGATCGTGTAACTGTGTTGAGAGTGTCTCCAACTGTAAGATGTTTCTTCCTTCTTCTTAGGTTCTGCAAAGCAATTGATATAACCTTATGCTACCCATTTCTTTTGAGTCCTTGGAGGGTTCGCTTGGTTCTTGGGATTTATCTGAGGTTACTTACCTTTAGTGGCTTTATCTTAACTAAGCTTAACTCTGACAGGTTTAACATTATTGGTTTTACATGGTTCATAACCAAGTGCAAGATTTGTTTTGATTGATGTGAAGCTCCTAGTAGTTTATTTAAGTTTTCTATATGCATAATGAACTTTGTTAAATCATCTACGTCATTCTTGGATTTTCTTCTTAATGCAGCTGCAATGTCTTCTAGTTTATCTATATTTTTCTTGAGAATGCTAATTTCATTTAATGTTGTTATTGAGGAATGACAACATTATTGTTAAGCTTATCAGTGTTATTATTAAGAGATTCTATTTCAAATTCATGTTTTAGTTGAGTGGTGTGTATAGTGTCTTTTCGCAACTTTTCTTTCTTTACTCTAATAACTACACTATGCAATTCAGTTACAACGCCTCTAAGTTCATTAATGGTAATTTCATTGGAAGTTACATGATTGTTGGTGACCTTGAGTCCTAGTAGGATTATTCGTTATCCAGGTAATCTAATTCACTTTCACTCAATTCGAAAGAATCCCAAGTGGCTCAAAGTGCTTTCTTTTGTTGGCACATGTGGTAATGCTTGAAGTATCGTTTCTTCTTTTCATCAATGCTTTTCTTGAGTAAGGGAAAATATTCTTGAAGTGTCCATTCTTTTTGCAGTAGTAGCATAACATCTCACTTTCTTCTTAATATTTTTCTAGGAAATTCTTCACAACTCGAGTTAGTAAGGCTATGTCATCTTATAAGTTTTCATTAGATGAGTCTTCTTCTATCTTTATTGCAAAGTTTTGTTCTTCTTGATCTTGATTTCTGCTTCTTTCTTGTGTTATTTCTCCATTTCGTGAGAGGGAGGTTTTCCTATCATATCATCCATCAGTAGAGTATCTAAGTCGTTGGCATCCTTTATTACAATGATTGTGTCTCTCTAGTTTGTTATTAGAGATCTAAGAATGTTCTTCAGATGCATGGGTTCCTTAATATCTATTCTTGAAATTTAATATCCCATTGGTGATACTTTTAAGGCAAGTGTGCATATGTCTTATGGGCTCTCCTTTTTCCATTTTGAAAAGCGTGTACCTTTGGTAAAGAAGTTTTATCTTGGTCTCTTCAACTGTGTTTGTCCCTTTAATGTTTACACTAAGCTTACTTCATAATTTGTATGTCTTTCATGCTAAGACACCATTTAACAACTTCTTAGTGATGGCATAAAAGATTGCATTCATGACCTTGGAGTTTAATGCGGCTTGCTTCTCGTCTGTGTCAGACGGTGCTTTTTCCATCTTCGATGATCAAACGTGTGTACTTGCTTTCAATGATGTTCCATACGTTGTACTTCATGGGCTTCATGTAGATCTACATTCTTACATTTTAGCAGTTGTCTTTGGCTCCATCAAATAGGCGGACTCGAAGGTGTTGCTACTACTCATGAATACCATATGTGAGGTTGAGAGTGACTTCAACCTTTACAAAACAGGTCTAATACCAAATGAGAGTGCATGTAGTATTGAAACACTGCTAGAGAGAGGTGAATAGTACTATCCTTACATTTTTAGTGGTTAAAATTAATTACAAAGTTTAAACAAGAGTGGAACAAGTAAACTAAAGAATTGACCACAATGCACCGAGACATTTATGTGGAAAACCACGACCTAAGTCCTTTAACTTATGATTTTTGATTAGCCGAGCCAATATAGTACTTCACCATACTAAATTGTTTGTGCGGATAAATAAACTATTTGTAATATTTCTGATCACATAACAATATGCTTTGCATTTTTAGATGAATGCATTGAAGTCAAAACCAACTGATCAAACACAATGGAAACGTTAAGGTTTATCAAGGCTTTGATTATCCTTTGACCTTCTTGGATAAGGCAGACTTCGAATATCTAATAAACATGCAATGCTTCGATCTAGAACCAAGGCTTCTCATAAAGATGATTATATGGAAATAATAATACTATCTTTTTATACAACCAACTGTAGAAAAATATTGTTAAACAGATAAGCACATATGACTAAAGTACATAAAAGTGTAAACACTTCACCAAAAATGTTATTGCGTGCAAAAAGTAGACCTCTAACTAGTCACAGAGGAACTTTGAAATTCATAGGTTATCGAAGCTAGCTTGGAGAGCTTGAGAAAATTATAATGATCTAAGTGGCTCTCGGAATTAGAAATATCTTTTAGAAGTTCAAGGACTTGAATAACAAAGAGAGAGAACAACTCTTATAATGCTTCGGTTTCCTTTGTATGTTGTGGTATGATTTTCAAGAGAGGCTCTGGGGTCCTATTTATAGTGGTCATATAAAGTCTTTAGAAAAGTAGTCACTGGAAACAATTATGGTAAGACATCACATATAGTCGCTTCAAATGATCGATTAGTATGTACTTGTTGATCGACCATGCAAGGTTAATCGATCAGATCATGTATAGTTGATAGATTCAAAGTAGTCATTAAAGAACCACTGAAATGGGTTCATAAGTTGATCAATCAAGGTTGTAAATGGATAAATCAAGAAGTAATTGATCATAATTGAAATTTAGTTGATCATCTTTTGGTCGATCAATATCTTAGGTTGGCCAATCATGTGATCCTCAATCAAATGCAAAGGAAATTAACTATTGTCTCTAAAATGGAAGATCTGCTGATACAACCAAATATCCTATACATATTGATCTCTTTTTTTGTTGGTATATAAATTAAATATAAAGTTACAACATTGATAATGCAAAAACTTGAATCAGTGTTTTTATAAATAAGAGCGACTTGCAATGAGTGTGTTGTAAAAAAATGATAAAAGGCTCAAGTTGGAGTAGGGATACCCTGACATAGGTTTGTACTGGTGCAACTATACTTATTGTATATTGATGCAATATGAAGTGTGTCGTTGCACCAGTGCATAAAAGCACTTTTAAAGTTATGTAAGTGTGGTGCATGAAATGCTTTGTACAATATAAATCTAATCTATATTATTACAAACTGACTCAATAACAATTAAATATACACATTCTTTAAGTCTCCAAATGTTAATATCAACGATACCACTTAGTAAAACTTGATGTTCTATCCACTTAGCAACTTCAATTTATGGAATACATATTAAGCAAAAGGATAAAATAATTATATATTTTACAATAACATCATTTTTTTATCAATAAAACAAATGTGTTTAAATAAATTCCTCTTCTTTGATAATTACAAAACCCAAGGTTGTAGACTTCTTACTAAAAAAACATCTCCCCCTAAATTAATGCATTTCTTGAGATAAGATGACATAAATTAAGTATAGATTTTGATGTCAAAAGGAGATTAATAAAAAGTGATATATCAAATTTTAAGTGATACTGTGGTCAAGTATAATTCTCCAACAAAACATAAACACAAGAAATTCTCCCCTTTATTATCATAAGAAAAAAATGAGGTAGAACACGAGTTATGGAGATCAAAGTGAATGAAGCTTGAATCCTCGGAATGGTGGAACTTGGAAGAGCTTAAATTTTACAGATTTAAACAGTTCGCAAAACATCTTTGAGTTTCCTTAGACTTGTGAGGCTATCAATCGATTGTCAGAAGAAGTTCAGCTTCAATTCTTCTTCGATCTGTGCAGTCTTCTTCAATGTGCTTGTACATTTCTTGTTGCCTAATTGAGAATAAAGGACATCTAAGACGAAATGACATGATTATGATGTCCTTGGAGGGTTGATGGTGTGTTCCAATACCATAGGTTAGGAAATAGGAGGTAGCAGAGTAGGTACATAGCTACCAGAAGGAATACTTTTATCACCACAAAAATGCATTGCAGTCAAAGAAGTGAACTTGCAAGATTTTCACATTAAGCTTCATCTTGACATGACATACCTTACAATGCAGGTTACAATAACATGCAAATAAACATAAGAGCAAAGTTGGGAGTTCATCAAATTATAATTATAATAAAAACCAATTGACTCCAATGTAGAGGAGAACACCAAAGACAAGAATATCCATGTCTTGGAAAATACATCCAAATCTATGTTCATGAGCATGAAAGTTTTAACCTAAGATTATATTGACCATATTAGCATGGTTGGAAAAACTCTTATAACGTAGGAATAAAAGTTTCCTTGGATATCATGAGGAAGAAGATGTACACAAATGACTTGCTTTTAAGAGCTATACTCTTCCTTGAAGTAGGTGAGAGTAGTGCCATCACAAGGACACTCTAAAGTTTGGGCAAGTGGACTATGACCAAAAGTGAATGAGTGATGGTTGGTAGTTGTTGACTTGTTGTTAAGTTATCACAATCAATTTTGTCTATGTTGGTATAAAACAACATTGTTGCTTTTGGTATAGCCAACATCACCAAATGGCTCACTGAGAAAAGGAGCGAGGCCCTAGTACTCAAACATGTCTTGGAATTCTAGGAAGTAAACATCATAATGATCCCAACTATTCATACAAGAAGGAAGGAGTCATAAATTCTTAAATTAATTGTAGCATTAAACAACTGCATCTAAATGTTAATTAGAATGTTGAAAGTGGGATGAGGCCGAGCCATGAAAAAGAAATTCAAAGACACAAGATAGCGTTAACTAAGAGCAAGAATAGGTTGGAAATGAGGGTTTGGTTTGGGGTTTGGGGAGAAGGGTTTATATGGATTTATGTGAAGGTTAAAGGTGGTCAAAACCTACATAAAAGAATAAATAAAATAATAAAGGAAACTCACAAACATGAGCAACTAAGATTTAAAAAACAAAAACCTAAGTTTGTAGGTTTTCTGCAAACACGAGTAACAAATACTCCAGAGGAGCGAGAAACGTGGTTGGAGTGATATCTTTGAAGGATGGAATGGAGAGGAGAGGATGCTTGAAGGTTCTTAGTGATGGGTTCTTTTCTTAAAGTTCTTCCCTTTTGGTGGGGAAGAAGGAAGAGGGCTATGAGGGGTTTTAAGTGGGCGGGAGAAAGATGGGTTGATCGCTTTTACCACTTAACTATTAGTTCAAAAACCCTAAAAGTACATCAAAACCATCCAAAATATATATTTCAAAATAATGTCAAAGATAAAATGATGCATTTGCTTTGCATATTTATCGTGGTACATCTAGAACTAATGGGTCAGATAGAGAAAAGTATCATATTTCCTTTTCTAGACACCTTGTAGGGTTAGGCCGGCTTTTAGAGATAAAAAATTTTTAACCACTTTTTCTTAAAGGCAACCTTTGGTAAATTCTTTCATGAAAAAATGGGTACTACAAATCTAACAAAGTTTCCCAAGAAGAAAACTAATCTTTCGTAATTACAAGATTTAGTGAAAACAAAAACTAATTGATGATTAAAAACTATCTATAAACTCTAAATTAAAAAAAAACCTTATTGATGATTAAATAGTTTCTATAAACTCAAAATTAACTTTCCCTTTTATCGTATTATATCATAGGAAGTGATGTCTAATCTCTCTCTCTATATATATGTAGTCCTAGAGTGATTTATATGATAGATAAATTAATTGCACTTTTATTACTGAAAAAATATATAGGAAAGTACAAAAAATATCAAAGTTTAATATAGTCTTTTCATCTAGAATACTCGCCTTCATGCCAAATGAGATGCATTGTAAACTTTGTCAGTTGACAAAGACATGCAATTTTGATTATTTGAGAACTATGAAATTAGCACGGTATCGATAAGATGCCCAGTTTTTCTTATGCTATGTTGGAATCTTAGGCTACCAACATAATCCATATTAAAAAAAACAAGTAAATAAAAAAATATTCATTGGATAAAAGAAGCCGTTACCAATAATATCAGGCAAATATCTAAAGATTCTTTTTGCTGCAAGTGAGATTCTGTAAGGGAAACTTGAAATCTAGCATAAAGACTAGTAGCAAATATAATATCAGGTCTAAAGCTAGTTAAATATAGTGGAGAGGCTATATCTAGTAGGGCTTTATGTCTTCAAGTTTAACTAATTCGTATGTGTCTAGATATGTTGTTGAACTCGTCGAAGTATTTTTTTACTCTAGTTGTAACAAATCTGAACTTCCACAACAATGCTTGAGTATATTTGCGTTGATTGATGAAAATTCCATTCTTTAATTGATGGAATCCAAGGATAAATCTCCCATCATACTCATATCAAATTCATCCTGCATTTGCTTAGAAAATTCTTTGCTAAGAATTTTTTTAGAAGCCCAGAAAATAATATCATTAGCATAATGCATATAATAAAAAAAATTCCTCTTTCTTTTTAATAAAGGATGTTGGATTCCAATATCAAAATCAGAAGCTATAAAAGTACCCCGTACCCAATTATACCAACCATGAGATGGCGGAAGCACAGACATGAACAATGTGGCAATGAAAGCCCTTTTCAATCAAAATGCATGTCTAGGAAAATGCAAGTGGAAAAGATGGGAGGTTGAGTTTCCACGACATACTCTCATATAAACCCGTTAAGAAAGGCCCTTTAATGTCCATATGAAAATACTTAAAATCATCAAAAACAACGTAAGACGGAATTAATCGAGTTGATTCAATTCTAGCACCATGTGTATAGCTTTCATCAAAATCAAGACCTTCCTTGTGGTTTATACTCTTAGGCAACTAGTCAGACTGTATTTTCGATAACATTGTAGACTCATCTAGTTTATTATAAAATACCCATCGAGTTTAATAAGGGAACGAATTTTAGGTTCAAGAACTAAGTCCGTAACATTGTTATGTTCACACTGATTGGGTTCTCATTGTTGCAATCCTCTTCAATAAAATTCGCTTCAAACTAAGAAACAAAAGCGTTCAATGGAAAGTGTAATTGAAATATAGAGTACGTCTGCACACCTCTAGAGGTATCACCTAAAACAAATTCTGATTGTTGATCACATGCACAAATGATTAATCTCTGCTTAGAACATAAATGTTTTTAATATCTATAAAAACAAATAGTTCTTAGTAATCATTATCCTTATAATAATTCAAGAATTACTAGATTTCAATGATTTATTGAATGAGATATGAAGAGTTCCTTTCATGTATAATCTCGTCTCGTTAAAAACTCGATAGGCTTTAGAGCAAATTGAATAACATATAAAAATAGCTTCAAAATCTTTTTGATCCAACTTATCTTCAGTAATTTTAGTATTTAAAATGAAACACTTACAACGAAAACTCTAAAAAATACATTTTAGGTGTTCCATCAGAGTAAAGTTTAAAATGGTGTTTAAGTAATATTAGTCGTAAAATAACACGATTAAAACAGAACATACTATGTTAACAACTTCAAACCATAGGTACCTAGGCAGACCTAATCCAACAAGCATCGTTCTTGCACATTCTTGTACACTACGGTTTTCCGTTTAACTACCTCCATTATGTTGTGCAACTTTGCAATCGAGTATTTGTGATGAATTCCTGACGAGGTAAAAAATCAACCCTTTTGTTTTCGAATTCATGATCAGAATCACTACGAATCCACGAAATGTAATACCTTTATTCTATGTGAATTCCATTTTACATAATTTTATGAATTCCTCAAAAGCTCAATCTTTCAATAGTAAAAAAAAGCACCCACATAAATTGTGAGAAATTATCGTCGATTACAAAATAGAACTATGGTCCTAGAATAGTACTCATGTTTTGGGTATGATCTAGAGGTAGTTACCAACGTTTTTCTTTAAAAGATGGTGTGCTTATCATATTAAGTTGATAAGAAGTATAAAAATGTACCTTTTAAAAGCTAGATTAGGTATGCATTTAACTAGCTTAAACTTGTTAAGCTTATTCACTAGTCTTAAATCAATAAATCCAGATCTTTTGTGCCAGATTTCTTCATATGTGAAAAGTAAACAACTTAATAAGGAATATTTGTTGAAATCTACGGAGTAAATATCTTTACTTCTATCTCCTTTAAAATGAATTTTTTTCTTAAAAAACCAACAATTTCTATTGTATATTTTGAATAACCTATGTCTTAAATTTGATTGGTTCTTAGAAGGCCGCGCTTTAAGTCACTTACCATCAACATGTTGAAGTACTACAAATAGTACCTTTTCCTATAACATGGAATCTTTGTATTTCCCGAGTATGATGTGTCCACTTATTATATTCTCAAATTAGATAGCTTGGAACTTCCCGTCATGTGAGCGAGCATCCATAGTATATGATCCAATTAAATTCTCGCATGTATCCTAGAAATGGTTTAGCATTCTTTGATATCTTCTTAGATACTTGATGGGTTCTATGTGTATACTCAAAGTTGTTTCTTTATAGGACATGCTCTTCCTTTGGTTTAACAAATGATGCGTGCATGATTTCCTTTTTTTAAAGAAAAGTATGATTAAAAGTAGTTTTTTTAATTCTTTAATTCATTTTTTGTTTTGTGGTCTTATGAAGTATGAACATGGATAGAAATAAGTTCGTTTAGGTTTTTAATTCCCTTAGTAAATTTTACCAATCCATCTGTCATGCCATAGTGCCTATTTTTAAGGTGTTGACCCCTTTTTAGTTTAATGATACGTTTTTATTTTATTTATTAGAATTAGTAGGGATTTTCCCTAAGATAATTTTTCAGTAACTAACAATTCTTTTCTTCAAAATAAATTTTCATTCCTTTTTCATTTTCTTGCGTTCAGAAAAGATTTCATTATATACATCTAAAAATTCAGCTATAGATTCATGTACCTTAAGTTTGTCTACCACAAGGTAAAGCTACACTATTTAACATGTGTAACACTTGAACTTCCAGATATAGTCACACATCTAAAACTCACGAAACGTGAGAGTGAGTTATAAGTGGTGGAGATTACTAAGCCCGGGACATTACAACATGTGTGTCTTCAGATTGCTCGTCTTCGCTTGAGTTGTTGTCTGATCCATCCCATATTGATGTGAATGCATTTTTCTTAGAAATATTCTTCTTCTCGTCTTCATTTTAATCTTTTCTTCATACTGAAGTGTGCATTGTCTTGCCATGTGTCCTTTCTTTTTGCAGTTATAGCAAATAATCTGATTGCCATTCTTCTTAAGAAAGTTCCTTATTTAATTTCTTCTTTGAATTTTTGGAATTGTTGAGAGACAAATCCAATATCTTCTTCATCTTCTAATCTGTTTCAGATTATGAAGAACTAGCTTTAGATACTCTACCTTTCTTGAATTTTTCTTTGACATATTCTTTTTTGTCTTTCTCAATGGCGACTTCATGTGCCATGAGATCTCCTATCATATTTTGAAGAGTGAGATTGATACGATCCTTTGTTTCTGCAATATCCATTATCTTTGGTCACCATTGCTTGGTAATACCTCCCGTGAAATTTTCAACTTTGTCTTCATTTGAATACTACCTACCAAGAAGATCGAGTGGATTTGTGATATTTGTAAATCTTGCACTCTTTTTTGTGGATAGTAGTTGGAGGTTGGATACAAGTTATAAAAACTTATAAGAAAAATAAAATTGCAATATAATCAACAATCACAAACATTGAAATCAAACCAGAGAAACAACCACTTGTACAATAACTTTTGAGGTGGAAAGCAAACTAGATGAAAACCACGACCTAAGTCCTTGATTCAAGTCTCATGATCAATCATGCTAACTAACTTTAGACTAACATAGTTATTTACTCATGGTAACCGCTTATAAGACTTTGGATCAAACACCAAAATACTTACAACCTTGGATCACAAACACCAAAGTTCATGCTCTAAATTAAGCACCAAGGTCTTCCATTGGGATCATGAACACCAAAATAAAGTCAAGATTAGATCACACACCGAATCCTCAGACCTTCTTGAATCAAACACCAAGGAATTGTCAAATTTGGATCAAGAATCAGAGCTTCTAACCTTCTTGGATCAAAGAATAGGAAACTTACACTCTTTGATTAGATATATATTCTTCTACAAAAGAGGTTATATAAATAGATAAAAAAATATCTATCTTTTGAATATTCAGCCACACAAATAATATTTGTTATGCATGTACACAAATGTTAAGCACACTAGCAATATATCTCAAATATCAAAGTAGTTATTATTAGCATGTGAATAAAAATGTAATACTAATAGAAAAATTGCTTACAAAAATGATTTATCTAATGTTATAGAGAGCTTGTGGAACATATGGGGAATGTGGTGACTAAGAGATTTATATGTTACAAAGGAAAATATGAGTTGCTCTCAATAGAAAATAATGCACAATACTAACTCATGGAGTGAATAATATAAATTGGGAAATGTGAGAAAGAAAGGGTATCGAATGTACATGTATCATAACCATTGGCGTTGTATGGCAACATTCTACCTTTCAAAGAACAAAATACAACAACAACAACAATAACAAAGCCTTTTCACATATTAAGTAGGGTCAACTACATGGATCATGTGACTCCATTCAGATCTATCTTGGGTCATTCTTGTACTCAGATCCAAAAAACTAATATCCAATCATATAGTCTCATTCCAACACTGCTTGGGCCTTCCTCACCCTCTCTTAGCCGGCTCAACATCCTAAAACTCGCATCTCCTCACCGGTGTATTAGTTGATCTCCTTTGCAAATGACCAAACCACCTTAAGCGATTTTCTCGTATCTTATACTCGATCATAGCTACACCAACTTTCCTTCTGATTGGATCATTTCGAATCTGATATTTATGTGTGTGTGTCCACGCATCCACCTTAGCATTTTCATTGCTGCTACTACCATTCTCTGCACATATTTATGGTTCACATGCCAACATTCAGATCCATAGAGCATAGTAGGTCTCATGGATACTTTGTAAAACTTTCTTTTAATTTGTGAAGGAACTTTCTTATCACAAAGAATAGTAGAGGCTCATCTCCACTTTAATCAACCTGCATTTATTCTATTAGTAATATCTCCATCAATTCCCCATCATGTTTCCAAATAGATCCCATGTATCTAAAAGAATCTCTCTTCTGAATGTTACTGTCATCAATCTTCACATAGATTCCTCACCATTGCTTCCATCAAGAGTCCACTACAAATATTCAGTCACAACCCTACTTATATCAAATCCTGTAGTCTTCAATGCATGTCTCCAAACCTCAAGCTTCTCATTTTCTCTATCTCTAATCTCGTCAATTAACACAATATCATCAGTGGATAACATACACCATAGTATCTCATCATGAATGTGACTTGTCGATTCGTTCGTAATCAAAGTAAAAAGGAATGAACTCAAAGCTGAACCTTGATGCAGACCAATGTTGATGTCAAAATAGTTAATCTTCCCAAATTGTATCCTTACACAAGATGAAGCCCTATCATACATATCTTTTATGAGGTTAATGTATAGGATATGTACTTATCTATTCTTCAAAACTCTCCACAATATCTCCTATAGGACATAATCACAAGCCTTCTCAAAATTAATAAAAAATAATATGGAGGTTCTTCCTTTTAGCTTTATAAATCTCCATTGTTTTCCTCGACAAGTGGATGGCTTCAATAGTTGAGAGACCTGGCATGTATCCTTATTGATTTTCTTTTACTTTAGAAAATTACCTTGACCTTCTTTCGAACACACGTTCCCAAATTTTCATAGTATGACTCATCGATTAATACCTCTATAATTTGAACAATTTTGAATGTCTCCTTTGTTCCTATAAAGAGGCACCATGATGCTTCTCCTCCAATCTTCAAGCATTTTCTTACTTCGCCAAATAACATTGAATAAATGTGTAAGCCAAGTAAAACCATTCTCTCCTAAAACTTTCAAAACTTCTTTAGGAATGTCATAAGGTCCTACACCTTTTGCATGTTTCATAACATTCAAAGCCTCCTCTACTTCGTTCCTTTGTATTTGTCTATAGCTTACACGATTCAAGTAACTTTCACTACTAGACAGATCTCCCAAAGCGATCTCTCTATTTCCATACCCAATGAAGAGCTTATGGAAGTACTACTTCCATCTAGTCTCTATATCCTTCTTGGTAAGAAGCATGTGACCTTCCTCATCCTTAACACATCTCACTTGAGAAAGGTCTTTTGTCTTTCTATCTCTTGCTTTAGCCAACCAGAATATATCCTTCTGGCCCTCCTTAGAGTCAAGATTTTTGTACAAAACTTAATAAGCTTTTGTCTTAGCTTCAGTTATAACTTTTTTTGCTTCATTCTTCTCTATTTTGTAGTTAGTGATAATTTCATCTATTCTATCCTTAGACATAGATTTAAAGCATTCTCTTTTAATTTTGAGCTTCTCTTGCACCCCTCCACTCCACCACCAATCCACCTTTTAGCCTGGAGCTCCTCCATTTGACTCGCCTAACATCTATTTGGCTACCCTTCAGATACAAGATGTTACAACCTCCCACATCTCATTTGCACTTCCGTTACAATCCCAAGATAAGTCTTCTAAAACCTTCTCCTTGAATCTTGATTACTTCAATTAGAGATTCTACCATCTAGTTATAGTGATCTTGGAAAAAACCCTCCTTTTCTTTACCAGCCCTTTTATTTTCACATCCATGACTAACAAGCGATGTTGGGTGGCCAAACTCTCTCCCGAGATTACTTTGTAGTGTTTGCAACCCAACCGATCACTTCTCAACGCAAAGTAATCTATATGTGTTCTAGTCGTGACACTCGTATAAGTAATTAAACGCTCCTCCCTCTTCTTGAAGAGAGTGTTTGCTATGAAAAGATCGTAAGCTGTTACAAAATCCAGAATAAATTTTCCCTCTTCATTTCTATCATCGAAGCCTTTTCCTCCATGAACACTATCATACCCTGAAGCATCCTTTCCCGCATGTCCATTAAGATCTCCACTTAGGCAAATCATCTCTCTTTGTGGGATTCCTTGCATAGTCTTATCTAAATCCTCTCAAAAAGGTTGTTTAATCCTTTAATCTAAATCAATTCATGGTGCATAAACTGAGATCATATTTAGAATTTCTTCTTTGAGTACCACTTTTAGCAAAATAATTCGATCCACAAATCTTTGCACCTCAACCACACAATTCTTCAAATCCTTATGAACAACCACTCCAATACTATTTGTACCCTTATCATTACTAGAATACCAAATTTTAAGGCTTGTCTTCTCGATCCCCCTTACTTTCTCTCCAACCCATTTTGTCTCTTGGATGCATAGTATTTGAATCTTCTTTCTTTCTTCGTATCTACTATCTCCATCGATTTACTAGTCCAAGTGACAATATTCAACTACATATCCACAACTTTATTTGCAACCTCTTTTACTAACTTCTTTACTCTCATGCATCCATTAGGTGAAAAACTCTTGCAAATTTTGGATTGCATCAGGGCGACGATGTAGTGCAATACAAAAAAAACATAGTATCGGTGAGCACGCTTATCTACGCCAAGTGCTCACCATGTAATCATAAAATATTCGCTAGAGGAGGGAGCGAGTACATGTCCTCGCCCAACACGTGCCTGCTATAGGTCTAGATGCTAGCTCAAATGTACGAGCACGCGAGCACTCTCAGTGGGCATCCGCTATCACGGGCGAGTGCATTGTGCTCACCCATGCGCTCGCTTAAACCCATCTTAACCGAACTTCCAGTGACCATTGGGCGAGCACGAAAGCTTGTAGTGGGCGAGCACCTGCGCTAGCCCATGACAAAACCTGCAAAAAAATTAGTACAAGTCCGTCGGGGTTATGAAGCCCCGTAAAACCTGTACTGCCTACTCTAAACCACTGCAGCTGTTTAAATAGATTATCTAAGATCATATCAGAGATAATAACTGAATATTCAAGATACGAATAGTCCCTGAATATATTACATCTTTTACACCAAAGTTAATTAATAAGGAATGCATAATCAAATATATTATCTTAAACAAAAGAGATAAAAATGCAATGGAAAGCACAAAAATATTGTACGTAGACAAAAGACATTAAATGCTCATATAAATCTAAAGACATTCTCTATTATACTATTATGAAAAGTCTAATGATCACTACTTCTTCCTCTCGAAAGATCTTTGAGATCAAACTCTGCTTTGATTTCTTTTTCTCTTTTTCTATTTATTTAAACCTTGTATACATGTGGACTTATTCTCCAGGATCAGTCTCTTCCTCCTCTTACTCCTCTCTATCTTCTTCTTCATTCTCCTCTTGAGGCATTGGTGGTCTTTGTGGCCTATCAGAATTTAATAAATATAAGCAAGTAAAGAAAAAAATTGAATATTTAGAATATACTTAGATTACACATATATTAATGTTTATATGTATGCATTTAAATCTTCCTGCAGATTGGTTAGTTGGTCCACCATCATTGTCATCTGAGACTCTAAAGATGACGATGGTTGCTATGACGGCTAAGGCTGGGAATATGATGGTTGGTCATAAGCAGAGTAAGAGTGTCGATGTTCCTCCACATAATATGGAGGAAGACCATCAAGTGTTTGCTTTCCGTTTACGAAACTAACATCCTTCTCCTCCAAAACCTATAGTCAATTTAATAACCATATAGACTGTAGCGTATGCTCATCTAATCACTTGAATATTATGTTAATATGTGTGTTTACATAAGATTTTATCAAATGGGGTCTTTGGTCTTCATGAGTGCTTGCCCACTTCTTAGCATTAAGGGCCATGCATCATTCTTGACATTGAAATTAATTTATTAAAAAAATATCTAAGAAAGTTTTTAATTATGCTATTCACTTACAATAAACTAAAAAAATGCACCATGATTTCTCCCTTCTCTTCTTAGCCCACCATTCATCAACATATGGTTCCCTTTCCAACTTAACAGCGTACAAAATTTTATATAAGAACTAAATATTGCATATGTCAGAAATCAACATAAATTTTTTCGTATAATATTATTAAAATTATATACCGGTTCAGTTCGTATTTGATTGTAGATTTTAGTGCCGATCTAATCTTTTTCTTTTGGTGGTTCGATCTACCCGCCGTCGACCTCCTCCCAAACTCAACATCAAAACTGAATGAATCAAAAAAGCCAATCCACCTACAAAAATTTATCAGAACATGGCTTCGATATAATCTAAAATTGTAGAGATAATCATTTTTAAAAAAAAAACTCTCCTCGATGCTCCAAGCTGGAGGGAATCTCTTCATTTTCTCAAAACTCATCTCCTCCAAGCCAGTCTTTATATGCGAGTCACTTTTGGACTTGAAAAATGTGTCTCTCATTCTCTTCTCCATCGTAAGTGTGAAGGCACGACCATAGGATTCCTTCCCTAAACCAGAAGCAAAACGATATCTATCTTGTAGAATTACAAATAAAAGTTAGGAAATAGAATATATATAAGAATAAATTACCTTGTGAATTTAAATTTCTTACCAAAAACAAGTCAAACAACCTCTCCTTCTGAACGGTGAGAATGTGGCACCACCGAAACTCTGTGCAAGTCGTATGCGCCTTGATAATATTCATTATTTCTCTAACAACCTTATTGCTATTCAGAAATTCCATGCATAAATGAGACTTATAATATATATATATATATATATATATATATATATATATATATATATATGAGGAAATGGAGCATACTTTGTGAAGTAGGTAACCTTACCTACTTCACATCCAATTTTTGCAATTTTTTTATTTGTTTTTGAAAAATGCCACCGTGGATTTTCATAATTATATCCCTCTAATATGTCATTCAAATTTCATCAGAAACAGAGACTCCTATGGCCTTCATCTAGAACATGTAAAATACAACAAATCTGTGACCGTTAAAAAATGATTGTCTGGATGGATGCCATAGGAGTCTCTATTTCTGATGAAATTTGAATGACATATTAGAGGGATATAATTATGAAAACCCATGGTGGCATTTTTGAAAAAAATAAAAAATTTGCAAAAAATGAAATGTGAAGTAGGTAAGTTACCTACTTCACAAAGTAGGCTCCCTTTCCTCTATATATATATACGGATGAAAATTTTAATAAAATTTGAATTATGAATGTTATTTAACTCCCATCAGCTGAAATGTGCAGAATAGGGTAGGAATCAGAAGAGTGACTACCTACTAGCGACACATGTACATGTAGTACATGTACATCTATGTTCTGATGTGATGAAGACGGAGAAGTTGAATCCATAGAAGGACGAGCTGGAATCAGGATAGGACAGGGCTCAGGAACCTATGAAGAATATGGCTCATTGAAAAGCCTCCGTATGAAGGAGGTCCCACCAAAAGGATGGTAATACACCATGAGTTGGCGTATCTCATCAGAAACAGGGCCCGAAAATGTCGGCAGAGTTGAAGCTGAAGGGGACTATGAGGAGGATAGGTAGCCAGATCACTGAGATTCATATGAACCTTCACGTCCAAAACTAACTATGTCTATATAAAACCTGGAAGAAATTAAATAAAAGTCAAAAAATTAGATTTATATTTTGACAAAGTTTGTATCTTCACTACCTGAATATTGTAAAATATCATTATTTTCCTCAATGTTGTCCTCAATAGACGAATCATCGTTTATATCATCCACATCTTCAATTAGATCTATACTTGATATGAAATTTTCTGCTAATGGACTATTATCAATAATAGGGATAACGTCTTACTACAATTGTAATGAGGTATGAAAGCCTCATCTCCGTCTTCATCTTTACTATTGTCCTCATATAACTTCTCGAATTTATTCGTACAAATGTTAAATACTAAGTATTTTTTCTTTTTTGTAAAACATGAGAAAGAAAACATAGTTGGTCCACTTGTGCATCTAGGACAATGGTTCATATCTTCATATATATTTCCGTACGATCACATCAACCATATTGTTTCTTTTTTCAATAACTACACCGTCTTTCGGGTCATACACATCGCATAGAGACAAAAAATCTTGTTAAGACCTAGATTATTGTACTCGACTTTCAAAACTTCCTTTAAAATTATGTAATAGTCGATACTATCCTCTTCGTAACAAGATCTACGAATCATTATCCCATAATTTTGAGTACTTAGATTTATGCTTGATTTTTTTGTATGAAATTAATAACCATTAATACCACAACCATTGTTTGAGAGGATCTAGTATATTGGATCTTCTGAAAAATGTTTAAACATCCTCATTCGTTCATCGTTGTCTTTCAGAACTTTCATCTTGTTCTTAAACCATTCCGGAAATTTAAGCCGGTAGTTGTTAGAAATCTGATCATCGTTCCAAGATGGGTTCTCCTCACCAATTTTCTTTCTGTTCCCTATTTTATATTTAATGAAGAATATTTATTTTTCAGTAGAAAAAATATATATAAAATTTAAGATACATATTAACTTACTTGACATATTGTGTTAATTTGTCGTAATTATCTAAAACATATAACTCATCAGCTTCTTTCTCTTTCTTTGACATCAAACGTTTTCTTCTTTTCCTATTGGTTGAGCTGATGGACGAAATATTCTTATATGGTAATATGGGCCTGATAGTCTGATTTCATTTTACTTGATTTATTGTAGATCATCTCCACTTCATCTGGAAAATATCTTGCACAGAAATTTGCTACTTCTTTATATATATACTGGGAACTTATCAAACCATCCACTTGACTTTATTTCGTACTTTACGTTTCATAAAGAGTATAAACCTTCCATATTATCATATATAATCGACCATTAACAGCCTATTAATGAAATATAATAAATTAATAACCACATATAATCTAATATTACCTTTCAAATGCATGCATCCATCTATACTTGACTGGTCCACCAACTACAACCTCATTTGATAAATGAATCATAAGATTCTCCATTGAATCAATAAATAAGGGCGGGAATATCTCCTCCAAATTACACACTATAATTGGAATATTCTTTCAAGATAACTCATTTCATCATCGTGGAGCCATGTGGAGCATATATCTAGAAAAATCTACTAATATCTGATAGAACATCTACAATATTTTTTGATAACAATTATCTGATCACTATTGGCAAAAGTCTCTCCATAAAGACATGGCAATTGTGACTCTTCATTCCTTTAAAGAAGAACTTTTTCGAGTCAACAAGATTTGAAAGATTTGATGAATAACCGTCTGGAAACTTTAAATGACTGGCCCATTCACATACACTTTTCACTTGGGACTTGTTTAACATATACTTCGCTTTTGAAAATTCGATTCTTCCGTTATCATACTATTTAATATACAACTCTGGTCGATTACATAGTATTTTTAAATCTCGAGATATTTAATTGAATCTTTCGTACACACGACATTTAGAACTGTATAAAATATATTATATAAAATATTTTTTTCGATATGAATAACATCAAATTTATGATGAAGTAGCGTACGCAATATAGCAACTCCTAAAAAATAATCTTCTTTATCCAATTATGAGTTTTACCGAAACTTGATAATGGTTAAGTATGCTCTCAATACCAGGGATAGAATTATCAAATTCTTCGAGCTCTAATAATGTGGATTAGATAATTTGACAATATTACTTTTAAATACTTATTTATGTCTCCTACACGGATGCTCTTTCAAAAGAAAATGCCGATGACAGTAAAAAAAGCAAGGTTTCTTGCCATATCGAAGTTGGAACGATTTTGTAATCTCCATAAAGGACAACTCTTTCATCCATGAGTACTCCATTCAAACAATGTTCCATATGCTGGAAAGTCATTTATCGTCCACAGTAATGCCACTTTCATATTAAATGTCTGACATTTATTGGCGTTATAAGTATTACCTCCATGTATCCATAAATTTTTCAACTCAACAAGAGGACGTAAATACACACTAATATAATTCCTAAGATGAGTAGGTCTAGGTACTAAGAGTGATAAGAACTTAAATTATCGCTTACTACACAACCACTAAGGTAGATTATAATGAGTTGTCATTATTGGCCATCAAGAATAGTCTTTGCTTCTACCGTGTAGGTTGAATCTATATGTACATAAACCAATAATAAAGTTCCTTTTCTCCATTGCAAATGGCGGAAAAGCAACCATCAATATATTCCAACTCTCTGAATCTTGACGGATTTTCGACATACTCTCGTTGAGTATGATCTACATGTCACAACATCTCTTTTGTTGTTTCTCTACAATACTATAATCTCTTTAATCGAGGTGTTAGTGAAAAGTAGCATAAAACTTTTCATCCAATTTTACTTTCACTTTAACCTGAGTCCTTATATCTCAGATCGTTACATTCTACATAATATGTTAAATTCTCATTTTTACCATAATACAAAATATGATTATTTGTACAACAATCGATTTTTACCTCAGCTAAACCTATTTTCCTCATCATTTTTTTTTCAATTTATAAGAATTGTCATGTAATTCATGATCTTCAAGAAACATTTTATTCATAATAACCAACATTGCATCAAAACTCTTGTCTATCATATTATATTCCATTTTCATAGCTAAAAGTTCCGAAACTGCCGAGAGTTTCGAGTATGTCTTACAATCTGACCATAATGGTTCTTCTGCCTTTTTCAAGAGCTCGTAAAATTCTTCAAACACTCCATGCAGTTCATCATTATTAATTGTTTCATCCATAAAATCAGATCCTGCGATATCCATCACCATTTCAACAAATGGATTACTTTCATGAACATCGTTTGATTCATTCATCGGAGGAGAGATTATTTCACTGTGCCTTCACCACCTATAGTAACCTTCCATGAATCCATGAATATAAAGGTATAATTGAACTTCATATTTAACCCTCTTCTTAAGTAAATGACATGAGATATGCACACAATTGTGTTATCTGAATCAACAACCGTAGAACCGTTGACGTAAGCAACTGCCACAAACTCCTCTACGCTGCATTTAAATGACTCCAATAAGCATCTGTCTTGGACACATTTATACATCTACTCCCTATTACTTGTGATCGCAATAATGAAAGATAGTTTTTAGAAGTTAGGATATAAGAGAAGAATTTTTTTAATAATATTAAGTCTTGCATCCGTCTTTAAAAATTCAAAAAACTAAATTAATACTATCATCACTACATGCATGCTAGAGTTTATATGTGAGCAAATTTCGGCAGCATAACCACACACCCCTTCAATATACCCCATAAATTAAGCTTATATCCTTTAAAACTGTTATCAATGTAACAATTATTAAAGTGTATTAAGCTTAATTTGGTATAACGAAGAGGAACAGAGTTATTTGCTGAAAAATAGCCCAGATATAAACACTAACGTACATGTAGTGATGACAACCTTAAATCAATTTTTGAATCTTTAAAGACTCTCCTAGTTCGAGATTGATGAACCACATTTTCGCCTCTTTAATAATGGATAGTTGCCATAGCACATGAGGTAAAAATGGATCAGTCAGAAACCACAACTTTTTGAATATTGTGGAGTATTTTAAAACTTGATAAGTGTACCAAGGTCAAACACTGGGATGTGAGATTTCTTCTTAATTAATCATAGATTAATATTCAATTAAGTAATTAAAAATACAATCTAGTTCAACCATGCAATACAAGACAAATGCAAATATGATGCATGCCACATAATGAATGAAAAGGGTGCAATTTTTATTTTAATTCTATGCAAGTTGAAATATAGATAATATTCCACATAATGCCATGTCAAGAAAATAGATTTACATTCACAAATATGCCCTTAAATAACTAATGGAATGAGTAATATAAATAAATTTAATTTTGTAATCAATTGATGCATCATATTAAGGAAACTGGCATCTGAAATCAATGAGAAAAAGACACAATATGTCTCAATTTTATCACATTGTGCTAGGTGTTGAATCATGAAATCAAAGATGTCATTAGATAGAGAATGAAATCAGCATCAAAATGAATTTAAAAATACTGAAATATAAATCCATATGCTCAAGATATAGCCAATTAAGTAGAGGCGCATAATTGTAAAATAAAACATGAAAATATATGCAAACTCATCACAAAAAGGTCATTGGAGGGTTATTTTTTGCAATTAATTAAAATCAGAAGGGCTTCTATGCAATTAACCCAATCACACCATGTACCTCAAGCATGCATGGACTCATTTGTAATTTTGAAAAGTTTGTGAGCTTTGACTACAAAATTCCTGGGCTGTCACATACCATGTACGTGGTGGAGGCCCGAGCCTAGGTTCGACCAGTTGTAGGTGCAATGCCACGTGGGGTGGTCTCCATGATTCTGAGCACACTCGGTCCCGCCGAGCCGTGTAGATCGGATTGGAGGCTAGTGCTTCATCTAGGCCATGTGATCCTACTGATCGAATGGTGCATGTAGCTTATATGATCCTCCCCTCCCCTGCAGTCTTCGCAAGGCAGCAATGGCTGACCAGATCATCTCTGCGAGGTGACCACAAGATTATATTAACTTAGGAAAGCAACGAGAGGGTTTGAGTAATGGAGTAGACGGAGGATCACCGGTGGAGCTGCTCTAGAATGGAGAGTGCTGCGAAGCTTTGACCGATAAAGGATGAGGTATCTACAGATGTTAGGAATAGCCAAAGCAATTTTTGTGTGTGTGCAGTGAGTGGAATGAGGGACAATTGGGGGTGAAGAAGGTGAGGTCCCAGGTGGGTTCCTCCTCCTTGATGGCGAAGAAAGGGGGCAGAGCGGTGGAGGCTATGGAGGAAGGAAGGGGGTGGTCTAGACACCCTGCGAGGGTCGGGGTAGTCTAGCGAATGCTTGGAGATACTCAATTGAAGGTGACAATGTGTGTGCAATTAAAAAGGAGAAAACATGTAGAAAGAAGAGGAAGGCTTACTTAGAGATCTGAAGAGTGTCACTAGCTGTCGAGGGTGGCTTGAGTTGAGCTTTATTCGAAGCTCCGGTCTTCGCTCATCAAGTCCAACCGTGCCTTGGAGCTCGAACAACCACTAGAGGGGTGTTGCAACATGGTCAGAGACCATGGGACATATCGGAGGTAGACCTCCATGGTCGAACCTCGATTCCATCTCCCCTTATCACAGGGAGGGGAAAAGACCTAGAAGGAACCTCACATGAAGGATGGACAAGCTAGGTAGAGGGTAGAGACAAAGGTTTTATGTAGAACTTGACGGTTTTGCAAGAGAAAGGTCATCGTGGTCTTGTATCTGCCTTGTAGACCCGATATGTAAGGGGAAATTAAGTTTAGGGTTTGGGCGAGTGAGAAGGATGTTAGGGCGACATCGGAGTGGTGTAGTGAGGTGGCGAGTCGGTGTCGGTTAGGAAAAATGGGAGAAGATCAGTGGAGGAGAGTTGTTACGGTGGTTACAGAGGAAGAGAATGGTCAGGGGCTGCTGGATCTCGTGATCCAACAGTTGAGGGAAAGGCGTAAGAATGGGCAAGATTAGATCAAATGATCAGATCAAATGGCCTAGAACGAGGCGAGCATGGACGGTGAGGATGAGATCCCTTAGAGGCGATCTGACGGGCGGAATAAGAGGTGGTGGTGAGAGAAGAGGCAGGATGCGTGGCAACTCTAGAGAGTGTCACGTGGCCCAATGAGAATATTAGAAGAGGAGAAAAAGAAAGAAAACTCAAAAAGAAAAAAAATCACAAGACGAATTATAAAAAATGAAAAACATGAAAGTTGTAGATCCTAATGAGATCTACAATTTTCATGTTGAGCAAAAAGTCAAAATAAGTCATATAAAGAAATTATAATTTTAACAAGCATTTTTAAAGGTTTAAAAACACTTCTTTTAATTCCTTTGATATTTTTTGCATTTTAATTTATAGGAAAATCCAAAACAAATGTATAAAATAATTACTCTAATTTTTAGCGATTTTAAATAAATAAGAAATATTGAAAATAGAATATAATATTGGGGTTAAATATATACAAGTAGGTTTAGTTATATATAATGGTTAGTCTATGAATATTAGTGAATTAATGCTAGATATTATTGAATTGGTTAAGCCATGAGAATAATAATTAATAGATAATATGGTTAATTTCAGTTTCATCATCCCCCTATACTCAAACTATGCTCGTTCTCGAGCATCTAAAGAATTATTAAGTCGAATTAATCCCTGATTGTGTATGTGAAATTTCAAGACTTGATTTGTTACGAACCCTTGGTTCTAGTGATCCTAACATTCTAAGATGAACCAAGCTCTAATCAAAAGGAATCCAACTTCTCTAATTATCAGACTTTTTATATGTACATATAGTATATAGATATAATATTTACTGTGTACTACAATTATGAGAGTCGAGTTGAAATGTCACTCAAAGTTCTAGTCCAAGCGATTTTCGTCAAGACCCAATCCTTAACACCAGGGAATAAATCAGTTCGTGCATCCAATCCACCATCCCAGCAATTTGTCAGACTTGAAAGTGTACATAGATGGACAATTGATGGAGGGCATAGATTTGTGTGATTTCTTCTCTCGCTCTCATTGGAACAAGGATCTTCTCGAGTTCCTTATTACTCAACACATATATTTTTGGTTGTTGATCAGTGTATCTGTCAAGAAATTTGGAGTCGTCTACACTTGTTTTCTTGGGAATACACTAGGGGTGTCTATTTTGAGTAGATAATATATCTTCAATACCCAGACTTGTATCGCTTACGATGCAGGTCCCTTTTTGAGTGCTTGCCCGACTCCTATGGTCCTAATAGATTTGGTCCAAGTGGACTCTTTGAAATGGTTGGGAGCTTTGATGTAAGATCTTGGTATTTCTCTTTGTATTGAGAGAGCTTTTCTTTCAACATTTCTTTTTCTTTTGGCTAGCTCCATTGCTTTTACCAAGTTGGTGCACACTGATCAATAAATTATTAAGTTTCAACACACTCTGGCACATAGATCAATATCAAGAGATAGCATAAGAACTTGTTCTCATATTAGTTAGGGTTGATGACTCTCAGGTTTCATGAAGCTTTCATCGATTGTATCCCATCCTCGAGCACCATAAAATTAAGTCCAAATTCAAATCTCAAATCCAAGTTCCCCAAACTCATCTCATTATTTATGTAGGTCTACAGGTGATGTGCAAATCATATTCTTGAAGGTAGAGATGAAGTGTGCAATATAACATCCATATCTTTCAAACTAGGTGACAAGTCCGAGAAACAGTTAATTTTCGTGAATTAATCTTGCAAAAATAATGTCTTCGTTTCGTTGTAGGTGGGTAATTGGAATCAGTCAAGAAATGACCACTTAATTTAAAATTAATCAAATTTAATCGAAGTGATTTTATGTTTATTTAGCATGGGCAAGTCTCAGGGTCGAACGCGAGGAGGCAAAGGAACAACCTAGATTAATGTCTATTAAAGTTCATGCATGATTTTTGAGGCGGAGTATTTTTGGTATTTTTTAATTCAATTTGTGAATGCAGATGAAAATGTAGGCCAATTTTAAGGACTAGAAAATTAATACCAATCAAATAAAAATTATGAAATTTGGCCAAGATGTAAATAATGATGAAATAAATGCATTGTAATTTTTTTTTTGGAATTTTTGAATACAACATGAATGTTTTATGAATTAAATAGTGTAGATGATGTGAATCTCAATAATTAATTAAAATAAATACTAAACCTACTTATTTTCAGGAAATAATATCATCTAAGATAGAATAATAATTGAACTATCCTAGAAAAATCCTAAACCCTAAAAATGTTGAGTTTAATACCTATTAAAAATTAATTATTGAAATACATAAAATTATTTTTATAGAGAAAAATATGCATGCAAATGCAATTCTTTTTTGTCATACTTTAAAACAAAATTAATTCTACCATCCTTAAAAAGTTTGGCAATTTTCGAGCAATGATTAATTTTATATGAATTTCCAAGCACAGAATGGGTAAATTATACAGTTTTCCACAAAAACATTAATTATTAATTAACCACAGATCATAAAAATTACATAAGCATGCCATACTATAGAGAATTAAATGAGGATCAAAGTGCAATTTTTTAAATAATAAATAGATGCATTTTTTCAAAATACATATGAAACACAAGGGTGTAGATGCAAATGGAGAAGTTAAAACTGAAACTAAACTTACAGGATTAATATGCAATTATCAAGCCCAGAAAGGGCTATTGCAAAATTCTTCTAGAGGGGCATGTGCGCGGCATGTGCCCTCTGGGCAGCTGGAGCAGCGTGGAATTGAAGAGTTCTTCAGGGGCTCTAGAGAAAGTTTACCACCACTCATGTGCAAGTCACGTGAGGTGGCCTTGGTCCTTACGCTTGACAGAGGAAGCGAGGGCAGTTCGCAAGGCGTAGGCGGATGAGTGGGCAGTTGGCGCAAGAGAAGCTGCCCTACCATGAGGTACTGGTGAGGACGGTGGTCAGGCACGACTATAGTGGTGGAGAAAGGGTCCTCGATTGACACACAGACAAGGAGGTTCGGATGGTGATCAACGCTGGAGATGGCAGACTGGAGGAGGCGATGTTCATGGTGATTCAGTAAAGCTAGAGTGTGGTGGTTGATGGTGAAAGCGTTCATCGATGGCGATGAAGTACCGACTGAAGGGGCTAAGTAGCAAACGGTGCGGTGTTGTTGGCTTGACGACATAGGAGGAATTCGGAGCAGAGAGCATCTCCTCAGCGGAGGAAGCTATGATAGGGGACTCTTCACCCCCAGATCTCATCGAGGAAGAAAGGGGGAGGCCGAGCTGTCACCGCCAGTGCTCCCCTGAAGGTCATGTAGCAGCGGATGCGTTACAAGTGGACGGAGGTGATGGTTATATGGAGAGAAGGTGTCCGACCAAATTAGGAAGATTTTCAGCGGTGATTGATTCGATAAGGGATCGAATCAAAGGATTAAGCGGTTCGAGCGGTGACGGCTTCAATTGGAAAGGCAGATCGACGATTTGATTGGAGGACGATCGGGGAGGAGATATGATGAGGATTGCGAGATCGAGGAGGGGGGATGATGAGATAAGGGTGGCAACAAAGAGATCCCCAGTGGTCAGGACAATTCTTTAAGGGGGAGGCAGTGACGCTTGATCCGATTTGGGAATGGGACGAAAAATTGGGGGAAGCATATGACTTACAGGGGTCGTACGATCGACCGAGATTGGACGACCAGATGGGTGCCACATGGTGCTTATTTATATTTTTTTTTATTTTTATTTAATTTTTTTATTTTTTTGAACAATAGAATATGTAAAACGCCAAAAAAAGAGTGATACGTGGCGACTCGAGGAGCTGCCATGTGTCACTTCTAGAAAATTCAGAAATTATAATATAAAGATAAATGGAAAAGAAATACCAAATGACCTCGGATCGAAAAATTTTCTTCACAAAAGTTTCTCATCTCATTGAGATCTACAACTTTCATGTCATCAACACAAAATAGGTAAATTACAGAAAGTGATATTTTTGGTGGTATCCTATGTAAAGAATACCAATTTGGGGGGTTTTGTAATTTTTATCATTTTTAAATAAGACAAAAAATCAGAAAAATACGATAAAATCAAAGATAGTTATTTACACATTAATCTATTTTTTATTTTTATTTTATTAAGAAAATTGAGAAATAAAATAAAGTACGAATATGACAACTTTTGTACAGTCTGTTAGTGAACACTTAGACTTGTCAATTTCTTTGATTTTGGTCTTAGATTTGGATTTTTATGCATTTTAATAAAACTTTTGTCAAAGAAACTAAATAAAAATAGATTAAATTAAAAGAGATAGTTATGTACATAAATAATAGGTCAAAATGGATAAAATACATGATGTACAAAAAAGGCCCAAAACCCAACTATGAGCTCCGATTCACTTAGTAATATATACACAGTGGAGGTGCTTTCAGGTGATTTGGAGTTAACATGAATTAATTAAAAATCAAAGAAGTTAGTTTATTTTACAGGTCAATTGGGCTGAGATTTTTAGCTTCTTATTTTATGCAATTATGTATGATAGAATGCAATTATTATTTACATATGCGTGAATGCTAATTATGCAATATAATGGATAAAATGAAGATGAATTTGGAGAACTAAGCTTATTTAATCATTTTAGAGGATGAATCATAGATTCATCAACCCTCTATACTTAAAGCATGGTCGTCCCCGAGCATTAAAATAAATGAAGTGAGGTGAAATGAGATTGGCTTCCATATAAAGACCATGAACAGAAGGTTAAAATGGAGCTAGACCTGACCTTTGGATTATTAGTTTGGCAGAACTCCTGTGAGAATTAGGATTTTAAAATCAACAACCTCCACGTTTTGCGCATCATTATCACAGTTTCTACTTAGAAGTCATCTTAGATCAATCCTCTTCCCAAAGCATACTCCATAAATATTGAACAATTGACTCATGTGTGTGAAAGATTTTAGCTCTTCCCATAAAGAATGCCAGACAACCATGCAAACCTCACCCCCAATAACTCATCCTCAGGGAGTCATGTATTTTCTTCTAAGGTCTATCGTGTCATGTTCACAATCAAAAAGGGGGAGAAATTAGAAGAAGGAGAAAAGAACTGAAGGGTGGCCAGTATAGTCACCTCTCCTTGTGAAGCCGACCAGTTTAGCCAAGTCTCCACTAAGATATGCAGGTTGTCTTGAAGCTTGGGCCTTTTTGGTCAAAATTTATTCGGTAGTTGGCTTCTTTTTGTTTGAATTTTTTTAGTTATGTAAAGATCTTTTTGTGCCCCTGCGGATATGGAGTCTTTCTTTCTGCACATGTTTTGGGGTCTTAGACAAAATTGTGCCCATTCGCACATCCCTTATCCGAAGCTTTATTTCAACACGTACTCCGGTCTTTAGATGTCCATGCTACCAGAAAAGAGACTCACACAATCTGCCAACACACGTCTGAATTGAGCGAAGTGCATAATGCAAGAGTACAAATTAATTCCCTATTCAAGAGTCGTACCCAGAATGAGGCGACCATGTGACACCCCGCCCCGCGGGGAGGACGTCGGACCTATCTCCCTAGGATCCAGATACTCAGCAATAGCCACATTCACACATCATGACTAACATTCAGAATGTAAAGCAGGAAAAGTAAATAATAAAATGCTCAAAGGACATTTATATATTCATGGTTCCCAAAACATAATAGATTTGCAAAAGAGTCCATAATATTTTATTACATGACTAACAACTTAAACTACATAAGCTACAAAAGTATAATGACAACTATTACAACTCTGCAAGTGAAACTGTACCCTGTGTCTTGTACAAAGTGCGGAAGATCAAGTTACTACTGCTGCTCAACAACCTGTAAACCTGGATGGGTTTCCAAAGAAGTACGTATGAGCTAAAATGCTCAGTACAGCTAAAACAGGCTTATACTACACTAAGCAGAAAGTGTAAAAGAGTAAAGAGAGGGATGTTCATGTTCCATTATTATTCTTGTAGTTGCTGCTCATTATTCCAAACCACCAATAAGATTATTATTATTATAAGTTTCATGCAATTTACTACATGTACTTTACAAGTGCCGGTACTTTATTCATATCGTGAACTAAACAAATTACAGATTTATCTACATGCATTGTTTGGGATAATCATATACATATATGCACATAGGTATACTATTCAAGATATCTTGCCATCATTTAGTTGTTGATTTCAAACATTAATAATCAAACTCAACAGTCACAACATGTGCACTGGAGAAACTAACTCATGCCAACAACCCCAACTCCAACTTCATCCCATTTCCCCAGCTTACCCGCCACGAGGGGAATACCCGGGAACGAGTACACCGCGGCCAAACGGGACCGCACCGGATACACCCTTGTGACGAAGTACGAGTCTTCGACGAGTATCGTACTAGGGACGCGGACACACCGACTATACCCTTAGTACTACGCTCAACCGACAGAGTTGCGGAACACACCGACAAACTCGCGGAACTAGAACTAACACTCCATGTAGGACTCACTGGGACCGCGAGAGCTGCGCCCCACTCTCGGGTATGCTTACTTCTCTAAACATGACACAAACATCCAAACATCTATAAAGTGATAATTTAATCTTACTTTTATTTATTAATACTTAAGATTAGTATCACATTGGCCTTGCAATCCCTACTGCGGTTAGAGTCATTCGCGATTTCTAATCTCAATTATTCATATTCACTCGTGAATTATTTACTTCACAGCAAGCATGTGCCAATCGTACGATAATTATCCAATTTTATTATCCATAAATCATGCATTACATTTTTGTCCTTGCCATACATATCTTGTTCCCTAAATACAATGATAATCAGATAAGTTTGGCTGTACCTCCTTGTGTGATTCACCTCTATAGAGTCCGAGAAAGGTGTAATGGATACTATGTGGCATGCACAAAATATGATATATATATATATATATATATATATATACTTTCATTTTTCCTTCATAAACCTTAGTATAACAGTTGATCACATATGACTGCAAATCCAGAAGTACATTAGTTTAACACCTTCCACATGTGGTAATTAGCAAGCTTTCATTATTACGCCCATCTTATTATCTACTATTTGTAAACATGTAATTGTGATATTGGTGGTTCTTTATTATAATGACATGTAAGTGTAATACTCAGATAGATTTGCATGCTAAATATTGATATTCAGACTTATGTCTACGATCTATTTGGTTAAAGTGTGATCAGTCCCTAGTTTATTTAGAATAATCTTGATTCTTGTTAGAGATGTGAAAATTTCACTGTACAAGTAATGAATGTTTCCAGGAATAAAATCCACATTGGATAATTGAAGTAAGTTCCCCTTGTTCTCTGATATCGTAAAGAAATCAAATTGAGTAATTTATGATTATCTCTCTTTATTTTCTTTAGCAATTCATTAATACCCAGTTAATGAAAATATAGATGGAAAGTCCGTATTTGTTTCAAAACTACAACGTATGATGTGTAGTGCACTAATTTACTATATAGATTGAATATTTGGTTTCCAAAAAAACGGTAAAGTATATATCCGTTTTAGATTTTCAAAATCATGCAAGTCTTTATAAGTCCATAATAGTCTATTATGAATAACAAGGTAGAACTTCATGACATTTAATCAGCTATTATTCGTCTGACGTACTAAAATATAAATACGACCCGCGTGTCTATAACAACGATAAGAGCATCAAAAATTTCCCCGTAATTGATGACTCCTCTTTTAAAGCTAACAAAGACCAACAAAGAAATCAAATCATAGCCTAAGCATATATTGGTTAAAATTGAAAAAGACAGTGCTTCCCCGCGCTAAAACGACCAATGATCAATTTAGTTCATTGTAATGGAAAGCTAAACATACATACGTGGGTTCTGTGTACAATGGCATTAGCCAATCACGATGGCTATAATTGATACTCCAAAATCCCAAAGGTCACACACTTCTTCCATGTATGACCATCAAGCATGCATTATGGTAATTAGTAAGTCTATAATTATTGTATTAATATCACTAACGTATGACATGTTCAATAAAGGATAGAAAAATGCATAACGTCTTATGATGAGAAAGAATTCATTGACTTATTACGGCACATTGATGCAATAGAATTCTTGGATAAGAACCAATATCAATCATCATGAATATTGTCCTTTCCATATCCTATGCTTAAGTCTTCAAAGAAACGGTTGTGATTTCAAATCTATTAGGTGTTCCCAAGAATAAAATATTCTTCATGCTCAATTCACATTACAGAATCACCTTTGTCTCAAATTATTTTTAGAAAAATATAGCACTAAAATCGTGTGCATGTCAACAATAAGGAGATATAGAATTATCGTTAGACATATGCATTCTATGTAAAAACTCATAGGTACTTCTAAGTCCTTTGCACTCATATAATCCATCCACGTACCCAAAAATACATCACATCTTTGATTTCACCATTTAAGATTATCATCCATATGGATTTAGCAAAAACATCATTTAGCCTTCTTTTATTTCTTTAGGAACGTGAACAACGGATAATAACCACATCAAGGGAGAACCCATCCAGCAAGAGGGACTCTAAGGTCCATGGAACACATGCCCGGTGAGAAAATCACAAGAAAAAGGTAGAGGGGATCGTACCTTTATGAGTGTTCGATCTCGCATGTAATATCGTGTCTTCATTCTAAATATCTCCCATGTATTTTCCCAACAACGGATGCCTCTAAATCACAAAAATATTTTCTTAGATCTAACACATAACTAAAATCACAAAATACATGGATAGGGAGAGGTGATTTTACATTTCTAATGGTAGATCTGTGTAGAGGATGACAAGGGAAAGCTCCTCTCCAAAAATGGTGGCGGTTCGCCACCTCCGTGATGCTTTGATGGAGCTACAACAAGCTTGGGAGGTGGGAGATGGTGTGTGGTGACTAGGGTTTGTAAGTGAGAGGGGAGAGCAACCCATGAGGTCTTTTATATCTCAAAAATCGGAGTTGGGCGGACCTCTTAAATGGATCTCGCTGAAATCCCGTATGACCATTTCAGACTTGACCCATCCTCACTAAAATGATCATATCTCACTCATCTGATATCCGATTTGAAAAATTTCGGATGCGTTGGAATCCTGACGACGATACGCATCCAACAAGTCATAATATGCTACAATCAGATCGAAATTGAATTTTTCATAAATTTCTTATTGGACTACAATTATTTGACCATCATCTTGTGGGGCAAAAATCTGGGGTTTCACAGACCATGTTAGACACTAAGAAAAAATTCTGCACATTATCATGTGAACTCGAAGAATTAAGTCAAAGACCTGAAGCTTTTAAAATCCTCTTTCTCAATGAAGTTCCTATGAAAATTAGGTGGATTAACGCCACATCCATACCACTCTCGATTTCTGCTCATAACTCGGTTCAGAACACAAGGGCTTTTCACAGATGCATGAAACGCTAGATGAATTATAGATGTGTGAAATGTAAACAAGTTTTTTACGAGATTTTTAGTTCAAGATTTTTGTTGTTGTTGTTGTTGCTTTTTTAATGCAAGGTTTATTTTTCAAAAAAGAATAAGAAGCCTTTTTTTCAAAACTTAGGCTACACACGCAGTGTTAGTTGCAAAAAAATACAAAGTTAGTTAAGTTAGTTAGTTTTTTGTACATTTTATAAGTTAGTTACCCACCCCGTAAATAAGAATATAAACTTACGTGAAAGTACAAGTGTGGGTAAAATATATACAGAGTATAAGAGTAAGAGAGTGAAAAAGAGAAAATAAATAGAGATCAACCTGCCCCCTATACTTAGGCTCTGAATAGTCTAAGTATAGAAGAAGGACGAAAAATGAGGCAGATGAGGATGTGGAATTTGAATGAGGAGAGTATATATAGTGGGCATCGGGTCCCCCTATGTTTAGGATCTGTTCAGCCTAAGTATGGAAGAAGGGTATAAATGGGGTGGTTGCGGGAAGACGTAGATGAGGAGAGTGGCATATACATATGGCATCAGTCTCCCCTATACTTAGACTGTTCACAACCTAAGTATAGGGTACCCGATGCCCCCCATATACAGATGGCATCATTCCCCCTATTCTTATTCTTAAGCTTCTTTATCAAGATGTGCTTAGTCTTGTGGTCAATTGCCTCGTCCTCAGATGATGAATACTCTGAAGCACCTGTTTCAGTATGGTCATAAGAGATTATTCTGGTAAATTTAATGAGACCGGGAGAGTCGGCTCTTGAGGAATAGAAGTGAGGGTAGGAGTCGTCCAACGAGAGTCGATATCCAACTGTTTGCTTAGGTTGGGCTTCAGAACCGCCGCACTGAGCTCATTCATAAGGATTATCTTATCCGGACCTGATGAGAAATCATCAGAAGATTCTTTTCCCGGTATGTCGAAGGTAACTTTCTTAGTCGGTTTAGCAGATAAGTGACTAGATGAAGGAGTAGACGGATTAGGAATTTTGGTCTGTGTTGTCTGTGAAGGTGCAGGTCCTAGGAGTAAGGTGATGACAATCAGATATTCAAATGAATACCATTGAAATATTCCTCCCTACTCAGCGTACATCCCACATATTAGTTCTCAATTGACTTGACATTAGTGCATTCCTATGTCAGATCAATTTGATCATGGCGATTAGAGTTCTTGTCTGACTCAGGGTAAGCCCATGCTCATGTTTCCTCATCATACTCACCATATATATGGTAAAGGTCATGTATCAGGTGTTCTTCCATTGGATTTGGCAAGATAGTGGTTAAGGTGCAAGCAACAGGAAATGGAAGGGTGAGATGAGTCCAATGGTCTACTCACTCAGTTGTAGCAGTGGGGTAGGGCTCTTCTACCACTTGATGTTACGGCTGTTGACAGCTTTGTGGGTTGCCTTGGAATATCGTGTTTCCTCAATGATTGGATGAGATCGAAGTGCTCCCAATGCTGTAAAATTGATTTCCCAAGTCTCACACTCTATAGTCGCCTTAGTTAAGACTAAGAACTGCTTTCTGAGAATGATTGGAGACTAGGTGAACTCTCCTTGATGCTCAATATCAATGATCGTGAAGTCCACTTTAAGCAGAGCACCTTGTAATGTAATGATGACTAAAATTGTTCCTCTCGATCGTTTTATAGATCGATCAGCAAGCTGAATGATCTCTATTGATTTTCTCATTGGTCTGAGTTTGAGCTTTTCAAGCACGGAGGTAGGGAGGATATTGATTGGTGAGTCATCATCGATTAGGACATGGGTGAAGGTTGTGTCTTTGATTCCATAGTCAAATTGAGGCAACCGCTTTACTCTACTTTTCTTGGTCTTTTTTCTCATCATTAACGAGGTGTTCATTGACAATATATGTCTTTCCATCTTTGTTCTCTTCCTGTCTGAATTTTTTGGCATTAATTTACTCTTTACAAATCTTTCCAGGTCGGGGAAGTGTTCAATGGCCTATTTCAAGGGAAGTTCAAAAATTAATCTTTTGTCTAGTACTTCTCCAAGAGTAGGATCCAAATTCTTTGAATCCTCTCCACTTTCAATTTTAAAGGGTTTTTCTATTTTTTTTTCAATTTTTTTTGATGTTTTCGAATTTTTGTTTTTTTATCTTTTTTTGTGGTATGTAGATGTACTGCTTTCCACAATAGAGGAGGGATTTCGATCAGAGTCATCCCTAAGGGAGTGGTATTCGGAGATGTCACTATCAGAGTCATCCCTAGGGTGTACGGAGTTTGTGGGTTTCTGAGTATTCTCTAGGTTTTCAACCTAAGATCCAATCATTTTGTCTCCATTTTCATCCACAAGTTAGGTAGAAATTTCTCAATATATATCCCCTCTCCGTTTAAATATTTCATCCTCGAAAAACTATTCATGATCAATTATGGGCTTAGTATGCTCTATAGGAGGATTTTGCGGAAATATGTAGGTCTCATACTCCACACCGTGACTCAGGAATGCAATGATGGGTAGAAATATAGTCCATTTCTATGGTCGTGAATGGTCGGATCCTCATACGGTGAAGTCAACATACTGCGTGTGCAGTCCAATCCTCTGTATATGCAGCCTATCCGAAGGAGTGTTATAAGGGTTGGTCAATAGAGATTTGATCATTAAGGTTAATCCAGTATGGATGATCATCTGGTGTGGGCTGCTCCATATGGTTTGGTTGGTTCACCATGTTATTCCCTAAGGTTCAATCCGGATGTGTTTCTGTGAATCGTTGACCTACCCCAACAAATTGTGATGAGAAAATAAAATCGATTGGGGTTGGTATCTCGACCAGTTATTTGCCTCAAAAGTGGTTTGATCTTTGAAAGGTTCATGAGGTTCGGTGAGAAATCGGGAATAAGATGGGCCAGTCCAAGATGGAAGTGGATCACGTGTAGAAAAGGGCGAATGTGGTGGTAAATCTGAAGGAATGTTGAATTTGATGGGATGATCCGAGTAAAATGGAATGGAATTAATAGAGTGTATCTGATTCATCCATGGGCTAAAGTCTCCCTCGAATGTTGGAGGATGCCTGGCAGAAGAGGGTTTTGAGGATTTGGGTTTGATAAAAAAGAAATAATCTAGTGGATACAGAGACCAATGTCACATCAATTTCAAAGGAGGTGGATGAGCTGACATAATGGATCTTGGTTGAAAATACATGATACTTACAAAAAATGAATCAAGAAGGGAGAGTGAAGGCACAAGTGTGTGATTTTTGAAATTCGAACTCAGTTCACACGCACCAATACAAACACAAATTAAACCCCAGGTTCACCAAGTGATAAAATCAATCTTGGAAAAGAATTAGCGAGTTGTTGGGTGCCAAAAATTTTCTTAATGACTGGCCCAGATTCTTACTGCTAGTTGCATCTACTTTCAGCCAGTATGGGTATAAGTATGGACCTTAAAACGGCTACCCATGTTACTTAATGACGGTGCCAGTCGCATTGTCCTTTAACTACCCACTCTACTAAGGGAGATCGTAGTTCCCTCACTTAGAAGTAGCTAGTCGTTTCTTAGAATCAATAAACGAAGATTCCGGAGCTTGGCTCTAGCCTTAAGTGTCGTCTCTCGCTCACAAAGACAAATAAATGAATCCAAGGATGGGATTTCTCTCTCGCAAAAAATCTTGATTTTATGAGTTTAATTAAAGTCAGCCTTGTTTTTAGCAGTCCCAATTTTAATTAGGTGATTACTAAAAAATTAGGTGAATAAAAATGCACGTCTACTGTCCGGCCCCAATTTCCTTTTAAATTCTAAGTGATAAAACAAGAGGGAGAAATTCAGGAAAAGCTTATGCATGCGAAAAATGATGATGTATGCTCAGTTAGAAGAATTACAGTGATTCCTTAATCTTCATGTGGGATGTAATATAAGTTCTGAAAATCATTCTAAATGAAATGCAATCCGACAAAATCGCACCTAGCAGATAATTCTATTAGTCGGGAAGAAATGAGTTCAATTTTTGACTAAGTTGAACGAGCTAATGTACGTCTCAATTAAAGTGCGGTGTGGTCCTAGGTTCTACAAGCACAAGAAATAAAATCCTAGAAGCTCTAATAGTCGTAGTGAAAGTCTAACCTACAAACTAATCAAGTTGGGCCCCACCCTCACTGGAGAGTGAAACAAGTCACGACATACCACATAAAAATTTCAAGTCTTGTTACATACGCAAGAGTCCAAACAAACACCTCTATAAATGAACGATTAACTACAAATAATTAAAATTGTAAAAATTAAATCCTAGACTATACGCTCCCTCATGACTCAACTCGATCTTAATTTTAATGTGGCCTGGCGGTCGATGGATATGCGTCGATTTTATGAAAACCTCTTCACGTATGTCAGGTACCTCGCACGAAAAATAAAAGAGAGAGTGTGTGTAAGAGAGTGGCACAAAAATAATAAAAAATAAAATAAGAAAAAATTCTTAAAAAATAAATGCAAAAATAAAAATGGAAAATGTAAAATAATGAGGTTTGGGGGTCAGACTACCCGAATGTATGGAAAACCTAACACTAATTTTCTAGACAAAAACTGAAGTTGTTTGCCTCCCCAACAACAGTACCATCTGACCAGTCCGAGAAACCCTTAGTTAATTTTCATGAATTAATCATAAATAAAATAATGTCATTGATTCATAGTAGGTGGGTAATCAAAATCGGTCAAGAAATAACCGCTTAGTTTAATTAATAAAAATAAATTGAAGCGGTTTTATGTTTATTTAGTCTGGCAAAGCCCGAGGGTTGAACTTGAGGAGGCAAAGGAACAACCTAGACTAATGTTTGTTAAAGTTTGTACATAATTTTTGAGGCGGAGTATTTTTGGTATTTTTAATTCAATTTTTTAATGCAGATGAAAATGTAGGCCAATTTTAAGGACTAGAAAATTAATATAAATCAAACGATGTCCAAAAATTATGAAATTTGGCCAAGATGTAAATAATGATGAAATGAATGCACTGTAATTTTTTTGGAATTTTTGAATGCAACATGAATGTTTTGTGAATTAAATAATGCAGATAATGTGAATCTCAATAATTAATCATAATAAATACTAAACCTATCAATTTTCAAGAAATAAAACTATTTAAGATAGAACAATAATTGACTATCCTATAAAATCATAAACTCTAAAAATGTTGAGTTTAATAACTATTAACAATTAATTACTGAAATACACAAAATTATTTTTATAGAGCAAAATATGCATGCAAATGCATATTCTTTTGGCCACCATTTAAAACACAAATAATTCTGTTATCCTTTATTTTTGATAATTTTTCTAGAAAAAATTAATTTTATATGAATTTTTCTAGCACAATTTCACAAAAAACATTGATTATTAAAAATTACACAAGCACGCCATATTATAGAGAATTAAATGAGGATCAAAGTGTAGTTTTTTAAATAATAAATAAATACAAAAATGTTGTTAAAATTACAAATGAAACACAAGGGTGTAGATGAAAATGGGGAAATTAAAATTGAAACTAAAATTGCTGGATTGAGATGCAATTACTGGGCCCAGAAAGGGCTGTTGCAAAATTCTTCCAGAGGGGCATGTACGCGGCACGTGCCCTCTAGGCAGCTGGAGCGGTATGAAATTAAAGAGTTCTTCAGAGACTTTGGTGCTAATTTACCACCACTCATGTGCAGATCATGTGAGGTGGCCTTGGTCCTTGTGCTTGACGGAGGGAGCAAGGGCATCTTGCGAGGCACATGCTGAGGAGAGGCGGTTGGCAGGAGGAGATGCTCTGTCGCGAGGTGCTGGTGAGGATGGTGGTCGAGCGCAGTTGTAGTGGTGGAGGAGCAAGGGTCCTCGGTCGATACACGCCCAAGGAGGTGCGGATGGTGATTGATGCTGGCAAGGGTGGACTGGAGGAGGCGATGTTGATGGCGATTCAGTGAATATGGAGTGCGGTGGCTGATGGTGAAAGCATTCGTCGGTGGATATGAAGTACCAGCCGAAGGGGAGAAGTGGCGAACGGGGTCGTGGCATTGGATCGACGTTGTAGGAGGAAGCTGGAGCAGATAGCATCTCCTTAGCGGAGGAAGCTTCGACAGGGGTCTTCGGCCCTGGATCTCGTCAAGGAAAAAAGGGAAAGGTCAAGCTGTCACCACCGGCGCTCCCCTGAAGGTTGTGTAGTCGGTGGATGCATTTCAAGTTTGGATGGAGGTGATGGCTATATAGTGAGAAGGTGGTCTGCCAAATTAGGAAGATGGTCGATGACGATTGATTCGACGAGGGATCGGATTGAAGTATTAAGCGATTTGAGCAATAGCGACAGTTCGAATTGGAAAGGCGGATCAGCGATTTGATTGGAGGAGGATTGGGGAGGAGATACAATGAGGATTGCGAGATCGAGGAGGGGGGATGATGAGATAAGGGCGACGATGAAGCGATCTTCGGTGGTAGGGCCAAATCTAGAAGGGGGAGGCGTGATGAATCTCGTATTCATCACTCTAAATCTCATTTATTATGCTCAAATCCCTGAAAATCAACAGCATTCTTGCATCTATTCTGCATAATTAGCATTAGTGCATGATTTCATAAGAATTGCATTTTAGCACAAAAATCTGCACAAAATAGGAAGCCAAAAATCCATGCCAAAAATGACCTGTAAATAGCCTAACTTCCCGGATTTTTAACTCATTCATGCTAACTCCGAATAACTCAAAACTACTTCCACTGTGTACATATCACTAACAAGAATAAAGGAAAAATACAAAAAAATAACTAACCCAAATAAGTGGACCAAAAACCCAAACCCTAATTTCAGGATTTTCGGACTAAAAGCCACATATCTTCTCCATCCAATGTCCGATTTAATCTTACTCACTTTTGAACTAATGTGCATTCAATTACCGTCAAAACAAGACCAAGTTCAAGTGAATCGGAGCTCATGTGTGAAAGTTGGGTTTTGGGCCTCTTTTGTACATTGTATATTTTCGCGGTTTTTGACCTTGTATTTTATGTATATATTTTCTTAATCAATAAAAATCCAAAAAAATTAGAATTAAGTGTCTTTATTTATCTCTGATTTTACTGTAATTTTTTCGGATTTTTATCTGATCAAAAAAATGACATAAAAATTACAAAACCCCAAAATTAAGGTATTCTATGTACATGGGATACCCCAAAAATTCACTTTGTTCAAATGATCGATTTTGGTTTTGATGTCTTCATGAAAGTTGTAGATCTCATCGAGACGAGCAATTTTCGTGAAGAAACTTTTTCGATCCGAGGTTGTTTACTATTTTTTATCGATTTTACAAAATGTTTTAATTTCGAATTTTGTGGTGCTGACACGTGGCAGCACCTGGTGCCGCCACGTGTCAGCTATTTTTGGCATTATTAGATATTCGTTTTATAAAAAAAATTAAAATTAAAAAACCGCACGTGCGAGGCACGTGCCTCTCAGGCACGCGCCACGCACGTGCCTTGCCTGCCCCCTCTCTTCGCCACGTGGCGCGACAGGCGCCATCCGATCACGCGCGATCGGACGGCGCCTGCGCGTCGTCTTCCACCTCGCGCCGCCCTTTCCCAAAGCGCCGCCCCGGCCCCGCGAATCTCGCCGGCCATCAAATCCCCGTCGAATCCCGCCGATCTCCTCCGCGATTTTCGCGCGCCGCCCCCAATCTCCCTCGAATCTCGCCGCCGCCCTCAATCCGATCTCCCCCAGATCTCACCACCCGCCGCTTTCCATCTCCGGTGACCTAACCCTCGTCCTATAAAAGCGCACCACCGCCCCTTGCCCAAGCCATCCGCCGATCAAGCAGAGCTTCAAGCTCACGCCGGTGGTGACAGCCCGGCGTGACTCTTCCATTGGCGAGATCCGAAGCTTTCACGAGCTTCGTTGCAGACAAGTCTTCCCCGACAACCTGCTCCTGCTCCGACTCCGTTCGTCGAGCCAACGATACCTTCTCCGCCGTACTTCGCCGGTCGTCTTCTTCGACCATCACCGCCAAGTTCATCGCCGCTACCGCCCCAAGCTCCGACCTTCGTCGTCACGCGCCTCCAGCAGCTTCCGCCCTCACCGCCATCGACCAGGATCCGCCTCTCCTTCTTCGCCTTCGCCCCGCCAGGAGAGGCCGAGCTCCGCCGCCTCTGCTACGCCGCTCCTTTGCCTCGGCCGTGTGGCGGCTGATTTACCGCCCCTCGCCGGTCGCCGTCTTCCACCTCCGCCACCAGCGGCAAGCTGGACCGGAGTCCCTCACAGCCTTGGCCGGACCAAGGCACCTACTCCACCTCGCCAGACCTCCAGCGGCCGGGCACGTCACCCGAGACCCCCCGCATGTGCGAGGCACGCGCGCGGGGGGACGTCAGCACCAAACATCACCCACCTGGGTCACGTGCTTTGCACGTGACCTGGGTAAATTGCAGCCGCGCCCTCGGGAGATAGCTATATTGCACTTCAGTCCAGAGACTCAAGGAGCACGTGCACCGCACGTACTCCCTTGAGAATTTTGCAGAAATCCCCCCAGAATTATCGGTAATTACATTTAGGCCCTTTCAGTGTATTTCTAGTTTTATTTAATTATTTATATTGCACTCGTACCCTTGTGTTCCCCTGTGATTTTGGACCTCTTATCTACATTATTTTATTAATCCAAAAATAGCATGATGTTGGTTAATTGATTCTCTACGCTTTGACATATTGTGGGTATTTTTCTGATTGATGGTTAATTACTAAATAATTGTTTTGTGAAAATTGGCGTATTTTACCCATTTTCTGCTCTGAAATTGATAAGTGACTAACCGTGGCTCTAAAAATTCTCGAAAAATCACATCTTGTAGAGTTAATTATTCTTAACATTGTGCCCAAAAAGATTTGCATTTGCATGCATATTTTATCCTGTAAAAATCATTTTGCACATTTTAGTATTTAATTTTTAGGTATTAAACCCCACATTTTCGAGGTTTAGGATTTTTCTGAGATCCATCACCTAGTGATAGATCTTAGATAATTTTATTTCTTGAAAATAAGTAGGTTTAATATTTATTATAATTAAATATTAAAAATCATTCTGTTTGCATTTAAAAATCCATAAAAAATTCATATTGCATCGAAAAATTCCAAAAAAATTATAGTGCATTTATTTCATCATATTTTTACATCTCGGCCAAGTTTCGTTTTTTTTGGACTTCGTTTGGACTTAATTCACATTTTAGTCCCTAGAATAGGCCGAATTTGCATGTGCATCCCCTAATTCATTGAAAAATTCCAAAAAAAGACCGCTTCGAAAACCGAACATAAACTTTGATAGACATCTTTCTAGGTTGTTCCTTTGCCTCTTTGTGATCGACCTTGGGACTTGCCCAAGTAAAATAAACATAAAACCACGAGATTAAAAATTGAATAACTTATTTGTGGTATTTTCTTGATCGTTTCCGATTGCCGCCTACAACGCACGACACGATAAAAACATCTTCTTAAAAGCCGCAATTTTCGGATTCGTCAGATGGCGCCGTTGCCGGGGAGGCAAACGGCTTAGATTTTTGTCTGAAAAATTTTGTTCGGTTTTTCGCATTCGGGTAGTCTGACCCCCGAATTTTTCATTGTAAATTCCATTTTTTCTCTGCAATTTATTTTCAGCATTTATTTTTCATATTATTTTGAGTCACTCTCTTACAATTTCTCTCTTATTTTTATTGCGAGGTACCTTGTACGTGGAGCGGTTTTCAATAACCGACGCAACTTCACCAAAAACCGCAATTAATTTAAGATCGAGTCGAGTCGTGAGAGAGAGTAGAGTCTAGATTTTTAATTTCTGCACTTTTAATTTCTGCAATTTTACAGCGGTGTCCGTTTGGACTCTCGCGTGTGTAGAAAGACCTCTAAACTTTATTCTGTGGTGTGTCGTGGCCTGTTTCACTCTCCGGCGAGGGTGGGGCCCGACTTGAGTGGCGAATAGGATAGACCTGCACATACGGCTCTCAGAGCATTTATATTTTTGCTTGTGCTCGTAGGATCTTAAGCCACACTGCACTTTAATTGAGACGCACGTAGATCGTTCAACTTAGCCAAATTTGAATCAATTCTTCCCGCTAATAGAACTTTCTGCTTAGGTGCGGTTTTTCCCTCGGTTTGCACATCATATAGAATAATTTTTAAATTCTGTCTAGCATCCCACATGGAGATTGCGAGGATTCACTGTAAGTCTTCTAACTGAGCATTCATCATAGTTTTCCGCGTGCATCGGCTTTTCTCGAATTCCTCTCTCTTGTTTTATAACATAACTTTAAAGGAAATTGGGACTAGACTGTAGACGTGTATTTGTGCTCATCTAATTTTTCAGTGATCACCTCATTAAAATCGGGACTGCTAAATATAGCCGATCTTAATAACCCATAAAATCAAGAATTTCTGCGGGAGAGCAACCCCGACCTTGGATGATTTTATTTTTCTGAGTGAGCGAGAGACGACACTTAAGGATAGAGCCCAAATCCAAAATCTCAGCTCGCTAAATTTTTGCCAAGATTAAATTATCACCAACTAAAATTGAAAGGATAATAGCCGAAATCTTACGGCTTCATTGTGTGAGTTGGTGAACCAGGGGTTTGATTTGTGTTTGTATTGGTGTGCGTGAACCGATATCGAAGATCAATAGCCGCACATTTGATAAAATTTTCTGTCCCATACAATCATCTCTCTCATCTCTTGATTTTAATCCCATCATGGAAATCTTTCCAAATTTCAGATCCAACCCATCATTTCTCTCAACTCCTTCAAAAATGACCGAACATCACCATGAAAACAAATCTGTCTCGGTTTGGCCCAAATCAATTGCATCCTCTTCTTTCAATAATCCCCCAACATTTGTGGGAAACTTTCAACCGCAAATGAATTCGGCCACCTCATTGAATCCTTACTCAAAACATCCAACCAGAAATGACCACTTACCATCATGGATTGAATCACCTCATTCTCAATCGCTCGCCAAAGAACCCTTTCAAAATCGAAATCCCTTTAAATCCCATGACTGGCAGAGAAACCAAACCCAGATGGAAGGACATACACTTAATGATCATCAGCGTTGGATTGACCACGACGGACCCCTCGTCAGACATGAAACCCATACAGAGGACTGGACAGACCTCCTAGACACATATAAACCCTGTATGTTGACTCCACAATATCAAGAGCTGACCAATCATGATCAAAGGACTGAACTATACTCAGATCAAATACACATGCCTGTACCATATGAGCAGCCTCCTTCCATAAATTTTGAGGAGAAATTTTCAAGAAATGATCATATAATGGATATTCCAAGAAATTCTCCTCTCCGCATGTACAGAAAAATGGAAGACGGAATTATTGAACAAAATCCGAGTGCTCCCATGATTGATCATGAACAATGTGAGGATAATGTTTCGAGGATAAAAACAAGATTCGAATTGATGGAGGACAAATTTCAAAAATTTGCCGACCGAGTAATCTCATTCTATGGTGGATCGTATGTAAAACTAAATGAGGAAATGATTGGATTACATGATGAAAATTTTGAAGATATTCAAAGACCTAGGGATGACTCTAATATCAAAACTTCTGCTCATTATTCCCCTAGGAATGACTATGCCTCTGACCCAAATTCTGAATATCCAGGCCCCTTCTCATCTTAGGAAGACACCACATCGCTACACCACACAGAAAATACAAAAAAATTTGAAAATACAGAAAATTCCATAAAAATTGAATCTGAAGAAGATCTAAGGAATTTGGATCCTGCTTTACGGGAAGCACTGGAAAAATACTTGATTTTTGAACTTCCCATTATAAAGGCCATTGAACACTTCCCTGACCTTAAGAATTTTCTAATGGACAGATTAATCATCAAAAAGTCAGGAAGGATTAGAACAAAAACTGAAAGACATATCTTGTCAATGGCCTCCTCCTTGGTGTTGAGGAGAAAAACCAAGAGCCGCATAGTGAAGCGGTTGCCCAGATTTGACTGCGAAATCAAAGACACAATTTTCACACATGCTCGTATTGATGACGATTCACCGATCAATATCCTCCCGACCTGTGTATTTCAGGAACTCAAACTCGGACCGATTCAGAAGATAAGAGAGATTGTACAATTAGCGGACCGATCGATAAAAAGGCCGAGAGGAACCATATCTGTCATCATGAAATTCCAAGGTGCTCCGCTCAAGGTAGAATTCACGATCATTGATATTGAGCATCAAGGAGAATTCACCCAGTCTCCAATCATTCTCGGAAAACCATTCTTGGCATTGGCCAAGGCGAGTATCGATTGTGAGACTCGGGAAATAAATTTTACGGCATTGGAATCACTACGATCTGATACAATCTTTGAGGAAGCACGATTCTCTGAGGTAACCCACGAAGTCCCCAACAACCGCAACAATGAAATGGTAGAAGAGCCCTACCCCACTGCTACACCTGAGATTGCGTTTGTTAATGAGACTATTGGTTTAGAGACTCTCCCCGATATCTCAATTCCCGCAGCTTTCTACTACGATCCTGAGACATTTGCATGGTCGCACCCTGGAGCAACCTACTCTGATTATCTTGACCAAATCCTCCCAAATCAAGAGTGCACCAACATTCAGGAAACAAAGAACGAACACGTAGCCCGAACTCTGACCAAGGAGAAGAATTTTAATGGCTATTCATCCGGGTACTCAAGTGAACCAACATCTTCACGAAACAAGAAAAAGAAAGTCACCTTTGATCTTTCGGAAGAGGAATCGGTCGATGATCCCTCATCAGGTCCGGAAAAGGTAGTCTACATGAGTGAAGTCTGTTCGGCAACTCTAAAGCCATATCTCCGCAAGGATCCAAAATTCTATTCTCGTTGGACAACTCCCGTTCCTAATTATTATTCATCCAAAGCTGATGCTCCTACCTTCCACAAGTACACTGGAATTATTTCTTATGAGCTGACTGAGACCGGAGCATCTGAATATTCATCTGAGGACAAATCGACTGATCTTAAAAAGGAACGAAGCTTGAGGAAACAATTGAAGAAACAAAAAGACATGAACATCTGGAGTGGGTCCACTTTCAAATACTATTCCTCTGAGGATAACTCTGATGATGGTTACTTTTCATCTGACTCAAATATTTCATCTACTATCCATCATGATATTTCTGAGGATGACACTGATAATAGTTGGGAATCATATGCTTCATCTCAAACTCATTACGATATCCCACCGCAGGCTCACAAGAAGATTAGCCGAAAACCGCCTTAATCATCGGCTACCCACCCTCCCTCCCGACCACATCAGTCTCCTTGTACAGCTTCTTCCTCTACTTATGCCAAGGCCTAAGTATAGGGGGGACTGATGCCATCTGTATATTCCATTTCCCATCACACTCCTCCAGATCGACTCGCTTCCACCCTTCTTCTATACTTAGGCAGACCAGAGCCTAAGTATAGGGGGAACCGTCACCCATCTATATATACCCTCCTCATTCACATACCCTGACCGCTTCATTTCTTTTTCTTTTCTTTTCTTTTCCGCTCTTCTTCTATACTTAGACTATTCACAGTCTAAGTATAGGGGGGCGATTTTGTAAATCTTGTTCTTTTTCACTCTCTTACGCTTAGCCCGGGCTGTCTTCTTTACGCTTCTTGTGCTTTGAGGACACAGCACTCGCTAAGTATAGGGGGGTCTGTATATATACTTTGTATATATTTTAGCCATACCTCGTACTTGCGCGTAAGTCTATATGTATTTACGGGGTGGGTAATTTTTTCCAAAAAAAAATGTTTTGCCACTAACACTGACATTGCCCAAAATTTTTGAAAAAAAAATGGCTTCTTATTCATTTTTGCATAAATAAAAAAAAATCACAAATAAAAAATGTGTCTGCATTTCACACACTCACATTTCATCAAGCATCGCATTTGCATATGTGAAAAGTCTTTGGGTTCTGAACCGAGTTATGAGCCGAAACCGAGAGTGGTCTGGACTTGACCTTAATCCACCTAATCTTCAGAGGAACTTCACCGAGAAATAGGATTTTAGAGTCTTCAGGTCTTTGACTTAATTCTTTGAGTTCCACATGACAATGTACAACGTTTGACTCTTAGTGTCTAAACTGGTCTCTTCATTCTGGGTACAACTCTGGAATAAGGAATTAATTTGTACTCTCGCACTATGCACTTAGATCAACTCAGATGGGATGTTGGAAGACTGTGTAAGTTTCTTTTCTGGTAGCGTGGAAATCTAAAGACCGGAGTACGGGTTGAAATAAAGCTTCGGAAAAGGGATGGACGGGTGGGCACAATTTTTCTAAGACCCCAAAAAATGTACGGAAACAAAAGATTCTATATCCGTAGGGGCACTACAAGATCCAAGCAGAACCACCAAAAATTCCAAATACAAAGAAGCAACTACCAAATAAAATCTGACCAAAAAGGTCCAAGCTTCCAGAAACCTGCAGATCTTGGTGGAGACTCGGCTACACTGGCCATCTTCACAAGGAGAGGTGACTACACTGGCCACCCTCCAGTTCTTTTCTCATTCTTCTATCTTCTCCCCCCAATTCGATTGTGAATACAACGCGACAGACCTTAGAAGGAAATACCTGACTCCCCGAGGACGAGTTATTGGAGAGGAGGCTTGCGCGATAGTCCGGCATTCTGGGTGGGAAGAGCTAAAATATTTCACACACAAGAGTCGGTTATTCCATGTTCATAGGGTATACTTCGGGAAGATGATTGATCTAAGATGACTTCTGAGCCGGAACTGTAGCAATGATGTGTAGAACTTGAGGGCTGTTGATTTTAAAATTCTAAGTCTCACAGAAGTTCCGACACACAAATAATCCAAAGGTTGAGTTTAGGTTCACTTTCACCTTCAGCTCATGGTCTTGGTATGGAACCCAATCTCATTTCACCTCATGGCATTTCTTTTTGATGCTCAGGGACGAGCATGGTTTAAGTATAGGGGGATGATGAATCTCGTATTCATCACTCTAAATCTCATTTATTACGCTCAAATCCCTGAAAATCAACAGCATTCTTGCATCTATTCTGCATAATTAGCATTAGTGCATGATTTCATAAGAATTGCATTTTAGCACAAAAATCTACACAAAATAAGAAGCCAAAAATCCATGCCAAAAATGACCTGTAAATAGCCTAACTTCCCGGATTTTTAACTCATTCATGCTAACTCCGAATAACTCAAAACCACTTCCACTGTGTACATATCACTAACAAGAATAAAGGAAAAATTCAAAAAAATAACTAACCCAAATAAGTGGACCAAAAACCCAAACCCTAATTTCAGGATTTTCGGACTAAAAGCCACATATCTTCTCCATCCAATGTCCGGTTTAATCCTACTCACTTTTGAACTAACGTGCATTCAATTACCGTCAAAACAAGACCAAGTTCAAGTGAATCGGAGCTCATGTGTGAAAGTTGGGTTTTGGGCCTCTTTTGTACATTGTATATTTTCGCGGTTTTTGACCTTGTATTTTATGTATATATTTTCTTAATCAATAAAAATTAGAATTAAGTGTCTTTATTTATCTCTGATTTTACCGTAATTTTTCCGGATTTTTATCTGATAAAAAAAATGACATAAAAATTACAAAACCCCAAAATTAAGGTATTCTATGTACATGGGATACTCCAAAAATTCACTTTGTTCAAATGATCGATTTTGGTTTTGATGTCTTCATGAAAGTTGTAGATCTCATCGAGACGAGCAATTTTCGTGAAGAAACTTTTTCGATCCGAGGTCGTTTACTATTTTTTATCGATTTTAAAAAATGTTTTAATTTCGAATTTTGTGGTGCTGACACGTGGCAGCACCTGGTGCCGCCACGTGTCAGCTATTTTTGGCATTATTAGATATTCATTTTATAAAAAAAAAATTAAATTAAAACCGCACGTGCGAGGCACGTGCCTCTCAGGCACGCGCCACGCACGTGCCTTGCCTGCCCCCTCTCTTCGCCACGTGGCGCGACAGGCGCCCTCCGATCACGCGCGATCGGACGGCGCCTGCGCGTCCTCTTCCACCTCGCGCTGCCCTTTTCCAAAGCGTCGCCCCGGCCCCGCGAATCTCACCGGCCATCAAATCCCCGTCGAATCCCGCCGATCTCCTCCGCGATTTTCGCACGCCGCCCCCGATCTCCCTCGAATCTCGCCGCCGCCCTCAATCCGATCTCCCCCAGATCTCACCACCCACCGTTTTCCATCTCCGGTGACCTAACCCTCGTCCTATAAAAGCGCACCACCGCCCCTTGCCCAAGCCATCCGCCGATCAAGCAGAGCTTCAAGCTCACGCCGGTGGTGACAGCCCGGCGTGACTCTTCCATTGGCGAGATCCGAAGCTTTCACGAGCTTCGTTGCAGACGAGTCTTCCCCGACAACCTGCTCCTGCTCCGACTCCGTTCGTCGAGCCAACGACACCTTCTCCGCCGTACTTCGCCGGTCGTCTTCTTCGACCATCACCGCCAAGTTCATCGCCTCTACCGCCCCAAGCTCCGACCTTCGTCGTCACGCGCCTCCAGCAGCTTCCGCCCCCACCGCCATCGACCAGGATCCGCCTCTCCTTCTTCGCCTTCGCCCCGCCAGGAGAGGCCGAGCTCCGCCGCCTCTGCTACGCCGCTCCTCCGCCTCGGTCGTGTGGCGGCCGATTGACCGCCCCTCGCCGGTCACCGTCTTCCACCTCCGCCACCAGCGGCAAGCTGGACCGGAGTCCCTCACAGCCTTGGCCGGACCAAGGCACCTACTCCGCCTCGCCAGACCGCCAGCGGCCGGGCACGTCGCCCGAGACCCCCCGCACGTGCGAGGCACGCGCGCGGGGGGACGTCAGCACCAAATGTCACCCACCTGGGTCACGTGCTTTGCACGTGACCTGGGTAAATTGCAGCTGCGCCCTCGGGAGATAGCTATATTGCACTTCAGTCCAGAGACTCAAGGAGCACGTGCACCGCACGTACTCCCTTGAGAATTTTGCAGAAATCCCCCCAGAATTATCGGTAATTACATTTAGGCCCTTTCAGTGTATTTCTAGTTTTATTTAATTATTTATATTGCACTCGTACCCCTGTGTTCCCCTGTGATTTTGGACCTCTTATCTACATTATTTTATTAATCCAAAAATAGCATGATGTTGGTTAATTGATTCTCTACGCTTTGACATGTTGTGGGTATTTTTCTGATTGATGGTTAATTACTGAATAATGTTTTGTGAAAATTGGCGTATTTTACCCATTTTCTGCTCTGAAATTGATAAGTGACTAACCGTGCTCTAAAAATTCTCGAAAAATCACATCTTGTAGAGTTAATTATTCTTAACATTGTGCCCAAAAAGATTTGCATTTGCATGCATATTTTATCATGTAAAAATCATTTTGCACATTTTAGTATTTAATTTTTATTAGGTATTAAACCCCACATTTTCGAGGTTTAGGATTTTTCTGAGATCCATCACCTAGTGATATATCTTAGATAATTTTATTTCTTGAAAATAAGTAGGTTTAATATTTATTATAATTAAATATTAAAAATCATTCTGTTTGCATTTAAAAATCCATAAAAAATTCATATTGCATCGAAAAATTCCAAAAAAATTACAGTGCACTTATTTCATCATATTTTACATCTCGGCCAAGTTTCGTTTTTTTTGGACTTCGTTTGGACTTAATTCACATTTTAGTCCCTGGAATAGGCCGAATTTGCATGTGCATCCCCTAATTCATTGAAAAATTCCAAAAAAAGACCGCTTCGAAAACCGAACATAAACTTTGATAGACATCTTTCTAGGTTGTTCCTTTGCCTCCTTGTGATCGACCTTGGGACTTGCCCAAGTAAAATAAACATAAAGCCACGAGATTAAAAATTGAATAACTTATTTGTGGTATTTTCTTGATCGTTTTCGATTGCCGCCTACAACGCACGACACGATAAAAACATCTTCTTAAAAGCCGCATTTTTCGGATTCGTCAAGGCGACGACGCCTGATCCGATTTGGGAATAGGGCGAAAAATTGGGGGAAGGAGATGACGTACAGGGGTTGTCCGATCGGTCGAGATTGGATGGCTATATGGTCACCACGTGGCACTTACTTATATTTTTTATTTAAATTTTTTAAATTTTTTTGACTAATCGAATATATAAAAGGCTAAAAAATGGGTGACACATGGCGACTCCATGAGCTGCCACGTGTCACTCCTAGGAAATTCAGAAATTAAAATATAAAGATACATAGAAAAGAAATATCAAATGACCTCGGATCAAAAAATATTCTTCCCAAAAGTTGCTCGTCTCGATGAGATCTACAATTTCTTGAATGTACCAACACCATAGTAGGTCAATTACATAAAGTGATATTTTTGGCGGTATCCTATGTACATAGAATATCATTTTTTGGAGTTTTGTAATTTTTTCTCATTTTTAAATAAGATAAAAAAACAAAAAATATGATAAAATCAAAGACAATTATTTACACTTTAATCTATTTTTTGGATTTTTATTTATTAAGAAAACTAAGAAATAAAATAAAGTACAAAAAAGACAACTTTTGTATAGTTTGTTAGTGAGCACTCAGACTTTGTCAATTTCTTAGATTTTGGTCTTATTTTAGATTAGGATTTTTAGGCATTTTAATAAAACTTTTGTCAAATAAAATAAATAAAAAAGAATTAAGATAAAAAGAATTAATTATGTACAAAAAATAATAGGTCAAAATGGATAAATGCACGATGTACAAAAAGGCCCAAAACCCAACTTTCACATATGAGCTCTGATTCACTTGAACAAGATCTATTGAAGGTAATTGAATGTGTATTAGTTCAAAAGTGAGTAGGATCAAATCGGACACTGTATGAAGGAGATATCAGCATTTTAGTTCCATCATCTTAGGATTAGGGTTTGGGTTTCTGGTCCACTTATTTGTGTTAGTAACTTTTTGTACTTTTCTTTTATTCAAGTTAGCAATATGTACACAATGGAGGTAGTTTCATGTGATTTGGAGTTAGCATGAGTTAATTAAAAATCATGGATGTTCGCTTATTTTATAGATCAATTGGGCTGAGATATTTGGCTTCCTATTTTATGCAATTATGTACGATAAAATGTCATTATTATTTACATATGCATGAATGCTAATTATGCAATATAATGGATGAAATGCAGATGAATTTTGGAGAACTGGGCTTAATTAATCATTTTAGAGTGATGAATCATTGATTCATCACTAGGGAAGTATCGGTTATTAAGTCCCAAACCCTAATTACTATGGTTGGTTAACTCACATTCTTAAGACCTCATAAACCAAATGTTCCCAATTCCTCAAGCCTTGAGTGATAGTGATAGTATCAGGGATACTACAACTCAATAGGTAATGCTTTTGTGAATTGTTTTGGCTTCTTTAGAGAACTCATATGACTAGTTACATCTACTTTTAGCTAGTATGGGCGTAAGTAGGGACCGTCAGACAGATACCTATGTTACTACAAGATGGTGCCAAGTACGTTGTCTTTTATCCACTCACTCTGCTAAAGGAGGTCGTAGTTTCATTACTGAAAGTAGCTAATAATTTTCAAGTTTAGTAGTCAGAATTGTTACTAAGAATTTTTTATTTTTCTAAATTTTATGGATTTTTTCAAAAAGTTAGAAGTATTTACAAACACAAATTAGTCACAAATTCACTCTCACTATTGAAAGAAATTTGAAAAGATTTTTCAAACCATGCCACATTATCTATAGATTTTCAAAAAAAAATCAAATAGTTTTTAAAACAAGTAAAAACCCAATTTTCAAATGTCACGACCCCAATTCCGGGTCGTCGGATCCTCCCATATTCAGATTTGGTTACTCAGCAACAATTTATTCAGCAATCACAACTAACATTTAGAAATAGACCCCAATTAAAAACACTAAAAAAGAAGTATTTGAAACTTTTCTATTCACAAAATAAAGTTTAAATATTACATTGTCCCACTATAACTATTTATATATACATCATCTTGAAAGGAAATACACAACAAGATTACCAACTACCTTATAGAGTAAAGCTACTGTGGATGGCTGGATGGCTACTATTGTTAGCTGGCAGGATTATTAAAGTCCTTACGATGGCTCACCGACATCTATTAGGTTTCCATAAATCATAGGATGATGGTTAGTGAGTGTTAAGTAATGAAGAAGATAAAAGTAAACAAGTAGTGTAGTTTAGAAAAACTTATTATACCACAAATTTTATTTCTTCTTCTTAGTTTAAGTCATATTCTTTCTATTCCACGTCAGGGATTAGTCTAGGGGACACCCCATCACTCATGGACTCTGAAGCTGTGGACAATTAGGGATTGGAGATCGCATTGATCTGATGAGTGATGAACCACGTTCTCACTACGTTAATAGTCATGTAATATCATAGTACATATGGTGAGAATGATTTAGCAAAAACCACACCTTCGAATATATGGAAATTGTTTTACTTAGCAAGATACCAAGGTCGAACACAGGGACACGAGCCTCCTCATCTATCTATCAAAAATTATCCATTAAACATAAGTGAATAAATTCATAATCAGGTCTTCAGATGCAGATGTAATGCACAACACAGAATGCACAAATATACAATGCAAATGAGATGGAATAGAGATGCATGCAAATTTTTATTGGATTTTATGCGATTAAAATGAGGTGCAATGCAATGATATGCAAGTAGATTAAAGATGCTCTAAAGTTATCATATAATAAGCCATAAAAGATAGGTTAATATCAGGGGCAAATAATGCATTAAAACCAGTAAATGGCATTAATAAATAAAGAGTAATATACACAATATATCTCAAAATTATGCATGTCAAATTGGGTGTCAAAACATCAAATAAATAATGACATCATGTAGATAATAAAACTAGCATTAAAATGAGACTAAAATCAGTCGAAACAAAGATAGTATGCTCAAGATATCATCAATAGAATCCAAGGGCATAAATATAAATGAAACTACGAAAATAAATGGGTAAATAATTATAAAGAGGCCCTTGAGGGATCAGTTTGCAATTTTCAAAAGCCGTAGGGGCTCCCTTGATATATTTCCTTACGTACGGGGGCATAACTGCAATTATTACAAACCAACGGGTTGTATCTGCAAAATTTACAGGCACACACGTGCCTAGACCTAGATGTAATTCTTGAAAAGCTCAGGGTTGATACTGCAAATAACCCAACCCCCTGCAGGGCTTGTGGGCTGAGGTCCAGAACTAGGCTTAGACGTGCATGTGGCTCGGGCCACGTGGGTGATCCAAGGCACTTCAGAGATGGCTCAGCTCCTTCGAGTTTGACTGTTATGGTGGTGCGACATTGAAGAAGTCGAGCCGTTGGATGGGGTAGATCTTGTGGCTGAGGTTAAGGAGCTAGGGGATAGTTTAGATGATATCAGAAGCTTGTGAGAGTGGGAGATGGATTGTGAAGATGGAGGCGACTGAGGCTGATCAGACAACCAAGGGAGAGGCCCGCTGGAGCACCAGGAAGGGGCCCCGTGGGCAGCCTAGAGGGCACCACGTGGCCCAATCAAATTATTCATAAAATGGTAAAGAATAAGAAAATCCAAAAGAAATAGAAGGCAGTTGATTAACAAAAATTCAAAACATGAAGGTTGTAGATCTTAATGAGTTCTACTAGGTTTGTGTTGACCAAAAAATCAAAAGAGGTTAATTATACAAAGATATATTTTTTGTACTATTTTTAATAGATAAAAACTCTGCACATTTAAGGTTTCTTTTAAAGCTCAAAATAAATATCTACAATATTTATTTAATAAAATAGAAAATAAAAAAATAAAAGGTTAATTTAAATACATAAATTAGATTAATTATACGAAGAAGGATTGTTGATAAAGATGTGGAATTAATGAAGATTTACAATAAAGTTCTTGTGTTTCGAGGATAATAAGGGAGTATAGAAATGATAAATTAGAGATTCATCATTCCCCTATACTTAAACTATGCTCGTCCTCGAGCATCTAAAGAATGAAGGAGTCCAATTAATTCCTGATTGTGCATGTGAATTTTCAAGAACACGAAGAACATGAAGACCCTATTTTCTCTCGAAATTTCAGTAGAGCTTCATTCTCATATGGGGTGATATTTCTAAGAAAATTTCTGCAGAGTTTCCCCTTATATCGGGACATATTTATATGAAAATTTTGGCAGAATTTCCGCTTATATAGAGACATAATTCAAAAGTAAAATTGACAGTTTCCTTATAAAATCACCGAGAGGAAAACAACAACGAAACTGAAAGAATATAATCGAATTGCAAGCGATGGAGAATTGGTAGACACCACGTGTTTTAGGTGAGTGAAGGCGAGATGAATCACAAGGTTCACTGACGTGCATAGCCGCCTTCCCCTAAGTAGGGTGTTACACATATTTCTCCCTCGTAACAAATATAAAAGTAAAAACAAAAGAATACAATAGAACTATAAGCGATGGAAAATCGGTAGACACAACACGTCTTAAGTGAGTGAAGGTGTGACAAATCAAAGGGTTCACTGACGTGCATAGGCCGCCCGCACCTAAGTGGGGTGTTTGAGTAATCCAAAATTACCATATTTCTTATGTTGTTTTTATGTGGTAGTCGGGTAATTAGGAATCAATCAAGAAATAACTACTTAATTACTTAATCAAATTTAATCAGAGTAGTTTTATGTTTATTTAGCCTGGACAAGCCCCAGCGTCGAACTCAAGGAGGCAAAGGAACAACCTAAGTTAATGTCTATCAGATTTAATGCGTGGTTTTTGAGGTGAATTTTTTGGTATTGTTTTATGCAATTTTTGAATGCAAAGACAAATGTGACTAGTTTTAAGAGCTAAAATGTGATTTTCAATTAAACAGAGTCCAAAAATTATGAAATTTGACTAGAATTATGATGAAATGGATGCTATGCAATTCATTGGAATTTTCTGATGCAAAATGAATATTTAATGATTAAATGAGTACATGCAATGTAATTTTCAATAAATAATTATAATAAATATAAAATCTACTTATTTTCAAGGGATAAAATTATCTAAGATATACCAACATGTGATCTATCTCAAAAAAAATCATAAATCTTAAAAATGTGAAGTTTTTGTCTATTATAAATCAATTATTGAAATGCGTAAAATAATTTTTTTAGAATAAAATATGCATGGAAATGCGATGATTTTGGGCACAGTATAAAATACAACTAAATCTATGATTGGAGATTTTTTGGCAATTTTTCAAGCAGTAATTAAGTATCTATGAATTTTAGAGCATAAAGTGGGCAAAATATTCAAGATTTGACAAGAATAATTATTATAAAATAACCACAGAGCATAAAATTATAAATCAAATGCCACAATGTAAAGATAGAGTTGTTCTACAATATGCAATTTTTTGATGAATAATTGAAGCAAAATAGAGGTCCAAACATGAGACCAAAGTCAGGGGTTCTAGATGCAAAATAGAATATGAATTACAATAAAACAAATGTACTACAGGGGCACACGCATCAATACCTAAACCTAAGGAGGGTCTTTTGCAAAATTTCCAAGGGGTCATGTGCATGGCACATGACCCTTGAGTGGCTGGGTTACGTTGGAATTCAGCTGAAGGTTGAGGGCATCCTTGAAATATTCCATTGTCCTGCATGCCTTGCACGTGAGGGGAGGTCTGGGGTGGTTGACACTTGGGTCGAGAAGGGCCCAGCGAGAGTGGATCGTTGGAAGAAGGATGCATCAGAAGAAGTAGGTGCGGGAGGTAAGCTCGAGGCGGTGGCTGAACGGAGATGACGGTGATGACCGACACATGGTGAGGGGACGTCATGGCAGAAGCAACGATGAAGGTGATCGTCAGTTGGATGCGCAGAGGGGTAGCATAGGATGGTCAGTGAAGGAGACTCCTGGCTCTAACCAGGAGGTGTCGATGCTGGGCAATGGATTTCAGGTGGATGGAGGCTTCAAACCTCTAAGTTGATGATGCGGCAGAGCCTCCTACTGGTGCTTGAGGTAGAGAGTAGATGAGCGGGAGATGTTCGTTGTGGAAGTGTGGATCTCGATGGAGGATGATGCGATCGAGGCGAGGAGGAGGATGCAATGAAGGGAAGTGGGATGGTATCGCGTGGGGATCGGAGAGGGGCGGAGCAAATGAGGAGGCGAAGGAGTAGTGGAGGTACCTGGAGGAGGCAGCTCAACAGTGCGAAGATCGAAGCAAGGCAGTCGCGAAGAGTCGCGTTGTGATGAGGCTCTGCTACCTCGGATATCATCGGGCCCATCGAGGATTCGTAGGAGAAGATATTGTCACCACCGGCTTCCTGGATCTCCCCTTAGTTGTTGTATGATTGGAGGACGATTTCATATAGGAGGACTTCACCAGGTTAAATAGATGGGAAGGTGATGCAATGAAAAAGGAAGGTAGACGATGATGGATTCGAGACGTGGAGCGATCAGGATTCGAAGGGGATTTCATTGGCGGGCAGAGATGGGTAAGGTAGGTGGCCGAGATCGGGGAGGATACAGGTGAGAGGCAGTGTGGTGGCGGTGCAAATTGGGAAAGAGGGTGAGAAGAGCGGGTTGCCAGCGTTTGAATGGAGGGAGGAGATGAGGAGCAATGGTCATTCGATCGATCGAGATCGGACGGTCATGATCATGCCACGTGGCAATTAAATTTTTAAATTATTGTTTTTTAATTTTTTTGCAAAATAAATGGAATATAAATATTCCTAATTGGGTGACACGTGGCGGCTTCAGGAGGTGCCACTTGTCACCCTGAGAAAATTCAAAAAAATAAGATGAAAAGAAAAATAAAAAAGAAACAACAAACAACCTCAGATCGAAAATTTTTCTTCACAAAAGTTGCTCATCTTGAATAGATCTACAACTTTCATGAAGACACCAAAATCAAAATAGGTCATTTGCATAAAGTGGTATTTTTGATTTTTGGGTTTAACCATTTTTGTCATTTTTAAATAAAATAAAAATAGAAAAAAATAAGATAAAATAAATTAAAATTATTTTCACATTAATCTATTTTTTGGATTTTTAGTAATTAAGAAAATAAAGGAATAAAATAAAGGAGACGTATTGCACAGATTCTCAATGAAGACTCAAACTCAGTTACCTTCTTTAACTTCAAACTTATTTTAGGTTTATACGCATTTTAATAAAATATTTGTCAAAGAAAATAAATGAAAAAGAAATAAAAGAAAAAGAGTCAAAGATGCGTAAAATAATGGGGTCAAAGAGACCCAAAATCGAACTTTCATGTATGAGCTCCGATTCACTTGAACTTGGTCTTGTTTTGAAGGTAATTGAACGTACATTAGTTCAAAGGTGAGTAGTATTAAATTAGACAATGTATGGAGTTATCAGTGTTTTAGTCCAACAAATCTGAAATTAGGGTTTGGGTTTATTTGTCAATTATTTCTGTTAGTATTTTTGTAATTTTCCTTTATTCTTGTTAGTATATGTACACAATGGAGGTGATTTTAGGTGATTTGGAGTTAGCATGAATTAATTAAAAATCAGGAAAGTTAGCTTATTTTACAGGTCAATTGGGTTGGGATTTTTGGTTTCTTATTTTATGCAATTATGCATGATAAAATGCAATTATTGTTTATGCATGCATGAATGTTAATAATGCAATATAGATGATGAAATGCCAATGAATTTCGAGGGATATGAGCTTAATTAATCTCTTTTAGAGTGGTGAATCACAGATTCCTCAATGTTACACAGATTTCTCCCTCAAAACAAGTATAAAAGCAAAATCGAAAGAATATAATAGAACTATAAGCGATGGAGAATCGGTATACACCACACGTCTTAGGTGAATGAAGGTGTGATGACTCACAGGGTTCACTGACGTGCATAGCCGCCCGCACCTAAGTAGGGTGTTACACATATTCCTCCTCAAACAATAATAGAAAATGAATTGGAAAGTAAGATGAATCGAAAACCAAGCTGGAAAAAAAAGATGAATCGAAAACCTATCCCAAGTTAGAGCTTACTTACAAAGCTAACTAGGAGATGATTGTACCATCCTCCTCCTCGTCCTTCCAGCAGCGCTTCTCTAGTTCTCCTTTTCTGCCTCCCGACCTCTCGACCCTAGCCCTTGGGGTAGTGGTGGTAGTGGAAATCGTAGAGAACGAATGGTTAGGGGGGATATTTATAGGTTTCAGAAAATTGCTACCCATGGTTAGTAAACCATGGTTTAACCCTTAATCGCAGTTATCAACCCGTGGTTTTGGACAAATCTTATCTGAAACTTAAGCTTTTGTTAGAACCTTCCAGAAGCTATTAGATTCGTTAATGATACTTAATCAGAGCTAATCACGATTAACTTTCACTAATCACAATTTAACTTTCACAATACGCTTAACTTTCACTAACCTATGCTTAGTATTCGCTAATGATTATTAGAGGTCCTCAATCCATCATTATTTTCTTTAATGGGTTTTTAGCCTTAATGATGGTCATTACGGGTTAAAGACATCTTAAGCCTCCTTACTTATCTTTCTTCCAAAAATCATAACAATTTGAAATGAAGTCCAATTCAAATGAAACAAATTCTGTTGGTTTCCTCTTTACAAGTCGGATCTTATGATATAGGATTCGAGAGGAGCCTAGTTCATAGCTTTATAATTATAACAACCTTAAAGGGTGTCTCATGATAGAGACTTGAAGTGCATGCATAATGACCTTAAAGAGGATTGAAACCATAACAACCTTAAAAGAATGAATGTCATTTCATTTATAATAAAGATATACACAATATATAGTGTTATCATTCAAACAAATAGGGGTATTTTTCTCTCATATCTACCTCAGGTTTCCATGTGGCTTCTTCAAACTCTTGGTTCTGCCACAATACTTTAACTAGAGGTACCTCTTTATTCCACAACTTCTTGGTATCCCTGTCTAGTATTTTCAATGATATTTTAAGTATGTCAAGTCTGGCTCAACATGCAGATTATCATAGCTTATCTTATGCTCAGATCCTTAATATACCTTCTCAAATTTGATACATGAAAAATATCATGTATTGTCGAAAGATGTGGAGGAAGTGCAAGTGTATATGCAACTTTTCCAATCTATTGAATAATTTCAAAGAGACCCACAAACCTGGGAGCCAACTTCCCAGGCAAGCTAAACCTTCGAACTTCCTTCATCGGAGATACTTTGAGAAATACAAAGTCACCTACCTCAAACTCAAGATCTTTTTGCCCGGCATCACTATAGCTTTTCTGGTGACACTAAGCAGTTACTATTCTTTTTCGAGCAAGATCTAAAGCATCTCGTATCTCTTGGAGTCTATCTAAATCATAAAGGTTCTTTATCCCAACCTCTTGCCAACATATAGGAGTAGTACACCTATGTCCATGCATTGCTCCAAATGGTGCCATGCCAATACTTGCATGGTAACTATTATTGTAGGTGGATTCTGCAAGAGGCAAATATTTAATCCATGATCCCTTCCATTCTAAGGTACATGCTCATAGCATACCCTCTAGCATCTAAATCATACGTTCTGATTGACCATCTATTTGCGGATTATATGATGTGCTCAAGTATAATTGTGTGCCTAAGGCTTTCGTGAAGTTCTCACAGTAATGTGAAGTGGATCGTGAATTTCGATCGGAAACTACCTCCTTTGGGATACCATGGAGATAGATCACATGTATAATATATAACTCTGCAAGATGGTATGGAGTGGAAGATAAGCTTATTGGAATAAAGTGTGTTACATTCGTCAAACGATCTATTATAACCCATATACTACCTTTACCACTAGTCATCTAAGGTAAGGCAATAACGAAGTCCATGGAAATTCTTTCCCATTTCCATTCAGGGATAGGGAGAGGTTGCAACAATCTTAGTGGCTTTTGGTGTGAAGACTTCACATGTTGGCAAGGGAAACATGAATTCACAAACATAGTAACATCTTTCTCCATTCCCGGCCATCAAAAGTTTGAACGAAGATCTCTATATGTCTTCGTAATTCCTGGATGAATAGATAATCTAGAGCAATGTGCTTCACGTAAGATGTCTTTCTTCAATTCAGGTGTGTTTGGTACACAAACTCTGTGATGGTTATATAGTAACCAATCTTGTATCGGGAATCCCTCTATCTCATTCTTCTCAAGTTGTTGTCTCAAGTCTTTAAGGACTGGATCATCCTCTTGTCCTTTCTTTATTCTATCGTAGATCTCTGGTTTATGTCGACGAGGAATAGTTATATTATCAATACTACTATCAAATGGTTTCCATCCACTCAACATTGATAGTAAACCCCAGAAGTGGATAACACTCACCAACCCAGGTGAATAAGTTCTTCTGCTAAGGGCATCTGCTACAACGTTTTCCTTACCGAGGTGGTAGGAGATGGTACAATCATAGTCCTTCAATAGCTCTAGCCACTATCTCTGTCTCATATTGAGATCCTTCTAATCAAATAGATATTTTAAGCTTTTACGATCAGTGAATATTTCAAAAGTAATACCATATAGGTAGTGTCTCCATATCTTTAAAGCGAGGACTACGAGAACTAGCTCAAGTTCATGTGTCGGGTAGTTCCTCTCATGTGTCTTAAGTTGTCGTGATGCATAGGAACTACCTTGCCATGTTGCATAAGAATTGCCCCCAAGTCATTCTTTAGTTGCGTCAGTGTACACTGTAAACCCTTTAGTCCCAGAGGGTAGAGTACGGATTGGTGCAGATGTTAGACATTCTTTCAGTTTCTGAAAACCAGCTTTGCATGCATCATACCATATGAATGGGACTTCCTTCTAAGTTAGCATAGTTATTGGCAATGCTATTCATGAAAAGTCTTTCACGAATCTTCTATAATACCCAGCTAGACCTAGAAAAAATCATATTTCTTTGACAGACTTTGGGCATTCCCAACTCATCACCGCACTAACCTTCTTAGGATCAACTGATATACCTTCTCCAGAAATAACATGGCCTAAGAAGGATATTTCAGATAGCCAGAAGCCACATTTGTTATATTTAGCATACAATTTGTTCTTCCTTACTGTTTCAAGTGCCTGCCGAAGATGGTGTTCACGTTGGTACTTATCTTTGGAGTAAATAAGCATGTCATCAATAAATACTACTACAAAGTGATCTAGGAACTCCCTGAATACTCTATTCATGAGATCCATGAAGGTTTTTGGGGTATTTGTCAGTCCAAAAGGCATAACTAAAAAATCATAATGTCCATATCTAGTTTGACAAGATGTCTTGGGAATATCTGCATCTTTAGCCTTCAACTAATGGTATCCAGATCTTAAATCAATCTTGGAATACATAGTTGAGCCCTGTAACTGATCAAAGTGATCGTCTATTCTTGGCAGAGGATATTTGTTCTTTATTATCCTCTTGTTTAGCTGTCTATAGTCAATGCACAACCGCATAGACCTATCGTTCTTCCTTACAAATAAAACATGTGCACCCATGGTAAAGTACTAGGAAGAATGAAGCCTTTGTCTAATAGTTCTTGTAATATAACTTTAACTATCACAACTCGGTTGGTTCCATCCTATATGGAGGGATACAGATAGGCTGAGTATCAGGTGTGAGAGATATTTCAAATTCAATCTGTCTCTCATGTGGTAATCTAGGTAGTTCATGTGGAAATACATAGAAAACTCGCACACTATAGGTACATCTTCTATCATTCTATCTGACTCTGATGTAGTGGATACATAAGCTAAATAGCCTTGGCACTCTCACTCTAACAGTTATTGTACCTTCAAAGTAGAGATGTATTTGGCATCGTCACTGGATATCTTTCAAATAAATTGGAATTATATCGAGTTAGGAATGTGAAAAGTTACTATCTTCTAGAAACATTCAAGGTCTGCATGATGCCTTTCTAGCCAGTTCATCCCCAGAATGAGATCAAATTCATCCATTTCAATAAATAGTGGGGAAACAGGTAACTGATGTCCTGCTATTAATACTACACAATTATCCAGGATTTCTCTTATTGTAAATACTTGTCCTCTTCCATTAATCATATAGGACTGTTGTAATTCTACTGGTATCTTACCCAAAGTGGGTACTAACTGTCGAGCAATAAATGAATGTAAAGCACCAGAATCAAACAAGGCATGTACTGAAAAGCCATGAATAGTAATAGTACCTCGTACGACCGTGGCTGAATTGTAGGCTTGTTCTTCAGTCATTGCATTAAGCTGGCCATTAGAAATAGGAAAGCTAGAACCCTTAACACTTTGTGGTAGTTGCTATGTAGGATATGATCCCTGTAAGCCACGACCTCTACTCTGTCTTCCTCCGCTTATTGCTCCATTGCTTAGGGCGGATGTTATAATGTTAATTGGAGTTGGTTTAAACCTGAACCACTCAACTTTGGACAGTCTTTCTTGATGTGGCCTTTCTGATGATAGTAATAACATGCACATGTTCATGTCTGAGTAGAAGGCCCAACCACAGAGGTACTATCTCCTGCTTCTGAGTCACGAGGATATAGTAGAGGTCTAGATAAAACCCCTCTTCCTAATAGTTCCTGACTCAATGTCTGTTGCGAGCTTATACTGGAACTAACTGGATGATAGTGACGGTCCTTGCAGTTATAATTTGCTTTGCATTTTGATGGTCCACCAGTAAAGTGAAAGCTTCTTCTTTGGTGATTTCCATCCCTCTCCATCTAAATATGAGAGGCGATGTCCATTGCTTCATCTATAGTAGTGGCTCGAAAACCTGCAAAATTCACTCTAAGATCTCCCTGAAGCCTGCTAACAAATTTGGTAAGATATCATGTGGTGAAGCTTCTAGAGCTGGGGAGTAACATAGCAGATCTGTAAAGTGAATATGATAATGTCGTACATTCTTGGAACCCTTGATCAGAGAAGCCAACTTCCTCCTATTCAGTTCTTCCCAATGGGAGGGACAAAAGTGAGCTTGAAACATCTCTTCAAAGATATCCCATGGAACATGAACTATTAATTTCTTGAAAATTGTTCTCCACCATTGTCTTGCATAGTCTGCTAGGGAGTAACCAGCAAAGTGCACCCAAGTGTCTGCTGGTGCGTGTATTATTCTCAACATCATACCGACATCATCAATACATAATTCTGCCTCAACAGGTGTCTTTATGACTTTGAATCGAGGAATTTTTCCCTTTTGGTAATTGTCCAATAGTTTTGGTAATTCTCCATTGCTCCTTCAGCTAGGGTTGGAACAAACTCAGTTGAAGTATGATAACTCGATTCTTCCTCAGAAAGGTGAGCAGAACACTCAACTCTAGTATCCACAGGTCTGAATGCCCCGGGTCTCTCAGCTTGTGCATTGAGCCTCTCCTCCAATGCATGCTGCTTTTACCCATCTCTTGGAGCATTGTCATCATAGCTGCTAATTGCCTAGACACGTCTTGGTCTACCATGATCTTGGGATGAATCAAGGACAAAGGTTAGGTCCTATATGTTTTAGCATGATGTACAAAAGGGACAATGACTTGTGAATGGTACTGCAATCACTTATTAAGATCAAAGGATCTTAAGACAACCTTAGTTTCTAAATAAATTACCGGAGTAAGTAGGCTCCAATGCCAAACTATCATGACCCGAATTCCTGGTCGTCGGATCCTCCTATATCCGGATCTGGTTACTCCGCGATAATTTATTCAACAATCACAACTAACATTCAGAAACAGACCGCAATTAAAGATACTAAAAAAGAAGTGTTTAATACCTTTTCATTCACAAAATAAAGTTTACATGTTACATTGTCCCACTATAACTATTTACATGTACATCATCTGGAAAGGAAATACACAACAAGATTACCAACTACCTCATAGAGTAAAGCTTTTCTGGATGGCTGATGGCTACTATTGTTAGCTGGAGGGATTATTAAAGTCCTTGCGATGGCTGACCAAAACCTGTTGGGTTTCCATAAATCATTAGACGAGTGCTACGTAATGAAGAAGAGAAAAGTAAACAAGTAGTGTAGTTTAGAAGAACATTATTATACCAGAAAGTTCATGTCTTCTTCGTCGTTTAAGTCATATTCCTTCTATTCCACGTCAGGGATTAGTCTAACCCCACCACGCATGGACTATGAAGCTGTGGACACCTCGGGATTGAAGATTGCATTGATCTGGTGAGCTTATGTTGTTGCACGTCGCCTCAACCAATCCTCCAATACTACCCTGACAATTTCATTTTTCTTTTATTATCTAGGGTTTCAAACCCTCAACCTGACAAATAAAGAAGCACACCGTTCTCGAGTGACCGATATCTTAAAACCACAGGCTAACCTTTAATCACATATATTAACGGCTTTAAATATATGTTATCGTGACCCGACCACTATCTAACACCCATGCCTCCACATGGCATGATCACATCTTCAGTCAGTCAATCCGCCTAGTGGCAGTCGAGTACCACTTGTTGCAAATAAATTTTTTTGTATGCTCAGCATATCCGAGAATCGTTTACCACCAAGGTTTGTCCTGCCAATACAGATGTTCTTCTGACAAACCTATATGTTGCATGTCTGACCTGTAGGTCTACTCCCGATCATTCTTAACATAACACACGATCCTTTTCAGGATCCAAATCAATACACATCACTTCCCATGATGTAATTCTTCCGTTAAGCCTTCGATTTGCATATTCATCAACAATGAGTATAGCCTCACATATATATTAATTCATATGTATATATACTCATATTTATGCATATATTAACTCCCAAACCATAACTTTCCAAGCACTGCATCAATTTTATGCTTAGACATTATTTTAGTGGGATTCACAAAACAACTTTTTGTATTTTCTCAAAAATAGCCAAATTAGGGTTCTTCGTAGCAAAGAACATAAAATCAGAAATTTCAATGATATCGTATGAAAACCCAACAACAAAAAGAAGGATTTCATTACCTAATCGAGCTCTCTCTCACGTATGCAGTGCTTTATCATGATTTATTTTTAGAAAGGACGATTTATGGCTCCTGAAATGATCGAATTTTATTTTTGTATTAAAAACACTAAGAACATACCGAGAACACGAAGAACGAACAAAGAACATGAAGAATACGAAGAAACACACAAAGAACGCAAAGAACATGAAGAACACGAAGAAATACACAAAGAACGCAAAGAACATGAAGAACATATTTTCTCTCAAAATATCAGTAGAGCTTCCCCCTTATATGGGGCGATATTTCTAGGAAGATTTTGGCAGAGTTTCCCTATATATTGGTATATATTTTTATGAAAATTTCGATAGAGTTTCCCCTTATATCAGGACTTGATTCAAATGAAAACAAAAAGAGTTTTCTTTATAAAATCACTGAGAGGAAAACATTAGCGAAACTGAAAGAATATAATCGAACTGCAAGCGATGGAGAGATGGCCCATGCAAGATGGTAGGCACCACGCATCTTAGGTGAGTGAAGGTTTGACGAATCATAGGGTTCACTGACATGCATAGCCACCCGCACCTAAGTAGGATGCTGCATAGATTTCTTCCTCAAAACAAGTATAAAATAAAAATTGAAAGAATATAATAGAGCTATAAGAGATGGAGAATCAGTCGATACCAAGCATCTTAGGTGAGTGGAGGTGTGACAAATCACAGGGTTCACTGACGTGCATAGCTGCCCGCAATTAAGTAGGGTGTTACACAGATTTCTCCCTCAAAATAAGTATAAAGGTAAAATCGAAAGAATATAATAGAACTATAAGTGATGGAGAATCGGTAGATTCCACGCGTCATAGGTGAGTGAAGGTTTGACGAATCACATGGTTCACTGACGTGCATAGCTGCCCACACCTAAGTAGGGTGTTACACAGATTCTTCTCAAACCATTATAGAAAATGATTTGGAAAGGAAGATGAATCAAAAACCAAGCTGGAAAAAAATGAATCGAAAACCTAGCTCAAGTTAGAGCTTACTTACGATGCTAACTAGAAGAGGATCGTACCATCCTCCTCCTTGTCCTTCCGGCGACGCTTCCCTACTGCTCCTTCCTCGCCTCCCTCTATTCCTCCTGACCTCTCAACCCTAGCCCTCGGAGAAGCGGTGGTAGTGGAAATCCTAGATAATGAATGGGTAGGGGGGCTATTCATAGGCTTCAGTAACTACTAACCATTAACTGCAGTTAACAACCCATGGTTTTGGCCAAATCTTATCTGAAACTTAAGGTTTAAGTTAGAACCTTCCAGAAGCTACTAGATTTGGAATCACGATTAACTTTCACTAATCATGATTAACTTTTGTAATCACACTTAACTTTTACTAACCTCTGATTACTATTCGCTAATGGTTATTAACAGTCCTCAATACATCATTATTTGCTTTAATCATGTTTAATTAGTCTAGATGATAATCATTACGAGTTAATGATATCTTAAGCCTCCTCACTTCTCTTTCTTCCGAAAATCATAACAATTTGAAATGAAGTCCAATTCAAATGAAACAATTTTATTGGTTTCCTCTTGACGAGCTGGATCTTATGATATAGGATCTGAGAGGGGCCTAGTTCAAGGTTTTACATCAAACCAATGTAAAACATTTTCCAAAATGGTGTCACATAGTTAGAAAAATTTTCAAAGCATTTTACAAATATTTTTACACAAATCAGTTCAAAATATACTTTATCGAAGCCCCAAAAAGTCTGAAACTTTGAAAAATATGAGCTATGGCTAAAGTATATATGAAATATATATGGTAAACCCTCCTAGACTTAGCTTTTTCTATGTCCTAATAGCACAAAGTGATATGAAGCCATAACTCATGCTAGAATACAAGGTGATATACGTGGACTGACTTGGTCCCCCCATACTTAGGTTATAAATAACCCAAGTATAAGAAGAGGACTAAAAGAGGGATAAAATGGGTGAAGAATAGAAGATGGCAGGACTCGGGTCTCCCCTGTACTTATGCTGAGAAGAGCCTAAGGATAGACATAAGTAATGAAGGTGGAAGGACCTGAGGTGAACACTCATAGATGGACATGGTTCCCCCTATAATTAGGCTGAAGAGTAGCCTATGTATGTTGAATGTGGAACTAAGGATGGGGAATGGGGACACCAATTAAGGTTAAAGTGGAACAGATCTGCAAGATGGATGAATTTTCAGAGATGAATGAATCTAACAGAGATAAAATAATGGAGTGTCTCGAGTTGCAAGAGGGCTGGGCAGACTATACAATCAACTCTCAACCAATTAGGCAAATACCCTTCATTCACCAACTCACACATGAAGGCCAACAAATGTCGATCATTTTATCTTGTTGGTTTTATTGGTGATCACCCAAAATATAAGTTTATTACACAAGGCTTAATGACATATTTTGGGCACTATCATATGGATACATCCTAACCTCTTAACAATGCAAACACATCCTACGTACAATGTGGGTATTAATCTCTCATAATACAAGTTGATTTTTAATCCATTTTATTCAGGTCGACTTGCATTATCAGTCTCAATTTTAAGATTAGGATTGTCACTGATATTAATGTAAGCAAGCAACGAAGGAAACATTGACTATCGTTCAGTCCTAATTCCATTGAAATCCTAAGTTGAAAATCAAGAGGGAGATCGAGAAAAGATTACGCAAAAGGAAATCATGATGCATGTTCGAGAAAGAGATGCTTACATTGCTTCCCAGCATTCTCCATGTGTTATGCAAAACTCAATCGAAATCTATCGTTAAATGCATGCTAATCAAGAAAAGCCACATCCTAAACATGATACTATTAGCGATGAAGAAATGAGTGGTTTTGGTAACTTGATCGATGTTTGAGTGTGTCACATTGAATCTGAGGAGATGAAGTGAATCTCCTCGATTCTTATTAATATGCCCTACCTACGATCAGACACAACAGATACAAAATAAAAGAAGCTTGAGGAGCCACATGCCTAACATAGGTCGAATACCCAAGTTGAGCCCCACCTGGGTGAGAGGTGAAACATGATTCACACACCACATGCAGGGCCAAGTCCATATACATATGTGAGCCCTCCAACGAGGACCGCTAGAAATGTAACTATTGCAAATATTTATACAACACAAGAATGATAGATATGCTAATTATTCTCTCGATCCTTTCAAGGTTGCTTTTGTAGTTCCTCATAGTGGGAGCTCTCGATTCTTGCCTCTACGTCTCCTGAGCATCCTCGGTCTCCACAGGTCCTGCCACAGAATCTAAGTGTTAGATAAACAATAAGATATATATATATATAAATAGCAATATCAATAGAATAAAATAATGCAAAATAACTCAACAAATAAATTGTCATAGATATCAAAAATATTCAACTCAATTAAACATTAAATTTTAAGAAATCAAAAGGATGATTATTGTCTCGACAATGGTGCCATCGTATGAACCACATTTTTGCCTCTTTAATAATGGATAGTTGTCGTAGCACATGAGGTGAAAGTGGATCAGTCAAAATCATAAATGTTGAAATATTGTGGAGTATTTTAAAACTGGGTAAGTGTACCAAGGAAGAATACACGGACAAGAGCTAGCTTCTTTATTAATTAGAGATTAACATTTTAACTAAGCGGTTAAAAATGCAATCTACGTCAACCATGCAATACAAGACAAATTCAAAAATGATGCATGCCACAAAATGAATGCAAAGGATGCAATTTCATTTGAATTTTATGCAAGTTAAAACATAGATATATGCAACATAATGCCATTCTATGCAAACAAATGTACAAGCACAAATATGATCTTAAATAATTGATGATTATATTATACATTGATATAATATGCTCAAATTATGTGAAGAACAACCGTAACTTTTGATTCATATACTTCAATTCACATAAATTATGTTCTAATTTATTCCATACACATAATAGAAAAAACCACTTTAATACATACAGAAGATGGCTAGTCAAAGTATAAATTGACAATTCATGATTATTCACATCCAGATAAAATGATCCTGAAAATCTCTATTTACACATTATTTATGGATTGATATCGTGAGATCATGTTTTATAGTCATCCATAACAATCACCAAAATATGACATAATCTAAACAATTCATTGATGTAATTGTTATAAAAGAAGAACTTAAATTCCATTGGATTTATATATAGCATTAAAACTAATCAAAACAACATCACATTGTTTCAAGTCCAATTGTAACCTCTATTCATATTAACATTTTATATGGAAAAGAAATCGGGAGGCCTTTTTTTTTTGCAAAATACCCAAAGCACTTCCCCATGTGCCATGAGCCCCACATACAATTCCCATGCACATACTCCTAATTTCTCTCTCTTCTTCCCATGCAAAGTAGTCGTCCTCTTTATTCTTCTCCCTCTTTTTCCTTGCAACTTCCCCATGCATGTATTTAAGTTTTGTCTTTATGTGCATGTGATCCGTGCACTCCATCTATAAAAGGGCCATCTCCCTCAACGCACCTCGCCCCCGACGCACCTCTCTCCTCCCTGGAGCAAGCTCTCCATCCTCTTCTCCTCTACGTGGCCAACTGCTAATCAGGACCCCATCTCCTCCTCCTCTGCGCTAGCCCCATTGGGTGGCCCTCCTCCTCTCCGCACGGCCAGCAGCTCCAGCCACGCTGCTGCAACGCATCTCCTCCTCGACGGTCTCCTCCACCACTCCAGTGCGTCAACAGCTCGTGCTAGCGCAGCCCGTGCGCATCACAACCAGCCCACACACCTCCTCGTACAGGTTCCAACTCGCCTCCTTCTCATCGAACAAGTTGTGCGTCCCACGCACCACCTTCAGCTCGTGCAACGCCACTGTGCACAACCCTTCTTCTTCTCTCGCATCTCCTCCTGATGTGCATTGCAGTCACCTCGTGCCCAATTCCCTCCTCGTACATGCATCCAGCAGCCCGTGCGCCCGTCTCCGTGATTGTCGTCGCCATCATCGTCATCTCGCATCTGTATAGAGAAGCACTTCCTTTCTCATTTTGACATCTCCCTTGATTTTTGCTATATTAGTAGCTCTTGTTTAAGTTAAATTTGATAAACAACTATTTGGTAACATCTTTTATTTACTCTAGTTTGTTTCTCAACATATGCATCACAACTCTCATATGTTTTATTATATTTTAAAATATTGCAAATGATTCTCAGTTCTTCCCTACTAATTTGCGATTCAACCATCACTTTCTCACTTAGTTGCACCCATACCCACATTCATTTACTCTAAGTTGTAGGAAATATTTTCACCGTAGATCACATTCTCTCATAATTTTTCTTTTATCGCAAGAGATCAAAATTCGAATCAAGTTTTAAAGAAGAATAAAAAGAGCGAGTCTTCTTAATCCCTACTGATACGAACCTCTACTTGCACTATACATCTCATATTTACATCATGCTTGTAGTTGTAATCTTATTTGTTTGATTGTGGTTTTTCGTGGAACAACAACGACGCGGTAAAACCAACATTTTAAACCGTGTAAAATCGAACCAACATTTTGGCACCATTGAATCCCAAAAAAGAAAAAATGAAGATCCATGCATTCTTTTTAGCAAACTTGTAATTTGTTCTGAGTAGAAATTTTTATTAATATTAATTTCTCCCTCCTTCTCGGAAAATCTCACCATCAGTAGGACAAAACATTACCGATTTAGCGCCATAAGTGCAGACACTATGAGTTTTCTTTTTCACTTAGGCATTTTAAGATTTACATTTCTTGTATTTGCTTGCGCATCGAATTAAACTGAAAAATAATTAGAAAAGAGTTCTTGATTGCATCATCTTCGTGGTCTTCTCCCTCTGTGACAATCTAATTCAAAGACCACCAAATCATGTTTTCATCACATAAAAAGATAAGCTTGAAAGATCATTGCAGTGATCCGAGTGAAAGCAGATAAAATTGAATGCTTGTTTGATCGCACGTGGTGATTGACACAAACTCACAAGCACATAGAACCCTAGGATAGAGACAAAAATCTCTGGTGCCATGTGGGATTGTAGAGAGAAGTCGTAACTCCTTGACGTGTTAGGCACATGTTTTTACGGGAAGAACAGAACTTTGATCTGAGTACCCACCCTGGATCCCCTAGCTGGATGAGGACATCGATTTCTCACAATCTACCACAAACACCTCTTCATTAAGGACCAATAATTCTCTGATAATATCCGTTGAGCAACTAAATCTAAAATCGAAAAGATAACCGTATCTGCGGTAATTTGTGTGGAGTTGGTGAATCAACAAATTGTTTTGTGTTTGTGTTGTGCATGCTAGGTCATAGATCTTTGAAAAATCAATTGCAATAACTGCTAGATTACGACTCGATCTATAAAACAAAACCCTACCCATCTTGTTCAAGTGAGAAGTTTGAGAATTCACCTAACTTAGGAGACATGGGAGAAGAGAACCGACCTAACCCCATGGACCTCATTCTGCAACATTTACAACTACTAAGAGAAGTAAATGCAACAATCCATCACACCATAGCACCTCTCATCCGACCACCACCCATCAATACACATTATAACCTTGCTACGGAAGACTTAGTCTATTGGGTCTAGATCCCACTTGAGGTAGCAGACTTTGAAATAAAGCCATCATCTCTCTCCTTGATATCAAAATACTATGGAAATGAGAGTGAAGATCCTTTCCTACACATACAAGACTTTCGATCTGCCTATGACACAATGAGCATCCTCGTGGTCGAAAAGGAATACATTTATATGAAAGCCTTCACTCACGCTCTGAAGGAACGAGCACTCCAATGGCTCCGAAATTATGGAACCCCACTCACCTCCTGGGATGCCTTAAGAGGGACATTCATCAAGAAATACTTCCCAATAGGAAAGACAAATGCTCTGAGATAGGCCATATCATCTTTCATCCAGAAGAACAAAGAACCCATTCACGAAGCCTGGGAGCGTTTTAAGGGATTGTAAAGGAAATGCCCTCATCATGCAATCCCCAAATGGAAATTAGTTCAAATATTTTATGAGGGCATAAATACATCATTCAAAATAGTTATATATGGCTAATGTGATGGGAATTATATTAGCGGTAATGAACACTTCGTGTGGATCTTATTTGAAAACATGGCAGATAATTCGGTGAATAGCTCCTCCATTAAATAATATAGTGGGCATGTGAGACCAACTAATTTGATTAGGAGAGATTCACCAGTGACTCATCCAAGCAAAATCATGATAAATGGGAAATCCTCTCCAAATAAATGGATCTCATGACTCAAGCAATCGGTAACTTGGCTCTGAATAAAGTCTCGAATAATATCTGTGGGGTTACTTCTAACCCCAACATTCAAGACTTAAGTCACGTACCATTCACCTATGATCAATAAATGATTCTTGAAACTGTAAATGGATACAAAGAAATCAAGGTGGTTCATTCTCAAACACCCAAAATTCAGGATGGAGAGAACAATCAAATACTTTGTGGAATGGACGACACAATTACCATTTTCAAAATCACAACCAGTCTAAACAACAGATGGGACCTCCCATGACTCAACCTCCCTCGGCTATGAATTTTGATTCTCTCATCCAGGCTATTCAGCAGCTTGCTGCAACACAGCAACAAGCAAACCAAGCCCAACAACAAGCCAACGCTGAAAATGCTTGACAATTTGTTGAGATCTGGTCTTACATCCCATCACTATCACCTCAACCTCTACCAAACCCCAACACCAACAAAGCAAGTTCATCTAGATCTTTTCACACCACACCACCACCAGTCGGGTCCTTCACTTACCTCCTGGGTTTCAACATCAAAATCAATGATTTTCTACACCTAAGATCAACAATTCAAACCAAGGGAACACACAACAACTGCTTAGGAATCAAGTGAGTTTCAAAACACCAACCCGTTTCAACCAATCCACCAATGTCGTAACTCTTCGAAGCGGGAAAACCACATCTGCTCATACCGCATCATAGACTGTTGAGAATAGATTCGAAGAGGAAGAGGACGTCGACAAGGAAGAGGAACCAATTGAGACCCTCAACCCTCTTACTTTCTCCCCGACCATAACCATTCCCTTTCCTGAAGCTCTTCACAGGAATAACATGAGGTCATCCACTATCGATCCGGAGTTGGAAAAATTATTTTCGGGCATTATCATTGAGATTCCACTCCTAAAAGCCCTCGAACAGATCCCAGCCTTCACCCGCTTTTTTGAAGGAGAAATGCACACCAAAGCGAAGATCAAAGGGAAAGAATAAGAAAGATAAGGAAAATATTGAAAAATACGTGCTCTCGCAAGCAACATCCAATGTCATTTCCCAATTCCTGCCCACCAAGAGGAAAGATCCGAGAGCACCTCTAGTTAAATGCATAATTGGTGAATTGACTTTTGAGCGCACGTTGCTAGATAATAGTGCCTCAATTAATCTCCTTCTACTGCTATTTTGGAGTAGTTTGACTTAGGGAAACTGAAGCCCATCTCGATGATTCTACAAATGGCTGATCGTTCTGTGAAGAGACTGAGAGAACTAATAGATGATGTAATAGTTACCATTTAAGGACACCAATTTCAGGTTAACTTTGTTGTAATGTATATAGATCCATCTAATACATTAAGTGAGACACTCATCTTACTGGAGCGACCGTTCTTAGCCACTGCTAAGGCACACTTTGATTTTGAAGATGGGAAAGTACTATTTAATATCAATGGCAAAGTCATCCCTGTTGATCTTGTCATTCCCACATCCATTGACTCTGAGACTGAAGACTGTGGTTGGATAGAGAATTGCACGATACTCGATATACAAAATGATTGTGCACCTATCCATCTCTCCAAAGACCCTATAGAGGTTAGTCTGAACACCTCCGGATCCATTTATAAGGACATGTCTTATCAAATTGCCACTTATAATCTGAACTCTGCACTCAAAGCTCCTCCATGCCCTCTCACTAGTTGAGAAGTTTTTGAGTGAGATGAAGCCTGGGACACACTGGACACTAAACTTGCATTGACTTCATATATGATCATGCCCATGATGGAGCTACCGATTGAGACTATTTCATCGATAAATACATCAGAAGAAACCGCCCCTCTCATTCCACCGACCCCCATCATCGAACTGAAGCCCTTACCGCAAGATCTGAAGTATGTTTTTCTCGATGATGCACACACTCTACCAGTCATCATTAATGCCAATCTAGATCACACTCAGGAAAGCAAACTCATGGAAGTTTTGAGGAGGAATTCTCAAGCTATTGGATGACAAACCAGGATGATTTCTCTATGGTACAGTCTCTTCATCTTGGTCCTCTCAAGAAAACCATGATGATAGTTCAATTTGCTAATGGATCTATCAAGAGGCTGAAGGGTATTCTAGAAAACACTGTCATTCTCATTCAGGGCACGAACTTCACTTCGGATTTTGTCGTATTGCCCATGGAGACCTCCACCCCTGTGGAGCACCCTCCAATCATCCTGGGATGACCTTTCCTCGCCTCTGCAGGAGCCGTTATTGATTATGGATAAGGAGAGATTCACTTTTGTTCTGATGTAGGGAGCGATTTGTTGAACACTACACTCAATACTGACCAAAGACTTGCATCCCATGAGAGCCCGCCCATGTTAGACAACCCCAAGGAATTCGACTTCGATGATAATATCAGAGATTCTTGTTGTATGTCGGATGAAACTGAGACCCAAGAATTCCTCTTCAAGTAGGAAGACTCAGAAAGCATAGACCTTGGAGTTTCCCCTTCTGATATGTGGAAATGCATTGATGACATCCGCAGGATTTATACGATAGACACCGTAGAGCGGAAGGTAAACTCTGAGACTAGACAGGATGAAAATGAATTGACTACTTTCACCAATGAGTCCGATCCTATTCACCTAGATTTAGATGAGATCGATATAGCCAAATTTGATTTGATTGCTTTTATAAAGGAATTTGGGCCTTTTGATAAAAAATGATGATCCAGTAGAGGCTCGCCTGGCTAAAATTGATCTTACTTTTTCTGATAATGATTTCGAGCCTTTTTACTTTGATATTTGTGAGACTTCCCAGGCAGAACATGACCACACAACTTCCACTAACTGATTCTTTCCTGCACACTCTGAGACTGCTAAGGATACATTCTTGGTCGATCCTTATCAGTTCATTTATAATGATAACCCCAATATCGACCTACACCTTGTCAAATCCATATCTCAGCGGTTCTGCAAGAAGGTTCGTTTTCGACCTTCTTGACCTTTGTACATCCACTCCTCTTGTATATCCTTTCATTTCATTCTTTCTTCTTCTGTTTTATCATTCACCCCTTTTCTGTGTGTGTGTATATGTTATACTTAGGATGTGCTTTATCCTAAATATGGGGGGTGAGTGGTTTGTGTTGTTCATATTAGTCCTTTTCATCACTCTTGTTGTTGCCTATACTTAGGGATACTCTACCCTAAGTATAGGCGGGGTGATGTTGTTCATATTGCTTTTTATTTTATTTTATTTTTGAGTCCGTACATTCTCTTTTGTACAGTCTTCTATACTTAGGATTACTTGATCCTAAGTATAGGGGGGATCATCGACTTCTATTCTATTCATTTTATCTTTGAGACGTTGTAGCATAGGAGTCTTTTCACTTTTCTATACTTAGTTGGAGTTATGTCTTCCTTTGCCGCTCTCTGATCACTATGAGGACATAGTTCAAGCTAAGTATAGGGGGTGTCGTATATATTGCATATAATTTTTAGACATAACTCGTACTTTTAATATTTATTTTGGGATATGTATATAAATTTGTAAAATCCATGTGTGTGTGTATAGAGTTTGATTTCATTAAAAAATAAACAAAAACAAAACAAAACAAAAAACCAAAAAAAACAAACAAAAACAAACAAAAAACCAAAAAAACAAAAACAAACAAATAGAAAAATCTAAAAAAATCTTGTATGTACCTGTATATATTTTACTAACCCTTTTTCCTTTTTAAAAAGAAAACTACAAAACCAAAAATCTATAAAAAGTTCATAAAAAAGCTCCTTTTGCATGTGCATCATTTTTCCTTTCTTTTACAAAACCCATACAAAGTTCAAAATTAGAAAATTGTTTCAATTTTTTCCTTTTTGCATTGTTCATATTCTTGCATTTGCATGTGCATTTTTCAGGATAGTATTGACATTTAAACTAAGTCTGGAATAAAATTGAAGAATGGAGCTTAGTTCGGCCTTAATCCACTTAATTTCAGAGGAACCTTATAAGAACTGGAGTTAAAACTTTTTAGGTCCTAGTGACTTAATTCTTTGAGTCCATAAGACTATGTTCTCATGTCATCTTGATTAGTCTAAGTAGAACATTTAACAACACATGCATGATTCTTCAAACCGTGGCTTACCTTGGACAAGCACTCTACACGTAGCTCTTCATGGAGGAGATAGTGAGGAGGCAGAATCTTTTGGCTTGGAGTAGCATACGAGGGAAGTACTTCTAGGTGGAACCTCTCGTCTTCCTCTAGGGAGGGAAGTGCGTCTCAACCTAGTCTAGCGATGTTGAGGTCTAAAGACAGTATGTTGTGGGGTTGCAATAATGCTTCAAAAGAGGGATAGTCTACTAGCTCAAAAGGAAAAACTCCTTATGTACATGTTGCACCTTGTATATATTTTCAGAAAAAGGAAAGAACGAAAAAATGCAGAATCTCCAAAAGTGGACAAGCCTGATTGAAAAGTAAAATGCCTGCTGGAGTGTATATACAAGGATAAAAAAGAAATTAATAAGAGCTTCAAAGTCGAATATTTATAAGCTTACAGCTGGATGACTTGGCTACACTGGTCATGCATCCAAGGATAGGTAGCTACACTATTTACTGTCCATTCTTTTCTCCATCTCCTCTTCTTGAGTTGGTAGTACTTGAACTTAGAAGGGAATATCCCCACTCCTCAAGGAAAGAGTTGCTAGACCGGGGAACTAGAGTTATCTTGTTAAGTGAGGTTGTTTCTTTGCTACTTTTGAGATGAGGAGCTATATTTAACTTGCATAGTACAAGTAAATATTCATAGTCATAAGAATTTGTATATGTAGACTTGTTCTGACCTGACTGTTGAGGAGACCTGAATAGGAGTCTAATGGAACTTAGAGGTTGTTAGGTTTTAAATCCATTTCCCATTAAGGTTCCGCCACACTAATAATCCAAAGGTCTGACAATGCTCCATACTACAATTTTATGAAGATAAGTTTAACACTCAATATTGTCCTAATTTCTTTTTCCTTTCTTTTTTTATTCACTTATTCTTTCAAATAAGTGTTTGCTAAGGGACCAGCAAAGGTAAAGCATAGGGGGGTGATGAATATGCATTTCATCATCTTTATTCATTTATTTTAGCTTAAAATCCCTTACAAAACACATGTATATAATACTAACTCCATATTCTTACTAACTTGCATTTGTGTGTAAATATTGTACACTTTTTACCATTTTAACCTAAAATAAATAAATAAATAAAGGAAAAATAAATCAAAGAGAATAAAAAAAGAAGAGAAGACTATAAATATGTAATAGATACATGCTAATCCGAACTCCAAGAGAAGGTCAAGACTTGACCTGATTGATCAGGAATAAAGTAGAAGGAGATTGGGTCCTTAATCAGAAAATCCAAAAAAATGTGTGATGTGTATATTTGTATACTTACACTATTTTATTTGTACATAAGTTGACCTCAAACTAAATAATGTTCAAAACAAAAGTTATAAATAAAAATGTGTCCTAAATAATAAAAATAATTGCATAATCAAATCTTGTACAGAATAAAAGCAACCAAACTTGGAAAAAGCCACTAAATGATAATTGAAAGACCAATTCCGGCTCCATATGAATTCAAATTGAACCAAACTCACTTCCATTGTATTCTAAATTAAATTATCTTTAAAATGGCTTGAATTCATAATTTTTGGAGTTACTTATGAAAAGTTAGTTTTTTGGGGTGGTTTGTGCAATTTTACCATTTATTTGTACATATTCTATTTTGTAAATATTTTGTAAATATTTTTACTATATATTTAAAATAAAAATAAAAAATAAAAATTTTAAAACAAAAAACTAAAACTAACTAATTTCCTCATTTAACTATGCATATAATGTACCATATGTATATAATATATTTATATAGTTGCTATTCTTAAATAACTACAACAAAAACTAAAAAAATAACATTTTTTATTCAATTTAATTAAGCGACGAAAATATAAAAAATAATTTTTGTAAATATTTTTAATACTGATGTCTCTCTTTATCTTTATCTCATTTCAATTTTCTCTTTTATCTCTTATCTTCATTCAAAATTTCAAAAAAAAATCAATCTCCATTCTCTATCTATTAATATGGCTCTCTCTCCCTCATTTCAACTTGATCAATCTTTGGTGAGAAGAGCCCTATCTCCGAGAGTCTTCTTATCGCAGAAGGGTACCTAGCCTCCGAGCCGTCCGGTGACAACGAGTCGGCCTTCGTTGAGGTGATCAAGGTCTGTTCCGCTCCTAAGGTGAGATCCACATTTTTCTTCTCTTATTTTTATCCTAGGTTAATCATAGTTTTATTTTCTCACATTTTTTCTTCGTTGTTTTTTTATCTAGATCTTAGAATCCATCATGATTTGATCCGCCACCGACTCGATTTTTTTCATTTCACCTCTCGATCTATTCACATTCTTTTCTACCTCGCACAATCTCTCACCTCCGGCCACGCAAGGAGGACGAAGATCCGGTTCCATACTCCATTCACCTCAGAACCACACTCATTCACATCTTCCATTTTGATTTTGGGATCGGGTCATCATGCTCGCATCCTAATTTGATTATAAATAAAAAAATTACAAAAAAAACAAAAAATATTGTCTTTCTCTTTTTTCTAACATTTGTTTTGCAGGAAATTAAAAATTAAAAAATTAAAAATTAAAAAAATTAAAAATGATTGATGTTTATGTTTTGTCTGAAATATATACATATATTTCGTTTCTGACAGGTGCCGCCTCTCCAGTCGCCGACGACGCCCGCTGCTGCTCCGCCCATCTCCACAGACATCGTCGCCGCCGCCGGTCAACCTCCATCCCGCGACAACCGCATCCACCTAGGCGCTCCATCGAAGCCACCCCACTGCGTCCCGGTCGCTCCGTCACACCCGACCCGCGCAGAGGAGAGTACCTCCTTCGCCACTTTGAACCACCACCAGTAGGGCTGCTGCCGACCGCGAGGCACCGTCGATGCGCCACCATCCAGTCACCTAGAGCGGCGTCCTCTTATCCCCTTTTCCTCCTCTAGCACAAAGATGATGCCTAGTGACGACCATACACCTGGAGTCCCCTTGCCAATCACCCCCTTCTGCCATGACTGTCGTCCATGAAGGCTGCCACTCGCGGCACGAGAAAAGAGAGAAGAGGGAGGGCGGTGGCGTAAGCCCCCACTTTGCTTTTACAAAAAGAAACAAAGAGAACAAAAGAAACCATAGGTTCAAATTGGGCAAATTGCGAAGACATCTCCCACATTTAAATAATTACAAGAAATCCCCTGCCAATTCCACCAATCACATGCAGTGCACGTGTTTATTGCGTAAATTGCAAAAATCTTCTTCTATTTGTTTCTTGTTATATTTGTATTCAAGAACATTAACTATTTGCGTTTCAGTCCCTGATATTCAGACTTTAAATTCGCATGATCTTTTCATTAAAATAAATGTATCTAGTGCTCTGAAAATTCTATGGAAAAATGTGTCGACTCTTGATTTGTGCCTGATCATTGTATAAATTTTTTATTGCATTTTATTGTCCTTTGTTATTATTAAAAAAACAAAGACAGTGTCATTTTCTCTTCCTGAAATTCAAAAATTCATAAAAATTGAATATTTCTCTAAAAATTACAAAAAAATTAGATTAGGTATATTTCATTGTCTTATAACTTCTGTGCAAATTTTGTACATTACTTCTTTTCAAAACCCAAGAAAATTAAAAAAAAACATCAAAAATCATAGAAAATTCTACTAAATTCCAAAAAACATGATTTCACTTCTTGGTTGTAAATATATTTATATAGTTTAGCATAAAAAATATTCCCAGGAGTTTTAGGCACTTAAATTTTTTTTAAGTTGCAAATTATTCCAGGCTATGCAATGTTTATTGTTTTCTCCACTGTTTGATTTTTAGAAAATGTTTTTTGATTTTTAGAAAAATATAAAAAATCTGAAAATTCTATGAAAATTCCCAAAAAAACATTTCAAAGACATCAAAACATAAAAATATTTTTTTTGTAATTTTCTGAGCTTTTCTAACTATTTTGAAAAATATAAAATGAGTGTGGTGTGCGTATTTCTCCCCTTGAGCATATTGTTCTTTATTTTTGAAAATAAAAAAATGCAAAATTAAAATCACTAAAAATTGAAAATCAGAAAATAAAAATAGAAATAAAAAGATCAAAAGATGAAAAATCCACAAAAACTAAGGATAGTTTTCCTTTGAGATTCCTGCTTTTTCTCTTAATTGATTTTTCGTCGATTAATTGAATAACCCTAGGGAATTGTAGCCTCCCTGAGTTCGATCTTGTTTGCTATACAGGTAAATAAGTGGCAAAAATTTCTCTCACATCATTATTCTTGTAACTATTTTTGTAGCTTGAGAAGAAAAAAGTGTTTATTTGTTGACGCTTGATTGGGTTGCAACGACATTGTTCATAAAATAAAATTAAAACCCCTCGAAAATTATGAAGCAACATGTAGTCTCCAAGAAAGACGGATTAACAATTATGAAAAATAAAAAAGGATAGGACATACCTACTCGAGTAGCAACATCCTGGAGAGTCTGTGTTGATTATAGAAAACTCAATAAGGCTACACGAAAAGACCACTTCCCACTACCATTCATTGACGAAATCATCGATAGACTAGCCGGGAAAGAATTCTTTTGCTTTTTGGATGGATATTCCAGATATAATCAAGTGGCCATAGCACCAGAGGATCAAGATAAAGTCACCTTCACCTGTCCTTTTGGGACTTATGCATTTCGACGCATGCCATTCGGATTATGTAATGCTCCAGCAACTTTTCAAAGGTGTATGATGGGAATCATTGTTGATATGATCAGTGATTTTATTTGAAGTATTTATGGATGATTTTCCAATTTTTGGAGACTCCTTTGAGGAAACACTTGGTTTTGGATAGAGTCCTGCAAAAATGTATTGAAGTGAACTTGATATTATCTTGGGAAAAATCACATTTCATGGTGAGACAAGGGATTGTGCTAGGGCACATTGTATCAAAGAAAGGGATGGAAGTAGATCCTTCAAAAATCAAGATCATCACCCACCTGGGCCCACGTGTTAATATAAAAGGGGTTTGGTCCTTCTTAGGTCATGTCAGTTTCTACCGATAGTTTATTAAGGATTTCTCAAAAATTTCCCGCCCACTCACCAAGTTACTTGAGAAGGACCAAGATTTTACGTTCACCAAAGAAGCATTCGAGTCTTTCACTCTTTTAAGAAAAATCATCACTGAGGCACCCATACTACAACCCCCTGATTGGACCCTTGAATTTAAAATCATGTGTGATGCTTCTGATTATGTTGTTGGGGCAGTTTTGGGACAAAGGAAGGATGGAAAGCCCTATTCCATCCACTATGCCAGCAAGACCCTCGATGACGCCCAGAGGAATTATACTGTGACTGAGAAATAATTGCTAGTTGTTGTGTTTTCATTAGAAAAATTTCGATCTTGCATCTTAGTATCCCACATCATAATCTACACAGACCATTCTGCTTTAAAATACCTCTTCACAAAGAAAGATGCCAAGCCTAGATTCATTAGGTGGGTATTATTGCTCCAAAAGTTTGATCTGGAAATTCGAGACAAAGCCAGAGCACAGAATGTTATAGCCGATCACTTATCAAGGCTTCCTTCACCAATCAATAACATGGCCCTAATTTCTGATAATTTCCCAGATGAGAATATAATGTCTGTCTCTCAACTCCTTTGGTATGCTAACATCGTCACTTCCACATTACCTGACGACTGGTCGAGACATAAGAAAGACAAAACCAAATCCCAAGCCAGATATTATCACTGGGATGACCGTATACTCTTCAAAAAGGGAATGATTTGATATGGAGACGTTGTATCCCTGAATATGAAGTCTCTAGTGTTTTATCTCACTGCCACAACTCTGGTTGTGGTGGACACCACTCAGGGAAGCGTACAACCGCTAAAGTACTACAATGTGGTTTCTATTGGCCTATACTGTTTAAAGATGGCCATCATTTTGCTCAAGCATATCCCTCCTATCAAACCAATAGAACAATGACTTGATGTAACATGATGCCCCTCCAACCAGTACATGTAGTCGAAATTTTTGACACTTGGACATAGACTTCATGGGACCTTTCACCACATCACACGACTACCAGCACATACTTCTTATCGTTGACTACATCTTCCATTGGGTCGAAGCCGTTCCTACTCACGCTGCTGATAGCGCAACTGTCATCAAATTCTTGACCAACCTTTTCTCTCGATTTAGCTTAGCTAAGGTGGTCATTAATGATGGTGGAACCCACTTTCTGAATGCATCAGTGAAAAATCTACTTAAAAAGAATGGAGTTGAACATCGTGTCTCGACCGCCTATCACTTACAAACTAATGGAATGGCCGAGCTTTCTAATCGATAATTTAAAACCATACTCCGGAAAATTGTCCGGTCTGATCGCAAATACTAGTCCCAACACTTTCCATCTACTTTTTGGTCCTACCGAACAACATTTCACACTCCTTTAGGAATGAGTCCATACCGACTAGTATATGGAAAAGCATGTCATTTACCTGTTAAGATCCACTTTAAATCACTTTGGGTGATAAAGAAATGCCATTTGGATTATGATGAGGCATGGAAAAAGAGATTACTAGATTTGGATGAATTAGAAGAAATACGATCACAAGCGTATGATAACAATTTGATCTACAAGGAGAAAATTAAGATATGGCATGATGCTAACATTTCGAGGAAAACATTTTAGGAGAATCAAAAAGTGTGGATATTTGATGCAAAATTAAAACTATTTCTAGGAAAGTTGAGATCAAAATGGAAAGGATCATACATTGTTACCAAAGTTTTTGATAATGGTTCAACAGAAATACCTGACCCAAATACTAAAGCCACTTTCAGAGTCAATGGTCAAAGATTAAACCCCGTTGTTGAACCGTCTGGTCCCATGCCTGTTTGTGTAACATACCTTCTACAGAAATAGTGAGCAGTACACACCGCCGAGCTGAGGCGTTAACCCATGCATTCTCATGAATCTCTCCTCACATGTATCTTTTCTTCTTATTTCTCGCATATTTATTTTTATTGTATTGCATTATATAAGTATGGGGGTATACCTCCGTACTTTAAAAAAAACAACAACAAAACAAAACACAAAAATACGTTTTCACATCACTTGCCCAATCTATTGGTCCTCTGATTTATTGACTTCACCATGAGGACATGGTTTCTGATAAGCATGAGGGGCGTTTGCATATTTTTCAAAAAGTGCATATACTTCAAAAAAACCACCAAAAATATATCCTTTCTTCCCATTTTTATTGTATTTTTGAGAAATCAACTCTTCATTGCATATATCATAAATTGAACCTGAGTTGACCCTAATCCACTTAATTCCATCAGAATTTCACTAGGCATGAGTTTTTAAGCGTTCTTTAGGTCCATATGGACTTTATTCTCTCAGTTCCACTAACTCTACTGGTGAATGAACTTCTGTATCTAACTAGATCACCTAAGCAACTAGTAGCACTCTTAAACTCTTTATTGGATATTAAAACAACTACACATTCCACTTAGCTTGATTGAGTTTATTTTAATAGAATAGTTACAATCTAGTTGAGGTGAGGAGTTGTCCTCTTGGTTGTGCCAATTCCTGAACCTTGTCTATAGTCAGTGAAGGAACTTGACTCAGGAGCAACATGATCTATCTAGACTAATTGTGTCAGCAAATAAGCCAGTATCGTGCCTCTAAAGTCAATATTAAGCCGATACTACCTTTGATACCAAACCCAAAGCAAAAACACCACAAAAAGGCATGTCACAATACAAAAGAATCTAAAAAACCACCAATCATGCAAAGATGTGCGAAGCAAAAGCAATGAAAGAAGACCACCAAATAACCCTTCTCCATCAACAAGCCGCAGTAGCAACAGCCCAATGATGCTACCTAATTTCTTAAAAGAGGCCCAAGGTTATGCTCTACAACAGGAAAAGAATGAGAGCAACGAACCAAAGCGGTCTGCAGAAAATCCTGAAAATTAAGTCCCATTCTCCATATGAATTATGACCTATTTTTTATGCTGACACACTTGGGTGAAAAGAGAATATGCCTGAATTCAGGTGAGGACTGAGACTATATGCATAGGGAATCATTCGGTACCTTGTTAGATTGTGTTGTCATCTTGTTCTCTTGACTCATAAAAGCTAAAACATCACAAACACCGTTTATATCCACTAAAGGTCTAAGAGAATACTTGTCGATTGAGGACGAGCTGACTTGATCGACTTTTTGAAACTACGTGATTTTGTCGGAACTGAAAGGCTATTGAAATTACAAACTTGAGTCAAGTCGATAATTCGAACAAATCTTTAAATCCATGGATCGATTCTACTGAAGTTTGTGTATTTGTGTGGTTGGGATCTGAAAACTCAAGACTTTGTGGGTATGTCTGCTGCAAACCCTCACCCAGTCCATTTTGATTATTTCCCCCATCCTTCATTATATTTTATCTTATTCTTGCTCAAGACTAGTAAGATTTAAGTATATGGGTGTGATGATTACATTATATATTGATATAATATGCTCAGATTATGTGAAGAACAACTGTAACGTTTGATTCATATACTTCTATTTCAGATAAATTACATTCTAATTTATTCCATGCACACACAGAGAAAACCACTTTAATACATACAAAGGATGGCTAATCAAAGTATAAATCGACAATTCATGCTTATACACATCCAGATAAAATGTTCTCAAAAAGCTCTATTTACACATTATTTATGGATTAATATCGTGAGATCATGTTTTATAGTCATCCATAACAATCACCAAAATATAACATAATCTAAACAATTCATTAGTGTAATTGTTATAAAAGAAGAACTTAAATTCCATTGGATTTATATATAGAATTAAAATTAATCAAAACAACATCACATTGTTTCTAAGTCCAATTGTAACCTCTATTTCTATTAACATTTTATATGAAAAAGAAATTGGGAGTAGGCCTTTTTTTGCAAAATTCTCAAAGCACTTCCCCATGTGCCATGAGCACCACGTACAATTCCCATGCACATACTCTTAATTTCATTCTCTTCTTCCCATGCAAAGTAGTTGTCCTCTTTATTCTTCTCCCTCTCCTTCCCATGCAACTTCCCCATGCATGTATTTAAGTTTTGTCTTTATGTGCATGTGATAAAATTGTTTCTCTTTATTTTAGGAGGAAGGTGCCGCACACTCAATCTATAAAAGGGCCATCTCCCTCAACGCACCCTTCCCTCGACGCACCTCTCTCCTCCCTGAGCAATCTTTCCGTCCCCTTGTCCTCTACGTGGCCAGCTGCTAGTCAGGACTCCGTCTCCTCCTCCTCTACACCAGCCTCGCTGGGTGGCCCTCCTCCTCTCCGCACGGCCAGCAGCTCCAACCATGCTGCTGCAATGCATCTCCTCCTCGACGGTCTCCTCCTCCACTTCAGTGTACCAACAACCCACGCTAGCACAACCCATGCGCATCACAACCAGCCCACGCACCTCCTTGCGCAGGTTCTAGCTAGGCCCCTTCTCGTTGCGCAAGTTGTGCATCCCACACACCACTTTCAACTCGTGCAACGCTGCTGTGCACGTCCCCTCTTCTTCCCTCACATCTCCTCCTTGATGTGCACTGCAGTCACCTCGTGCGCAACTCCCTCCTAATACACGCATCCAGCGGTCCGTGTGTCCATCTCCGTGATCGTCGTCGCTGCCGTCGTTGTCATCTCGCATCTAGATAGAGAAGCACTTCCTTTCTTATTTTTACATCTCCCTTGCATTTTGCTATATTAGTGGCTCTTATTTAAGTTAAATTTGATGAATCAACTATTTGATGACATCTTTTATTTACTCTAGTTTGTTTCTCAACATATTCATCACAACTCTCATATCTTTTATTACATCTTGAAATATTGCAAATGATTCCCAATTCTTCCCTACTAATTTGTGATTCAACCATCACTTTCTCACTTAGTTGCACCCATACCCACATTCGTTTACTCTAAGTTGTAGGAAACATTTTCACCGTAGATCACATTCTCTCATAATTTAACTTTCACCGCAATAGATCAAAATTCAAATCAAGTTTTAAAGAAGAACAAAAAGAGTGAGTCTGCTTAGTCCCTGCGGATACGAACCTCTACTTGCACTATACATCTCACCTATTTTCATCATACTTGTAGTTGTAATCTCATTTGTTTGATTGTGGTTTTTCTGGAACAATAATGATGTGGTAAAACCAACATTTTAAACCGTGTAAAATCAAACATAGATATTTGCAACGTAATGCCATGCTATGCAAACAAATGTACAAGCACAAATATGCTCTTAAATAATCAATAGAATGAGAAATACAAATAAATTTAATTTCATGATAAATTGATGCATCATATTAAGGCAAATGAGATTTTAAATAAATGAGAAGGGGACACAATATTTTTCAATTTTATTATGTTATCTATATGTGAAATCATGAAATTAAAGATGGCATAATATAGAGAATGAAACCAACATCAAAATGAAATTGAAATTACTAAAATATGAGTTTGTATGCTCAACATATAGCCAAGCTAGTAGAGGGGCATAATTGTAAACTAAAACATGAAAATATATGTAAAATCGTCACAAACATGTCCCTAGAGGAGCAATTTTGCAATTAATTAAAATTAGAGAGGCTTTGTGCAATTAACCTAGGTGCGCAACATGCCACACACGTGCTTGGACCCATTTGTAATTTTGAAGAGTTTGTGGGCTTCGGGTACAAAATTCTTAGGTACTCACGTACCATGCACACGGTGGAGGCTCGGGACTAGGTTTGGCCAGTTGTAGGTGCGAAGGCCACGTGAGGCGGTCTCTGTGCTTCGGAGTACGTTCGACACTATCGAGTTGTATGGATATGATTGGAGGTTGGGGCTTCATCTGAGTCGCCCGATCCAGCTGATCAGGTAGTGTATGTAGATCACACGATCCTCCCCGCCACCACCACTGTTGCAAGGCAGCAATGGCTATGCTCCAGTGACGCCTTCATTTTTTCCATATGCTCCTCTATCGTTGTTGAAGACTAGATCATCTCCGCAAGATGACCGCGAAGATTATATTGACTCAAGAAAGTGACGAGAGAGTCTGAGTTATGGAGTCTATGGAGGATTGCTAGTGGAACTACTCTAGAATGGAGAGTGTTGTGGAGCTTCGACCATTAAAGGATGAGGTACCTGCATATGTTAGGAATAGTCAAAGCAATGTTTGTGTGTGTAGTTAGTGGAATGACAGGCAATTGGCATGAAGAAGGTGAGGTCCTTGGTGGGTTCCTCCGCCTTGATGACGGAGAAAGGGGGCGAAGCGGTGGAGGCTATGGAGGAAGGAAGGAGGTGTTCTAGACACCCCACGAGGTCGAGGTTGTCCAACAAATGCATGGAGATGCTCAATTAAAGTTGACAATGAGTATGATGCGTAATTAAAGGAGAGAAAATAGGGAAAAAGAAGAGGAAGGCTTACCTGGAGATCTGAAGAGTGTCAACGACGGTTGAGGGTTGCTTACGCTAAGCTTCATTCAAAGCTCCGACCTTTATCTTGTCAAGGCCAACCATGCCTTGGAGCTCGAGCAGCCACCGGAACAGTGCTGCAACATGGTCAGAGACTATGGGACACATTGGAGGTAGACCTCCTTGGTCAGACCTCGATTCCACCTCCCCCTATCATGGGGAGGGGAAAAGGCCTAAGAGGAACCTCACACGAAGGATGGATGAGGTGGGTGAAGGATATTGTAAGATCCTTGAGCGCATCACGGAAGCATGAGGATCGCATCAGATGCGATCGGGAGCGACTAGTTGCACTAGTTGCTTGAGGCAGTAGAATTTAAAAAAAAAATCATGCGATGAAACCACATGATCCAAGAACACTTCTCGGATCATTTCATCCAAACCACAAACAAGTATTAGGGTTATCTCTTGAAGCATGGTTCGATCGAGTCTCTAAACGAAGAGACCTCCTGTTTCAAGTCTGGTACGACAGAGGAGACGCTTGCGAGTGTTATGATGAAATGTGTGCTTCTCGCAATCCATGTTGATGGTCCAAGAAGCAAATATCCTGATTTCATCTCATGAGATCTGACGTCTTCTTCACGAGCGAGGCGCACTGAAGGAGACGGAGATCCATGAGCAAATAGTTCAGCAACATAACGACGATGCTACGGTGATGGAGAATCTCTCTAGGGCTCCAGAGAGAAAGGACATGTAGAGAATGAGAGAGAGAGAGTATATGTTGATGTTGTTTTTCTTGTAACTTTGAAGAGCAAGGGGTGGTTCTTCTTATATAGTATTTTGAGAGTCCATGGATCACAATCCATGCACTACACAAAATCAATGGATGAGATTGATCTGTGCTTCTTTCAATAGCCAAAATTTTGTTGTAAAAATACAATAATAATTAATTTAATTTAGATTAAATATGTATCAATATAATTAATTTCAAATTAAATCAATCAAGCATGGAGATTATGGAATGGAGATTACCTCTTTCCATGATATGGGAGTAGACAACCTCCCTTTCCTAATAGGAGGTTGTGGTCATCCACCCTCCTAATTAGGAAGGAGACAATCGCATGTAATCTCGTGAGATTAAATTATTCCATGGAAATATCCAAGATTTACAACAACACTTGTTGTAAATTATTCTACAAAAATAATTCATAATTATTTTGTGAATATTGCAATCTTGCCATTTGAAAATTGTAAACCACATTCACAACCCAAAATAAAATGTGATTTACATTTTCAATTAATTATCCAATGTGAATCCAATTCACATCAATAATCAATCAACAAATATAAATCATAATATGCTCTCTCTCTCTAATACATTATAACTTATATATGAATAATTTGGATAGTGCTATCCACATTATTCATATCTATGATAATTAAATCACATTTATCATCTTGGATCTCTAATCTCATGTGCCCAGATTATATTAATCGCATTCACATTATTCACATCTTTGATAATTAAATCACATTTAACTATTTAAGATAACTCTCCTTGTAATATGTTTCAAATTCATATTATTCATTAAATCACATTTAATTATCAATTTTCTCAATGCTCGGATCTATATATATATATCAGCAATAAAATTACCCATGAACTCTTATAAGGATAATGCTTTCTCCGCAGATAGTTGGAGATAAGGATAGGGTGTTTGTATTGTTCCATGTATAGTGACTTGGATATTGAGATCTCATCTCAAATCCAGATCCTACGGACCTCTCAAAGATGCTTGATTAAATCAAGACCGCAAATCTAATCTTCTCATTGCATCTAAATCACATTCAGATCAATGTCCAACATTTGGACCAAGATTGTATCACTTCTCTACTGAGAGGAGTCACTAAAATCCAGAGCCGTTTCATCACTCCCTAGGAGTGGAAGCATCATGGTTATACAATCATTTATAATCACATCACCCTCAAGTATTCCTAATACATGTACATCCTGCATATTGGAAGACCTTGAATAAACCCGAAGTTTTAGATCTCCTTTAGATTGTCTCCTCCAGGGTTTTGTCATTAAGTTTCTCATTCGATCATTAGGAGTTGGTATCGATCATATACTTTCCAAAAGCATATATCATACCCACATGTTGATCATATACTTCCCAAAAGTATATATTAAACCTACAAATTCAGTCAAGTTTCCAAAGCGAGACGATCGTGCACGAAATTTGATTCTTCCCAATATCTCATGAGTGAGCTCATGTCTTCCAGTTCAGTAAATGAACATGTATGATCCCTTTGAGAGATCGTATTACTCATATGCCCTTGTATGCACACCAGCATGTCGGTGTATAGAACTTGGTTAGGTCATCAACCTATTGGTTGCCAAATGTACATACTCAGATATATAGTAACACATCTATCTCTGGTCAGAGGATGCGTGCCTATATCGTGACAACATACAACATAGGTCTTTGGTTTTCTCGATCTTGTTAAGTCAACTCTTTGACCTAACTTATCTAACACCTCTGAATCTCTATTCCTATGCAGAGGACCTGCATCAAGAGGTCAGTTAGATATCAGCCTTCAGAGAAAGGATTGCCACCTTCTTCTCAGGCTGGAGATCATCTCTTAATAATCATTTGACGATGCTTGATGAGTCATCAATCTAACTCTTTACATATTCATCCAAGCACCAGCCTCTATGATTCAACAATTAGATCAATAGTTGTGTGATCATCAAGATAGATAGCTATGGCACATAACCCTAATTGCACTAAGGGACCTATTATGTAAATTAGATATTCTTCATTTCGGATCAGGGAATGATATTTGCAATAACATTTATTGCATAATGTCTTGCCGTGAGCTCGAATGTCCAATAGTGGGTAGAGGGCGGAGGTGGAGGTTTTATGGAGAACTCGACGATTATATAAGATAGGTCATCGTGGTTTGTAACCGGCGTTTAGACCCGATATGTAAGGGGAAATTAAGTTTAGGGTTTGGGTGAGTGAGAGGTATCTTAGGGTTATGTCAGAGTGGAGTGAGATGGTGAGTTGCTGTGGGGCGGTTGGGAAAATGGGATAAGATCAGTGGAGGAGAGGCGTTACAACAGTTACAGAGGAAGATGATGGTCGAGAACTGTTGGATCTCGTGATCCAATGGATGAGGGAGAGGTGTGAGAGAATGTTCAATATTAGATGGACTGATCAGATCAAAGGGACTAGAACAAGGAGGGTGTGGACAATGGGGATGAGATTTAGAGGCGATCTGATAGTGGGCATAGGGGGCGGGTGGCAAGAGAAGAGTCGGGCCACATGGCTGCTCCAGAGAGCGCTACGTGGCCCAATGAGAAAATTAGAAAAGGAGAAAAAGAATAAATAATAAAAAAGAAATAAATACAAGCTGAATTAGAAGAAATGCAAAACATGAATGTTATAGACTCAATGAGATCTACAAGTTTCATGTTGAGAAAAAAGTCAAAATGAGTCATATATACAAACTATAATTTTGGCAAGCATTTTTAAAGTTTTAAAACACTTCTTGTAATTCGTTTGCTATTTTTTGCATTTTAATTATAGAAAAAGCCAAAACGAATATGTACAATAACTACTCTAATTTTTAAGGAGTTTAAATAAATAAGAAACATAGAAAATAGAATACAATATTAGGGTTAAATACAATAACTAGGGTTAGTTATGTACAATAGTTAATCTATCAATAGTAGTGAATTAATGCTAGATATTATTGAATTGTTTAAGCTATTAGAATAATAATTAATAGATAATATGATTAATTTCAAATTCATCTTGGACCTCCAAACTAAGGAAAACTAACATAATTGGATACCTTACACCATTCATATGTACATGATACATATGAGGACTTCAAGATACCAATATAATATAAACATTTATGATAGTTGGGCATTTACATATATTTGGATGGTTTATGATTGGGATATAGATCTATGTGATCCTATAATTGTGACTAATAAAGTGTTTAATTTTATATTATTGGGAATATGCCTGCAAAAAAATATCTTCCACCTACACACATCAAAATCCACAACCATTGGACCGAGATATCTCATCCCGAATTGAGTCCAATAGTTTTGTGAAAAAACAAAAATATAATACATTGGAAGTGATGAAATCTTCATATGTGTTGCACATGCCTCTTGTTGTGTAGTGTCACACACCACCTGGTGTGGAGGGACGCACCGTGTATGCAAGGTTTCATATGGTTTCATAGTTATTTACCACTTTTACCTTACTAACTACCAAACTACAATTTAATGTGGCATATTAAACCACATTATTTCAACTTTAATTTGATAAATAATCACAAGAGTGCTATTTATTTGAGAAAAAAAGAGGAACACTGCCTCAGTAGTATAAAAATTTACAAATTGTATTTATTATTATTTCATATTTTAATATATTTTTGTATTAAATTAATTTTCAATAAAAATATCAATGTGTTAATTATTTTTATTACTTAAATAAAATATTAATAATCATTTTTTATTTTACAGGAATTTATAACAATTTCTATTATTTTAATGTAAATGAACTATATTTAATATTATTTCATATTTTAATATATTTCAATATTTACTTAAATAAGATTAATGAATAATTTTAGTATGTCTTAATAAGAGTAATGAATAATTTTAACTACAAACTAATTTGGCATATTAAACAAAACTAGCTAGACCTTGATGTGATAAATAATCACATGAGTGCTATTTATTTGAAAAAAATAAGAGGCACAATGCTTTATTATATAAAAAATTATATATTGTATTTATTATTATTTCATACTTTAATATATTTTGTATTAAATTATTTTTCAATATATATTATCAATGTGTTCATTACTTTTATTACTTAAATAAAATATAATTAGTTATTTTTTATTTATTCCATAAATTTGTAAAATTTTCTAATATTTTAATGTAAAAAGTAACGAATTGTATTTATTATTATTTCGTATTTTAATATATTTCAATATTTACTAAAATAAGAGTAATGAATAATTTCAATGTGTTTTACTATCTAATTATTTATAGTTTTTTACAATATTATTTTTGATACTGGTAATATTATTTTTTACATTAATATTTTAATATCTAATTATTGTAGTATAATTTTAGTTAGGAACAATTTGAATTAATTATTAGTATTGTATTTGGATTTACATTGATATGCAATTATTTTAATAGTTTTGGAAGCCATATTTGGAATTAAATAGTAGTATTGTAAAATTTTATAATGATAGAAGATATCCATATGTTTAATTAAACTTTAGTAATTATTTTCATTATCATATATGTGTTGTAGTTGATATATTTCAAATAATAGAAAGTATATCTTAATTATTAACATCTTAACACCCCCGAAATTCATATACCATCTATAAAACATACCCATACATATACACCCCTCTCGACATCAATTCTAGCAAAATAACCACATTCTCAAGCTAAAAGAAACCAAATTGGCAAGTAATTCCTAGGCTATACCATAAGTTAATAATACATAATAAAGCACAATCATGACATGATAGTACAATCTCCTAGGTTTAGTGATTCTTTATCATTAATAGATATTCTAAAGACCACTAAAATGACACTTCTGTTTGATTTTACAGCATCTTATACAATTGTAAACATGGTATTGGTTGTTACATTCATAGAACACCTTCCCTGCATGAACAATTTCATCTATTCTATACTACAATCACCAATCCAATAATAAATACATATTAATATACTACAAATTATACATATATAAATAATAATTTTATGCATTAAAAATACAAATAAACATGATTATTTTATCCAAAATCTTGAATACCTAAAACATGAGTATACAACAAAATATACAACAAAATAATGAAAATGAAGAGGATATAGGGAAATATCTCAAGGAATGCGTGAGTGTGGTCAGATGAGGCAAACATTGGTCGTCGAAGGGAGTGCGCAGAAATCGTAGGAGGGAGGTTTTGGGTGCTTGAAATCGAATGGAATGAGAAGGAAAAGCCTTGGGGGCATTCTGTTTAACTGGGCGAGCAAATAATGTGCACGCAACATGCATGCCATTGTGCTCTCCAGTCAAAATTACTTGCCACGTGTTGTCATATCGAAATTCAACTGGGCGAGCACCATGGGCGAGCACGTGTGTAGACTATGTGATCTCCCATCTGAATTACAAATGGGAGAGGGAATGGGTGAGCATGGTTGTTGGAAGTGCGCTTACCCATGCATGGGCGAGCACGTGTGCTCGAACATCCCTCGATAGTTTGTGCTCGCCATATAACCTTTATCTGGTAGTGGTGGAAATAGTTTATTTACTCGCATGCTCCTCGTGCGAGAACACAATTAAATTTTGAACTACATCCGGGCAGCAACGTAGCGACCCTTGCCAACTTCTCATTGCATTTAGGCAATGCAACACATCGCTAGTAGGGAATGCCCCAACTTCTCATTGCAATTAAATCTAAGTGTTTGCTTAAATCCATGTTGAAAAGAGCTGAACTATTTTGAAATAAATTCCTAATAGTTTCCTTAAAAGGAACACTTTAGGAATGTGTTTCTCTTACACTGGTAATCAGCTACGTAACATGCAACCCTCCTCAATTTACCCGAGCTTGGGATCGGCCATGGATGAGTTCTTTCAAAGAAGAAAATGGTGGGAAAATTTATCGATCATCACTTTTGGGTTGATCATCAAAAAGTCATCATTCAGAAAACTTTAGTTGCTTGACTAAATCTCAACGTTCAATGCTCGTTGGTTATTTCAATTTCAAAAAGTGATAGCTCATGAACATCGGAGTGAAAATTCGATCATAATTTATCTGTCAATTGTATTCTATTGATCAATCTTTTTCAAATAGTAAGTAAACATAATCGATCAATAACTTCAAGGTGATCAACCAGTTTCCCAGGATTTGCAAAAGAGACTTAAACCGATATAATGAAATCTCGTGAATGCTATACACAAACATGCATGTGTCTCGATGGGTTGATTACAATCACAAATAATACCAAAAATGACTTGTACAATATAAATAGATTGCTCATTGAGTGATGTAGTTATCTTTGCTTCTTTGAGTTACTACAATAAGCAATAAGACAATATCATGAGGACCTTACAATAAATGTGCATTCCATTGTCAAAACAAGATTTGGGATATAATAACTAGCTTTCTCCCCCTTTTAATGACGAAAAACAATGTATTACAGAATTTACAAAAAATAAGCCTTAATTCCAATTTTAACTTTTTAAACAAGTAAATAAAACTCTTAAAAAAGATTCCTAACAAAAGCTCCCCTAACAACATGAGTAGTACTTTCTCAAAACTTTTTAAATCTTTTCAAAAAAATGTAAAATTTTCTCCCTTTAAAAAAACTTTCTAAGCTTTTGAAAAACAAACTTCTAATGTAGTATCCCTCTTTTTGTTATTAATAAAAAAATTTGAAAGAGAAAGATAAACTAAGATAAGAAACTAAGAATCTAATCACTTAGCAAATCTAGATAAAAATATTGAACATAAACATGCATACATAAGGATCTTTTTGGCATAAACATGTTCCAAAATATTACAAATTACACTTAAATAAAATGAAGCTTGCAAACTATCATAAAGAAATAAAAATTAGAAGGTTCCAATCAAGATCTTTGTGGGGGTTATACTCGCTTTTGTTCAAGCCACGTGGAGTAGTTGGAGGGTGGCTACATCCCTTTGAACCTTGGATGATGTGGTGGAGTATCTCACTCTATGACCATTATAGTCACGAATGAGCTAAAATCATCATCTTTCACTTGTTCTTCTTGTTATTGTTCTTCTTATGCTATTGTGAGAGACTTCCCAAGAAAAGAGGAGTGGAGTAACTACTAGGAAGGCTCGGATCTCAAGTGTGTGGATGAGGATGAGGTGGTTGCCTTGTCCTTGAGTAGATGATAAACTTCTTCTTATTTTCCTTCTTCACATCAAAAGAGAGGTTCTAGAGAGCCTCAGCATGGTTGACAAAGATGTCATTACCATTTGCCAACATAGCATTTGAATATTATTATCCATTATCACTTAAATATTCTCTTGCAAATTATATAAGCATATGAATATAAGCCCGAGATTGACCCAAGATGCATCTGAATGGAGGCAAAGAATCCATGTAGCCGACCCTACTTAATTGTGGGAAAATGCTTTGTTGTTGTTGTTATCTTATATAAGCATAGGGGGAAACCATCAATCATGGGTTGATGTAAAGAGCGTCGTCAGCCACAAGAGTGTAGACATGATAAGCTCATGAATTATGATATGATTGATTTTATTAGAGGTAATAATAATCCATTAAAAGGAGTGTTTCCTAAAAAAAATAGTGTACATGTGATGAGTGCATAGGTGTCCTATTAGTCATCATGTCAAATCTGGAATATTCTTTGTGGAAATCCAAGAAATTCAACCAAGGTTTAAATATGATTAATCTCCCTTCAGGTTTTGATCGATCACCCTTGATGATCCTTCTTTTTTTGTTGACCTATCAACATGTCTTTCAGATAGAATATATAATATAAACTTTTCAAATAAAATGTTTCAACATGCATAAGCTCAAGTCTCTTCTGATTTTCTCAAAAATGAGTAGGTAGAGGTTTATGTAATAATTATGCCAATTGATCCTATGTGGGAACAAATTCCATACATCACAACTTTCATAATATTTTCATGCAAGAAATGAATATCTATATGTTTTGTTCAAAAGTAATTTCTATGATTCTTCATCAAATTGACGACGTTATTGCTCACAAAGAATACAATTTGGTCAAAGGGTGTTCCAAAGTTAGAGACAGTTACTATATCCAAAATAATTGGGAACAAGCTAAAGCAGTTGCAATATACTCTGCTTTAGTGGTGGATAATGCAATGCAATTTAGCTTTTAAAAAATAATATACGAGGGTATTCCCCATGAATTGGAAAATGCCCCTAATACACTTTCGATAGCTAAAAAAGCTTTGGTCTTTCGTTTAACAAACTAGATGATGTCGTTGTGTTGACCAAGTCAGACTCAACAGAAAAAGAAATGTGAATCTCTTTTGATTTTTTTTTATATTCCTAACAAATATATATAGCACTAAGTATGGGAGTGTTGAACTCAAGGAGTCAAACTTTCAACTAAAAGCAGTGATGTAGTTATTAATTAGGATTTTTCTACAATTTTTAGATTATTTTAATTATTTTATGAGTTTTGTATTTTTAGTTTATTTTTAAATGTTTTAATTTTTTAATTTTCAGATTTTTTTGTTTTTAACTAGTTTTAATATTCCAAATTTTTAAGTATTTTTAATTTTCAAAACAATTTATGAATTTAAGTAAATTTCTTATTTTAAATATAAGAAATAAGGTTAAGAATAAAAAAAATAAAATGTATTTGTATTTGGAGTATTTCTTAGTTATTTTTCTGGTATTTTCCTATTTTTATGGATTTTTAACCGGATTAAAGTTGAAAACAATTTATAAGGTAAATTAGGTTATTCTTTTTGTGGTTTTTGAAATAGGAAAAAGCCAAACAATCTATAAACTAATTCTATATCAAAGTCTTATTAAACTTTAAAAGTAGACCATAAACATATTTTTGTGATTTTTCTTTGAGTTTATGGGATTTTTATATGTTTTTTCAAATATTTGAATTTTAGGGTTTTCTATTTATATTTTTGCATATATTTAATTTTTGTATAAGTCATAAAATACACCAAAAATAAAATATAAGAATTTTGTAGAATTTTTCAAACAATTTTTAAACTTTAATGTATTTTTAAAGTGCAAATAGTGAAAATGGAGTTATTTTTGTATTTTTAAAAATATCAAATGAAAGAATTTTTGGATAATATGAACTAATAAATCTAAGCAATAAAAGAGCAAACAAATAAAACAACATAACAAGGACTATTTTGCAACAAAGCTAAACTTCACATGGTTTTATTAATACAAATAAATGTTTCTGGACATAAACAATAAATTCACTGATTAAAAGCTAACGTGAAGAGATCACGTGCATATATCGAGGTTCAAGGACCTAATAACAATTATCACAAGCCATAGAAATATTTTACAAATTTTCAATTATCACATGCAAATAGGACTTATTTTCTACTAACCAAATAAGTAGATAAAGGATGTAATATCACCACTCAGGGCGTGCGGGGCACGTCCTTTGGCTTAGGCGGCTTGCGGTTGGGATGCATCCTTTTGATCTAATCATACCGTTTGAAATTGGGTGTTGAAGGATGGCTACGATAAGGTCGGGAAGCTTCTCTCATGATCGAACAAAGCTGATAGCTTTTAGATGAACAACAACTGAGATCCTTCTCAAGAAGATCTGATCTCTCAAATCTACAATGTGTAGCTCAGAACTCTGCTACAAGAGCTTCAATACGTTCATGTGATGATTCCGTTCAAACCTTAGGGTCGATCAAGATCCATACCTCATTGATCAGAGAACTGAGCTAAGTAACACCTCAACTTAGTTTTGAAGCTTGGTCTACACTCCAGGTACTACATCTGAGTTCATGCACGGTTATTGAGTAGCTCGAAGCTTCACGCCTCAGCTGGGAGTTATTCCAAAGGGAAAATTTAAACGAAATGAGGATGGATGGGTGAGATCTCTATCGTACGATGGAGGACACATATCAGAGCTCCAATCTCAAGATTGGAGGTGAAAGATTGCATGTGACATCCTGGGATCTGAGTTACCCGTTTACATAATCATTCTTGAGTTTAATTCATGATAGTTTGCATCAAAGATGAAAATGTAGGGAAATTTTTTCGCTAGTAAATGACATTCACAATAATATAATAAGCCACACATAATCACATTTCACCATAAGAAGCAATTCATTCCACAAGGTAAACAGTTACAACAAAATGTTTAGAACAAGAACTAAGTCCCATATAGCATAACATGTATCAAAAAAAGAACTAAGTGTTTATACATGTATCTCAAAGTTCAAATAGAAGAGAGAGCAAGCACTATAAAAAAAAACAACTATAAAAATGCTATCGTGTATACTGTCAAAAAGATGCCCTTGTCTGTCCACCAAAAAATGTGAATTGATTTCAAGATGTTCAAATGCCAACAATGGCAACATTACTAAGGGGTAGATCGATGTAAGATATCATAAATTTATTAATATAATCAAGTCAAAGAACTTTGTAACAAATGTGAAAAATAAGAACTACTGTCAAAGTAATACGGAGTAACACATTTGTGATAGAAAGTCATGTAATATGAAATGTGTATAACAGAACTGTATAAAACTAACTTTATAGCAACTAGATGTTCAAAAATCAATAGCATAGTAAGTGTGGTAGCTGAGGTGTATAATATAATTGCATAATACTGGGGAAATGGAGTGTGTAAACTAATGGAAGCTTAATGCAATACATAATAAAAATATAAATGGGGCTAAAGAGGTTATGGTTGGATTGAAGGCAAGTATAGTAAAGGAAGACATATGTAAGCATGGATAATCTTATCAATGTAATCAATCGAGAAACTGATTGACAAACATGCAAGTGAGAACTAGAGGCACGGTAATGTAGAGTAATGACGAACACTGAGATACAAGGTGTCTAATGTCTGGTCTTGGAGGTCCTGTGATGCCCGACAAATCGGATCCGACAATCATTGTATAAACCGCTCTCACGGCACTCGACACCCGATCAAAGTGTGTCAATCAACAATTAACCCACAACAAGGATTATGCAATAAAGGTAAGTGATCTAAATTTTATTATAACCTATAAATAAGTATGTATAGTATGCAAGTGTAGGGGTCAAACCACAAAGGAGCAATAGGGATAACCACAAAAATTGATAATCTAAGAGAAAATCATCATATGTTTTGTGTGTGTTTTACAGGTTTTTCTCATTTTTATCGGTTTTTATTTACATTTTTATTTTTTATTTTTAAATTTTCTTTCTTTTATATGTTTTTTATTTTCATCCTTTTTTAATATATAAAGGTAGAATAATTATATATATCTATGTATAATAATATGTATAATATAAATACTATATAAGATATATATAATAATAAATATATAAAAATTCAGTAAATATAAATAAAAATAGACCTTTTTAGTTTTTAAGGTATTTAAATATATAAGGTATGTATAAGAGTAATATTAATTATAACTCATAATAAGTAATATAATACATATATAAACTATATAGGGTTTCTATTTATAAATATAACTATATGCACTCAAAATTTTCAACAAAACATGTTTTATGTTTTAATACATTTTTCTCTATTTTGTGGATTTTCTTGTAATTTTTTGCAAATTTTTTATGCATTTTTAATTAATTAAAAGTACCAAATAGAAATCTAGATTGCTTTGGTATTTAAAAATAGATAAATATCTTGAAAATTCTCAAAACTATTTTTAATGGATAATATATAATATATACAAAATTCAAAAATATAAACAAATATTCTTGGGTTTTTACTGATTTTTAAAGGTTTTGAGGGTTTTAATTTTTAAGAGTATTTTGGTAATATTTAGGAAAAATAAAAGGTCAGAAAATAAAAAATAAATGAATAAACACATAGGAGTTTTTGGATTTTTCAAAATATTTTTATAAATTTTTAAATACAAAACAAGGAAAATGTGCTATTTTATATTTTATAAATAGGAAAATAATTTTAATTGCCTCAAGAAAAATATATGTGATGTATTATGGTTCCAGGCACTTAAGATAATTTTCCTATAATTTTTATATGCAAATTACTATTTTTAATAATGCAAATATAAGAAATAAAATTAAATGTGCTAGTAGGGACCTAAATGCATTTTAAATAAAGTTTTAAGGAATTTTAGAGCACTCTACAAAAGTCCAGAGGTATACATGCAAAAATCCCAAATATATCAATATTAAACTGACTAAGATGGGTATTTTTGCAATATCCAAAAAGTTTTGGGTTCTGGTTGCAATTTCCCACAAAAATATTACACTAATATTTAAATTATTTGGTCCAAACTATAACACAAACCAAGGAGGTGTCCTCACAAAATACCTAGTCCCCTCAGCCGCACAAGGAAGTGAGGTGATGTCGATTGGACTAAAGTGCAAATAAGAAAAGCTAGGGTCTAAAGAGTAAATATTAAAAAAAATTGTACTATATTGAAATTTTAAGGACTAAAAATAAATACAAAAAAGGGCAGAGGATGCAAAATACCCACACGTATGCGCACAAATAGCTGGATCTGACTCACTTGACACGTGTCGTGCCATGACTGCATGATACCGCTTCGCACGAAGGGCTAAGATTAGATACCAGCTATTTGATCTGACAATGCAGGGAGAGCGGATCTAACGGTTGTTGCTCCACTTGGGTTGAAGGATTTATCGAATTATGCTGGAGTTGGGTGGAAGAACAGGGAAGAACACTTCTTCTCCATTACTTCGATCGGCCAAAGCACACGACTCCGGCCTCCTAGAAGGATCGTTGGTAGTACAAAATGGATTTGATGCTCCTCCACGTTGGCTGGTGGGATCAACAAGTTCCGGGACCCAACGATGGGGTCCTGGAAGGCTTGGGAAGCCAGAGCTCCTGGGTTACCTTCGGTCGAACAAAAATCGACCCAAATGGGGCCCTCATGTGCTAGAACCTATAGGGTTAACTTGCAAACAAAAAGACAAAGCTCATGGGCGGATTTGGGGCCAAAACTAAGTGAAATGAGTTAGAACAGAGGTCTCTCGAGTGCGGTGGAGGTCGAGACCTTGATCTCCTATCCTATGCAAGGTCAGGGTAATTGGTGGGGTCCTGGATGTTCAGAAGCGAAGATTGAAGGAAATAAGACAGTCAGCAAGTCGAACTGGGGCTGCAACGACCGAGAACATAGGTCAGAGCAACAGCTCCGATAAACTACGATTTTTATATTTTACGAAATAAAAGATGAAATCAAATGCAATAAAAGTCTACACTATCCTACTACTTCTACTACCACTACTACTACTGTTGTTGCTGCTGCTAGGAATCGAAAGAGAAAAGAAAAGAGCTCCTCGGACCCGGGAACCAGGAGCATGAGAGCTTCAACTGAGCAAGTCTGGTGAGGCTTGGATCGTGTCTCTCTGCCTCCTTCTTCACGCCTAAGATTCATGAGATGCACCTACTGTTACTAGAGACGCTCTATATGAAGAGAGAATGAGGTGAAGATGGATCAAAATAGATCAACTTCAAATGGAGATCGGAGGAGAAACCAAATAAGGAGGTGTCTTTGATTAGCATTTGCGAGCGCATCAATGCTCCATCGTTTAAAAAATCACTAGGGCATGAAAAGCCTAATGAACAAGGAACATATTTGCAAAAGGAATCGAGCCCAAAAATGCAAGGGGCGAGACAAATTGGAGAAGACGAGGGTCAGCGCTCTGACATACCTAGGCCTAGATGTGGGTATAGTTGACCAGCGGGTCAACCAAGGCCTGCACTTGATCGGACCACGTCAGGTGCTAGAGGACAAAATCATATATAAAAATAGAAATAAAAAAGAAAAAGATTTTGTTAATTTTTCTTAAAACATGAAAGTTGTTTCTTATTTTATGTACTACTTTTAGATGATTTTTATTTATTTTTATCAGCTTATTTATTATTTGTTAATTTTTACAAGTGTGATTATAGTATAATTGCCTATATACAGTGTATTTGATTTTTAATTTATATTTAGTTATTTTATGTTTGTAATTTATGTATATAATATTTAATTATGCATTTACATATTTTTATTTTATTTTTTTGACTTTATTTGTACACATAAATAAATATGACTATGTATAATAAATGTATAGTTTACCTATGTATTATATTATATTATTTTAATGATTTTTTAATGGTTTCTTTTTATGTTTTATAGATTTAATGTAATTCTTTTACAAATATCTAAAAATAGGGAAAGAGTAAAAAATACAAAGAATGAATTAAATGAAAATATATGTAAAGTATACAATGGGACCCCAAAAGCCAAATTTTGTATCTTAACTTAAATTTTAATGAAATCACCTTCATTAGATAGATAATTTAATTTAGAGTGCAATAGAGGTGAGTTTAGTTCATTTTGAGTTCATATGGAGAAGATATGGATCTGTGAAGTTCTATTTATAGCTTTTTCATCTGTGTGTCAAAATCACCTTCTACTACTATTTTTATGTACAATTAATTTTATATTTTTTTCTATGTATTTTTATGTACATGTTTAATGTGAAAACATTTTATTTAAAGTGTAAAAGAATGTGTATAAATTAGTGAAAATTTTAGCTATATACAATGTACAGGTCACCTAGGGTTTCTAGAATACAGTGCCCTTTTATCTGTATTTCTATCCCCTTATCTCCCCCTACTTGATTCCTTATCAACCAAGTCAATATTGACTTAGTATTGGGGTTTAGGGTGAGTCAGTATTTGCATTACTTCCGTTATTTTTTTTCTTTTCTTTATTCATTTATTTTGTATTTAAAGACATGTATTTAAACATTATTTACAAGCAGAGGCCAGAGTGGTAATTTGTACAAGTTAGCTATATTTACATGTATTTAACTAGGATTTTAAAGATAAAATAAAGGAATAAAGGTGAATGAATGGATATTCATCAAGTAACTACTAAGTAATAAAAAGTGGAGTAATGTAATATCTATACAATAGAATTGCATTGAACCAACTGCATAGAAATTCAAGGGATGAATCTCATAGTACTGTAAACTACATCCGTAAGAGTTGAAGTTTAAGAACCATTTGTAGAAGTGTAGCAACATGCATGTAGAATATCATTGTATGACAATTGAAGTATAATAACAACGGTATGCTTCAAACATGTGGGTATGCTCTATACTCTATTAAGCATGGCAAAGAATGCTCAAGGGGGTTATTTCATTTCAATGTGATGCAGACAAATGCAAAACACTATAAGTGAGACTCATCAAGATCAAGAAATGATCCAACAAATGTCCACACGCACACACACGTGCACATGCCCACATGATCATACTGACCCGCACATGTGTCCATGTATATGCACACACCTATACTCCTATATGCATCCATAGGGTTCTCTCCCAAGCCTTATCACAGGTAAATAACATACAACCTATGTTGAGAATTTTCATCGAAGACATGGTGGGAATTATCACCACCATCAAGCTATGCATCAACTCCCCCACCAAATCCTCACTCTATCACATCTAAATCTCTACTTTAGCATCCATAGGTGAACAAAATTGTGTGGAAATACATGGATTGCAGCAATAGAGTGGGTTTGGCTTATACATTTGTGCCTTAACAATGGAGGAAGGGCAAGTTGGGGAAGAAGGTGGAGATCTCCCGCTGGACATTGCCGTATCGAAGTATCGCTGGGCCACCACTGTGCTCGTCAGATCGAGAGGACAAAGGAGGAAGGGGGGATGGATGGTGGTGGATAAACAGAGAGGGATGGGTTATCGAGGTTTGGGTTCTGTTGGAAACAAAAAAGAGCAAATCGAGGTGCGTAGGGGGTAGGCGTTGGGAGAGTTGGGGGAGAATTAGGGAGGACATGCATGAGTTTTATTTTATATTTTATTTTTTTCACTTTCATTTCTATCCTTGATGCAATGCTCAAATCATCACCATTGCCATTCTGAATCCCTAATTCAGGCGTGTAACAACATGTTTTGACCATCTCGAAGTGACGATACAAATGAATCCAATATCCATATTTTTCCAACATTGGATGAGTCCAAAAATCGAGAGAATACGGTTCTGACTTCCAGATTAAGTTTATGATTAAAACAGGACAAACGACCTCCGATCGACGAACGGTCAATTCCATTGGTTTTGATATGTTGATACAAAATTAGTGATGGTATCCACTCTCATCAGTGTCTGGATTGCATCGCAGGCTTTTTCTACAACACGAGGTACAATCTGATCGATTTTGGTCAATCGTACCCAAACAGAATTCGATCCGCAATATGCGGATCGATCTGGGCTCGCTCAACATTAATTAGATTTTTTGTCACACTGATCGAAGTCTGGTCGGATTCGATTTCGAAATCTGGTGGTTTCGACCCGAGCATTACAAATGTAAAAACCTCAATGGGAGTCTCGATAGAGGGACTAGATGCTCTACCTAGGTCTCATCTATGGTTTCCCTCCATAAAAACCTTAAAGGGTTTCGAATCCATAAAAACTCAAAGGGGAAAGCAAGCCATATCATAAAGCATATAATTAAGTGGGCTTTTAATGAGAGTTGCTTAGGAAGAGTTGCGGGTACTGCGCCCGCATATCTGCTTAGGTCTCCCATGTTGCCTCTTCGACACCCTATCGATGCCATAGAACTTTGACTAGGGGAACTTCCTTGTTGCGAAGCTTCTTCACATCATTATCAAGTATCTGTGTTAACCTTTCCTCGTATGTCAAGTATGACTCCAGTCAAGCTTCTCCTAGACGATGATGTGGCGAGGGACATGCATGTACTTCCTCAGGTTCAATATATGGAAGACATCGTGTACGGTTGATAGGTGTGGAGGAAGGGCCACTCGATTGGCCACCTTCCCCACATAGGCAATGATCTCGAACGAGCCAACGTATCATGGCGCTAACTTGCCATGAGCATTGAATCCCTGCACTCCCTTCATGGGAGATACTTGTAAAAATACCGAGTCTCCCTCCTGTATTCACAAAAATCCACGAGAATATACGATTAAGTCAAAGAAAGAAAAAATCATAATTGAAAAGTGGTGGGATAAGAGTATCGATTTATCTGGAACCCCAAATTTCTCCTCTACTAATCTGCATAGCTCTTTTGGAGGCTCTATGCTGTTAGAAGCCTTCGCCTCACTAGGTCAACAACCTTTACAGTCTACTCCATGAGATCCGCGGAGTAGTGTGGCCACCTACCACACGCCAACTGAGAGGCATGAGGCATCTCCGCCTGTATATGGCCTCGAAGGGTGCCATGCCAATTCCAAAATAGTGGTTATTGTTGTATGTAAACTCCATCAACAGCATGTGGCCTTTCCAGGACCCTTTCCACTCAAGAACGCACGCATGTAACAAGTCCTCAAGCATCTGAATAGTACGCTCGCTCTGTTTGTTGGTCTACGGACGGTAGACGGAGCTCATCGTCAGCTCCATGTATATCATTGACATGAACTGGTGCCACTAGTGAGACGTGAACCTCGAGTCTTTATCAGACACTACCTATCGTGGTATACCATGAAGCTTGATAATTTTCTGAACATATAACTTAGCCAACTAAGATGGAGTGTAAGTCATGATGACATGTATGAAATGGTTGACTTGGTCAATCTGTCAACAATGACTCAAATATCATCATGGCCTCCCAGTGTCCTTGGCAGTTTGGTGACAAAATCTATCGAGATGCTCTCCTACTTCCACTAGGGAATGGGAAAAGATTGCAGCATCCCTAGTGATCTCTTGTGCTCTGCCATGACCATCTGACGGGTCAAGCACTTGCTAACATGATGGGTCACATCGCTCTTCATCTCGTCCCACAAGAAATTCTCTCGTAGATCACGACACATTTTCGTACTATCAGGAATAGACCATCGTGAAATATGTGCTTCATCAAGGATATCTCTGTGCAGCTACTCATCATCAAGAACAACGACTTGGCCGACCTTCCACAAAATGGACTCTCCCACCACAAATTCACCGCATTCATCCTTAACGAAACAAATGTATATGTCTCTGATCCAAGGATATGTATGCTAACCTTCTACAACGCGATCCCATAATATGTTGAATCACAGAGGCATGATAGTAGATGTGCATGCGCTTTCATGAGGGTGCCAATTAGTCTATGCCGCAAGCATGTCCCAAGTGTACAACCAGTTCGACATACCCTCTACATGAGCTCTCCTGCTAAGAGCATTTGTCACCATGTTTCCCTTACCAGAGTGGTAAAAGATCGTGCAGTCATAGTCCTTTAGCATCTCGAGCCATCTATACTACTTTTTTCAGCTCCTTCTGATAAAAATGTACTTCAAAATCTTGTGGTCCATGAGAATATCAAAGCTCACCCCATAGAGATAGTGGCGCCAGATCTTCAAGTCGTGGGCATGGTAAATCCGCTCATGGACCTCAACTTACATGATGCGTACGCAATGGCATGCCCTCGTTGCATCAATACTGCTCCCAGACCATATCTTGAAGCATCTATGTAAAATGCGTAGTCCCGGGTACCTGATGAAAGTGAAAGATTGGGAGTAGTCGTCAACCTTTCCTTCAGTGTCCTTAAAGCATGCTCACAAGAATCTTTCCAGACGAAAGGAACTCCCTTTTGCATCAACTGCATCAGGGGAAGAGAAATTCTTGGAAAGTCACTAACGAAGCAACTATAGTAGCCCACCAATCCAAGGAAACTGCGGATCTAAGTGATTGTCTTGGGTTGCTCTCAAGACATTACCCCTCAATGTTCGCAGGCTTAACTACGACTCTCGCCCCAGAAATGACATGCCCAGTGAATGAGACCTGAGACAACTGAAACTCGCACTTGCCCAGCTTCGCATACAACTTCTGTTCTCGAAGTGTGCCAAGGACTACCTTCAAATCATTTGCATGGTCCCACTCACTCCGAGAATATATCAACACATCGTCGATGAAAAGATCGCGAACTTGTCTAGGTACGATGGAAGATCATGTTCATCAAGTTCATGAATGCGGCAGGGGTATTAGTAAGCCCAAACGACACTATGATGAACTCGTAATGCCCATACCAAGTCCTAAATGTTGTTTTTTGGGATGTCAGATTCTCGAATCCTCAACTTATGGTAGACAAATCGAAGGTTGATCTTTGAAAACACAGAAGATCCATGTAGTTTGTCAAACGAGTCAACAATGTGTGGCAGAGGATAATGATTCTTCAATGTCCTCTTGTTTAGTTGTCGGTAGTTAATGCATAGCCTCATGGATATATCCTTCTTCCTGACAAAGAGGATGGGAGCACCCCAAGGTGAACTGCTCAGTCTTACAAAACCCCAATCAAGTATCTCCTACAACTACACCTTCAACTCTCTCAACTCAGCCGGTGCCATGCAGTATGGAGCCATCAAGATTGGCTATGTATCAGGTAGCAACATGATCTCGATCTCAATCTCTCTCTCAGGCAGTAAACCCGACATGTCATCGGGGAACACATCAGGGTAGTCTGACACCACCCTAATGTCCTGGGACATCGGCTCTCTCTGGTGCCTCATGAACAAAGTCTAGAGATGTATCACATCTCTGGTCAATGAGTCTCTCAGCTCTCAATACTGAGATTTACTGCAGTTGGAGTCACGTAAGGTACCCTCAAAAGTGAATTCACGTAAGGTACCGTCAAAAGTGAACTCGGGAAAATCTAGAATCATGAAGACAACTGTCTTCAAAAAGCAATCAACTAAGGCATGATGAGCTGACAACCAATATGTACCCAAAATCAGGTCAAACTCATCAAGCTACAGTAAAAGATAGTTTGCGATCATCTCATAACTTCCAATCAACATTGGTAGACCTCCGACCATCAATCTAATCACGAACAGTTGGCCACTTGAACTACGGATGTAATATAGAGGATCTATGAAGCTATTAATCTCGAGGAGATGAACGAATGAGTCACATCAGAATCAAACAAAACATGGAAAGGATGGCCTAAGAATGAGACCATACCTTTCACTACAGTAGTTGCTAAATGTGCCTGCTCCTGAGTCACTACATGAAGTTGTCACTACCTCACTAGTACAACGCTCGACCTGACCACACTTTGCATATGTCTCTACAGCTTCCTGAAGTTAGAGTTCTCAAGAACAGATGATTGTACTTTTCTCTTCTTAAGATACTATATGGACATTAGATGCAAAAGGTGGATTACTTGTGAAATATGTGGTTATTCAATTTGAATGTCATTCATTCCGTCTCAGACTTGCGACAAGTCGAAGGACTGTCATTATCCAAGAACTCAATACGATTGGAATTACTGCGAATGGGTGTAGCAGGGTACCTCTGCTCTGATACCATCTTGTAAGGCTCCCGGATCCAGGTTACTTAGGGATGCAAATGGACGGATACATAAACAGATATAGGTATTATCGTATCCTTATCCATTTTTGAATACGAATATGGATGCGGATTCACATGTTGACGGATATTAAAACTATCTTACTATATCCTTAAAAAACAGATACATATGTAAAATGGATATTGATCGCATACAGATAATATTAAAAATACTCTATAGAATTAACATAAATATATACGAATTGGAAGGAAAACACATGATATAAATTTACTACACGTTTTGTATCATAAAAATTATACATATATGGTAAAAGAAGGTATAGAATTATGTTATATAAGGTTAAAAAAAATATGACTATATTTATATATGAAAACGGATATACGGATACGGATACGGATGTTTGTGGATATCAAAACGATATCCATATCCATATCCATTTTAAAATGAATATGGATACTGATGTCAAAATTTGTATAAAACAGATACGGTGACGGATCGGATACGAATATATCCATAACCGTTTGCATCCCTAAGGTTACCTGTTTACACAATCATTTGTGATCTTTAAATCATGATAGCTTGCGTTGAATACGAAAACGTAGGGAAAATGTTTCGTGAGTTGAATAACATTCACAATAATATAATATGCCACACATAATCACATGTCACCATAAGAAGCGATGCATTCCACAAGGTAAACATTTTCAACAAAATGTTTAGAAGAAGCATCAAGTCCCATATAGCATAACATGTATCAAAAAAGAATCAAGTGTTTAATACATGTATCTCTAAGTTCTGGTAGAAGAGAGGGCAAGCACAATAAAAAGACAACTATAAAAATGATATCATGTATATTGTCAAAAAGATGCCCTTGTCTGTCCACCAAAAAATATGAATTGATTTCAAGATGTTCAAATGCCAATAAAGGCAACATTACTAAGAGGCGGATTGATGTAAGAGATTATAACTTTAGAAAGTCTTGTAATAAGAAATGTGTGTACCATAATTATATAAAACTAACTTTATAGCAATTGGATGTTCAAGAATCAATAGCATAGTAAGTGTGGCAGCTGAGTTGTATAATGTAATTGCATAATAACTGAAGACTAGGGAAATGGAATGTGTGAACTAATGGCAGCTTAATGCAAGACATAATAAAAATATAATGGGGTTCAAGAGGTTTTGGCCAGATCAAAGGCAAGTATAGTAAATGCAGACATATGTAAGCATGGATAACCTTATCAATGTAAGCAAGTGAGAAACTGACTAACAAGTATGCAAGTGTGAACTAGCACAGTAATGTAACATCTATACAATAGAATTGCATGAAACCAACTGCATAGAAATACAGTTAATACATGTCAAGTACTATAAACTACGTGTATAAGAAATAAAGTTTAAGAACCATTTGTAGAAGCATAGAAAAAAGGCATGTAGAATATCATTGTATGATAATTGAAGTATAATAACAACAGTATGCTTTAGGCATGTGGGTATGCTCTATCCTCTATTAAGCATGGCAAAGAATGCTCAAGGGGGCTATTTCATTTCAATGTGAAGCATACAAATGCAAAACACTATCAGTGAGATTCATCAAGATCAAGAAATGATGCACCAAATGTCCACACACACATGTGCACAAGCCCACATGCTCATACTCACCCGCACATGTGTCCACATATATGCACACGCCTATATGTCAATCTGCATCCATAGGATTCTCTCCCAAGCCTTATCACAGGTAAATAACATGCATCCCTTATTGAGATATTCGTTGAACACATGGTGGGCATTATCACCACCATCAAATTATGCTTCAACCTCCACCAAATCCTCACTTTAGCCCATCTAAATCACTATTTTAACATCCATAGGTGAACAAAAATGTGTTGAAATGCATGGAGGGCAGCAATAGAGTAGGTTTGGCCCGTCTCAAAGTGATGATACAAATGAGTCTAATTCCATATTTTTTCAAATATGTTTGGCCCGTCTCAAAGAGATGATGCAAATGAGAATACATGGATGGCATCTGAATGGAATCCAATCCCTGATCTGCAGATTGATCTGGGCTCACTCGACATTAATTGGATTTTTTGTCACATGGACCCAAGTCGGGTCGGATTCAGATTCAGAATCGGGTGGTTTGGACCTGAGTGTTACATTACGTGAAAAGGAGTCATGAAGAAGCGGAATCAGATCAGGATGGACTTGTTATTTGGTTCATATATAAACTAATGGTATGGACCTCCGATCAAACAGATCGGAGGCTGGAATGAGACCTTATGATACATTACTAAAATGAGTAGAAATTGAAACAACATAAAACAAGATTGTAATCTATATTTACACTACGATTACCTGAAAGGAAAAGGGAAAGATCCGGGATGGTTATCGCCTCAATAGGATGCATGGAAACTTCACATGGTGGAGCTCCGATGAGCCTCGGCGGCAATACCTAGATCTTGTCAATTACACCTTCTCTCGCACTCCTGGTTGTCGAAGATAAAGCTCATCTCATCTTCCAATCCATCCGACATCTCAGGCTCATGGAAACAAGGGTAAAAGATGTACCAGTTTGCAAAGAAAGACCTAGAGACTTATTTATAGGTGAGAGAAAGGATGAAAGTTCAAATGAAATTTTCAGCGTGAAACGAAGTGAATCGGGTGAGATTAATTGGGTGTGGTTCAGTGATGCGAAGTGGCTAATCAGACAAAGATTTGGGTGGAACGAATGTGTGGATCGGGCAAGAAAAAGCGGAGATGTAGGTGGGTTAATAAAAATATGAGGCTAGGATGAAAGGGGGCAATTGACACAGGCTAATAAATACAAACACTACATGACAAAAAATACAATAAATTAGAAATGAATAAAAATAAAAAAGAAAATGACTTTAAATTAAAAACTTATTAAAAATCTTTATAATTTATTAAACTAATTTGGGTGATTTTTAAGAAATCAAATAATTTAATTTATAAAGTTAATTAATTAAAATACATGTATTTACAAATAAAAATTACATAAATACAATGAAACCAAAATTTTAATTATTTATTTTTAAAAATATACACATTATTTTATATTTTACTTATTTAAATAATAATTTAGTTGTTATGAATACTTTTTATTTTATTTTAAAAAAATATTTATCGATGCAAATAAATCATTATATGTAAAATATAGGTACATTATACATATATAATAATTATACTTATTTTTTGTTATTTTTAACTTTTGTTATTTTTATTTATATTTTGTATAAAAATGTAATATTTTATAAAGTATTAAAAATATAATATGTGCAAAAATGTAAAAATAAAATAAATACATGTAATATATAGTTGTATATGTACAAGAACAACCCCAAAAGGCTGAATTTCACATCTTAGCTCCAAATTTTATGAAAATACTTTCATTTTAAAGATTATTTTGTTTTATTGCTTCATTTTAAGTTCAAATGGAGAAGATATTAAGCCTTTAATTCTAGTTGTACAACTTTTTCTAAGTGGTGCACCTTTTATTATGTACATGATTTATTTTTGTAAATATTATTATTATTTAAATAATATTTTTATGTACAAGTTTCGATAAGAAAAATTTTTTATTTGAGGTTGATTTAATGATAAATAAAATAGTACGAGATACTTGCATCATGTATGAGATGAATATGTACATTGTGTACTTGGTTTTCTGAGAAATTTGTAAGTTAAGGATCTTATCTCCTCCTACTTTATTCCTTGTCAATTGACCTACTATCTAGATTATTATTAGTTTTTATATGCAACCTTTTTCTTTCTTTTTCTTTTCTTCTTTATTTTTTATTTTGGCTTAAAATACTGATAATAATACAATATTATAGGTGATGTTAGTTTATTAATAGATGAGAATTAGTGATATTTAAATGTGTTTTATAAGAGATTTTAAGACAAAATGAAGGAAAAAAGACGATGAATTATCGATTCATCATCTCGCTATACTATACCTTTGTTAGTCCCTTAGCAAACACTTATTAAACGAATAAGTGACTAGAAAGAAAAGGAAAAGGAAAAAGAAAGAACTTAGAACAATTTTGAATTCTAAACTATTCTTCATAAAATCAAATCATGGAGCTTGATCAAACCTTTGGATTATTAGTTTGTGAACCTTATTGGGAATAGAATATAAGACATAACAACCCTCAAGGTCCACAATTCTCTATTCAGTTCATCTCAACTATCAGGTCAGAACAAGTCCTTCATACGCAAACTTTTATGACTATGAATATTACTTGTACAGTGAGTGTGAAATGACAGCTCTCCACATTTGAAAGTGGCTAAGAAATTGACTTCTCCAGCAAGGTTACCCCTTAATTCCCCGATCTAGCTACTCTTTCCTCGAGGAGCAGGGTATTTTCTTCTGAGTTCAAGTTCAACTAGCTCCAATAAGGGGGGTAAAGAAGATAATGGAATGTGACAAGTGTAGCCACATATCCTTTGGAGCTTGACCAGTGTCGTCAAGACTCCAGCTGCAGGCTTCCATGCAAATTTTGACTTTGAAACATATGCCTTGCTTATTGATACTTCTCTCCAATGGGAATGATTTTTTATTTGCTTTTTACCCACCTAACATTTTTGGAGAATTTAGTTCATACCTTTTTCCAACATACATGCATATATACAGAATTGTGGCTTTTAACTAAAGAGTTTTTCTTCTTGAACCGATAGATTATCCCTCATCTAAAGCTTTATTTCAACCCACAGCTCCTATCTTTAGATGCCAACGCCAATAGACTAGATTGGGGTGCACTTCCCTCTATGGAGACTATGGCTACTTCATCAAGGATGATACAATTGCATGCTTTCCAAACTTAGAGAATTCTTCCCTTTACCACTCCACATCAGTTGAGCTACGTGCAAATTGTTTGTCTAAGTTAGACTATTATCTAAAAGAGTCATGCATGTGTCATGAAATATTTTACTTAGACCAATCAAGATAACATATGAACACAATCCTAAGGACTTAAAGAATTATGTCACGTCAATCTGAGAAGTCTCAACTTTAATTCCTATAAGGTTGCAGTGAAATTAAGTGGATTAAGGTCTTAACCAAGCTCCATTCTTCAGGCTTTATTCTAGACTAGTCAATTGTCAAAAGCATTCTGAAAAATGTGAATGCAAATGCAACAACTTTTTAGTGAAGTGTATTTGTTGACTTAAACTTTTTATGTGTTTTTTCTAAAGAGTCTGTAATTTTTATAAGTTTTAAACTTTTCAATTTTTATGTGTTTTTAAAGAGTTGGTGAATTGAATGTATTTACAAGTACGCACAAGGATTATGTACATATTTACAACAGATTTTATACAAAAGTGGTGAAGAATTATATAAGTTTTATTCATAAGATAAGTTTAATTTACAATTTTTAAATAAAAATTTTGCAAAAGGACTTTAGTTAAAATTTTAAATAGTTAAGGCTTTTATAAAAGAATTTTATTTACATATGGCTTGCAGATACAAGAATTTTACAACAAATTTTATATACACATTTTACAACATAATTTATATACAAGTTTTATAACACATTTCAAAGCATAATTTAGAAAATAATTTATAAAAGAAGTTTACAAAAGATTTTTACAAATAATATTGCAACAACTTTTCAAAATATTTTATAAAAACTTTTCAAAATATTTTACAAAGTACTACCAATGGTTTTCAAAATCTCTTACAAATCATTTCACAGAATATTTTTACAAACTATTTTATAAATATTTTACAAATAAATTTTTTAAAATATTTTGATTTCAAACATTTTACAAATATTTAACAAAATAATATTTTTTACAAAATAATTTTATAAAACATTTTTAAACAACATAATTTTACAATCAATTTCACAAATTAATTTTACAAGACATTTTTACAAAGGTTTTTACAAAATATTTTACAAAAGATTTTACGAAATAATCTTGACAAAAAAACTTACAAAGATTTTTACAAACATTTTACAAATCATTTTGCAAAATATTTTTATTTACAATACATATACACAATTTTCTTTTCATAGTAACCCAAAAATTTTTAGAGCTATATTATTAAAAATACAATAAAGTACAAGTTATGGCTTCTTAAGTATATATACAGTATATACGACACCCCATTATACTTAGCGTGAACTATGTCCTCATAGTGATCAAGAAGATGCAAGAAAGACATAACTCGTTCTAAGTGTAGAAAAGTGAAAAGAATCCTATACTACAACAACTCAAAGAATGAATAAAATGAATAGAAGTCAGTCATCCCCTATACTTAAGATCAAATAATATTAAGTATAGAATACTATACAAATAGGGATGATCGAGGAAAAGAATGTACAAACTCAACCACTCGGCTTGCTCCCCCCCTCCTACTTAGGGTAAAGGATCCCCAAGTATAAAGGAGAATATCAACAAGTTGAGGGACAAGCGAGGGAACAGAAGAAACTAAAAAGAAAACAACCAAGATGAAATAAACATCACTCTGCCTATACATAAGGTAAGGACATCCTAAGTATAAGAAACAACATGAGTAATGAAACAGAAAGAAAATAGAACAACTCGGGTCATTCACCTCATCCTAAGTATAGCACACACATAGAAAAAAGGTGAATAATCAACAACGGAAGTAAGAAAAAATAAAAATGAAAGGAATATACAAGGCGAAAAGAATATACAATGCTCAAGAAGGTAAAAGCTTGAGCTTCTTTCACGTATGTTGAGTAATTGAGTCAATGATATGAATATCGACATCGAGGTCATCCTTAGATGTGTCCATGTCTGAATTCTCAAACCTCTGATCAAAGCCAACATAGTGAAAGTACTCATCGGATTTATAACAATCAGACTGTGAGGCCCGCACCTTCTCGGATCCGGGATACCCGTTTACATATTATCCGTAGTATTATGTTCGCTAAAGATCGCATTAGAGAACTGGAAATTAGGAAAATTTTTTCATATTTACTTTATGAATGACATTCACAAATTAACTAATAAACCACGGAACTAAAATATGTCACAATTATATTGCATAAATTTCCATAGCAGTTAATATGTAATAACAGAATTTCATTATATACATGCATCACAATTGTATCAAAAGAGAAATAAAAGCATTTATAATATCCTTGAACAAAATTATAACAGACATACCTGATATGTTTTGCTTCAGAAACTGACATTCAACTCTTCCAATACCACGGTGCAGGTATTTTACCTGCAATCCATGCAATAGGGAGAAAAGAACATCAACAAATGTTGAGTAAATCTTATTTATTAGAAGTAACAGGAAATTTTAGTGGCTCCAAAAGAAAGCAAGTAAGTAAGGCTTAGCAATTACATTTAGAGCTATTGGCAATGAAACAAGTTTTCTAGTTATTCAGCAAGCGAATTTCATGACTTAGTTACCCTACCTTAATTTCCCAATATTTATCATTTTGATATATAGATTATATGATCCATATTGAAACTATCATCTTTTACTTAATTATAAATCATGTTTAATGGATCTTGGAGATGCGGGTTTTGAGTCTTTGTTCTTGGTGATCCGAGTGTGATCTAACATTATGATTATAAGGTGTGACTCCAGTATAAAAATGTATATGATTTCCGTTCTTCCCCATCAATTTCAAGTTTCAATGATGTATTCAATGCATATCATGATTGAGATGATTCAGATATCTTGAGTATTTAATGATTGACATGGTCGAGATAATTTAGGTCTCTTCTGAAGATTGTGAGTCATGTGAATAGACCACAGTAAGTGTAGATGATGAGTCTAATGTTTTGAATCTTTTCTTGCTGAATTTCTCAAGCATAGTGGATAGTCTGTGGTCTTGGTCTAGGTAAGACCTCACACTATGACTCTAAGGCGGTAAGGAAGCCTTAGGGTTGGGGAGCCTCCGTAGGCATACGGTGGAGTAAAATGCATCCTAACTAAGTTCCCAACACGTCCACTAGCTAATTCAAACAACTGTGGTAGTAGCTCGTAGTCTAATAAGGATGATTTTCATAAATTGATCTTTTCTCTTCGTCAGAAAATTCTGGCGGAACAGTAACTAACTTAATGAAAACTAAGCTCAACTACAACCAACTCAACTGTAATTCATCTCAACTTTAGCCAAACTCATTTATGACTCAATCCAATCTCAAATGTAACTCCAAATTCAATTGTAACTGATTCATGGATCTAGCTAGTCTTTATCATTTTGTTTTGTATGGTACCTATAAAAGAATCATGTCTCAATTGTACCAGTTCCAGTTGAAACATCAAAAGAGGGGTATTTTCTGATCATTTGCCAAAGCATCCTATATATAATAAATTGTATGAATACTAGACTATGCATAATGATCAATTGATTGATGATTTCTTATTCGTAAAGATCTTGAGAAATCATTTGTTGACTTTGAGAGGAGTTTTAATATTTTAAAAGATGAATTCTCAGAAAATGTCATTGCTATATAATATAAAGGGGTTATCAGGAAGCTATTACATATCATTGTGAATCTCGTAAACATTGTTCATGTAGGCAGCAAAGTAGGTTAGTTCATGGGTCACACTAGGATGTTGTTATAATGATATATATATATATACACACACACATTATGACTTTTATAGGAAGGTATCATCTCTTCCTCAGCAAGGAGTCTCTGGGTTTCACCATTTGTGCATATATATATTATGTAAGTTATCATGTAGACAAGAAACCCATGACAAACTTTAGTTTATACTTTGGATGAAACCTCATCACATTGCACAATAAGAAGCCAGCAGTTGTAGCCATATATCGTGTAGAATGTGAGTATAGAGCCCTCACTCAAGCAAATGTGAAAGCTATATTGATAGATCCATAGAGGTATATGTTCTTATAGGAGCCTCTACCCATGCAACCAAATTGTGATATTTATACTACGTTATTCATAGATACAATATTGTTTTCCACCAAGAAAAGGACCAAACATGTGAAGGTTAATGGCACATGATCATCTCTTCGAGTAAGTTCATAACAATCACTCTATGAAGCTCCATGTTAGCAGTTGGAATTCTTGGTTGGTGTGATCTAATGCTTTTTATGTTTAGAGCATGTCACAATCTCGAGTTGATGTCTGCAGCTCATCTGTTGGGAGACATGACATTATTTTGATATGAATTTTATTCAGTTTATAAACATGACATCATCCTTATGAGGATTTCATTTCAAAATAATGCATCTTTAGTCACAAGTACGTCAAAGTATCTTATGATCGACTTTAGAACTCTCTTTTCATTGAAAATAGCAATTGAATATGTCCCTTATGTAAAGAACAGACAGTTGATTAATAGGGAGTCATTGCTTTCAATTATAAAGGTAAGTCATCCAGTTTTAAGGTTGAGTTTTTTTTAGAGGCCCATGTTACTTATATTTATGAACTGCTTCATCCTTCTCAGGATTCCATAAGAAAATGCATGTCATTTTTCCCCAAATTTCTATTTCTGTGCTAAAAAAATTGGGGATAATTAATGGCTTGAACTTAGGTTAATTTGCATGCTAAACCCAAATTTTTATCCTCGAAATTTTAAGAAATCAAGAGCATATATAATGGTTGTAAAGTTTTGTTCAATTTCATATAAAACCTCACATTCTTATCTAATTTCAGAGGCAATTTAAGGTATTAAATCATGCATGGAAGGAAGTAAGAGGAGAGGGAAAGATTGTACCTTTAATCCTCTAAGTTTGGAGGGTATTTGTGGTTTCATTTAACATGCAACAATAGCTAAAATACCTGCTGGACAACAACATAAAAAGGAAAAAAACTGAATTAGAAACTTCAACATTGACTTTAATGAAAGTAAAGTGAAGATAGATATGTACCTTTGAATATCTCCACTTTGGAGATCCAAACTTGCTTGCAACATCCTTTTCTTGACAGGAGCTTCAGTTCATTTAGATCCGAATGTTACAAATATAAAAACCTCAAAGGGAGTCTCGTCCTCAAGACTTGAGTCAATGTTACTTTGTGTTTTGTTTGTATCTCATCTGGCCATAAAAACCTCAAAGGGTTTTGAACCCATAAAAACCTCAAAAGGAAAACAAACCATGGTCTTTCAATATATATAATTAAATGGTCTTGTTTTGACAGTTACCTGAAGAATTGCAGTATCTTGCCCGCATGTCTCCTTCGGTCTTACATGTTTCCTTTTTGACATCATGTCGGAGCCATAGCACCTTTATTTGGGGAATCTCTTTGTTCAGAAGTTTGTTTTGCAACACTATCGAGTATTTGTATTGACCTTCTCTTCGTATGTTAAGTTTGGCTCCACGTTGAGGCTCTTGTAGCCGATGACGTGTCGAGGGTCATACATGTATTTCCTTGAATTGGATATATGAATATATCGTATTTGACTGACAACTGCAGATGAAAAGCTACTCGATATACCAACTTAATCATATGAGTAATAATTTCAAATGGTCCATATATCATGACGCCAACTTGTCATGACCATCAAATCTATGTACTCCCTTCATGTTAGATACACGTAGTAACACACAATCTCCTATTTGTGTTTACAGATATTTTATTAATATAAGAGATTAAATTGAATATTGATAAGCCATATTCTGAATGGATAAAGAGAAGATGTTCGGTTACTTGAAACTCTAAAACTCTTCTCCGACTATCTGCATGGCTTTTCTAGAGGTTATGTATCGTCGACAACTTTTGCCTTACAAGATCAACAATGACCCAATAGCATCGTGGCCACCTGGCGTCTTCGACGATTCAGTGACGAAATCTATAAAGATATTTTCTCACTTTCATTTGGGAAATGGAAGAAACTGTAATAACCACGGTGGTCTCCTATTCTACCTTGACCAACTGACATGTCATGTACTTGCTAACATGACATGCTACATCTTGCTTCATTCCGTCTTGCCAGAATGTTGGTCTAGATACTGGTTACATCTTTGTGCTGATAGGAAGAATAGACAATCGTGAATTGTGTGCCTTATTAAGAATATCTCTGCGTAATTGCTCATTGTTAGGCACAATGACGCAACCATCCTTCCGCAAAGTGGACTTAGTTACCACAAAAGTATCACCTATATCCTTGACGGAACGCATGTATCTGTCTCAAAATCAAGGATCTATCATTTGTCCTTTTATGCGATCCAAAGACTTCATCACGAAGACACGATAGTAAATACGGACACACTCTTACGAGGATGCCAATTAGTCCAAGATGTGGGCATATCCCACATGGATAACTAGTTTGTCAGATATGCATGAGCTTTCCTGCTAAGCACATCTGCCACCACATTTTCCTTACTAGGATGGTAAGAGATCATGTAGTCAAAATCCTTTAATAGCTCAAGCCACCTGCGATGTCTCATGTTCAACTCCTAACCTTTCACTTGAAACACTTGTATATATTGAAAATCTTGAATTATAAAAGGAAGTGTAAAGATAGGCACATTCATCGATCTATCCTTCAGTGCCCTGAAGGTTTTTGTACATGACTCATTTTAAATGAAAGGATCTCTCTTCTATGTCAATCGTGTCAGGAAAAGAATGACTCGAGAAAACTACCGACGAAGCATCTATAATAGGCCACTAGTCCAAGGAAACTCTGAATTTGAGTAACTATCTTGGGTCGCTCCTAAGTCATGATTGTTGCAATCCTCGCAATGTCAACTACGATACCTGCTCCAGAAATGACATGCCCAAGGAATGAGACCTGGGATGATTAGAACTCACATTTGCTCGACTTGGTTTACAACTGTACCTTTGAAGTATGTCCATGATTGTCTTTAGATTATTGATGTGATCCCTATTTATTTCGGGAATATATCAACACATCGTCAATGCATACTATCACAAACTCTTCCAACTATGGACGGAAATCATGTTCATCATATCCATAAAAGTTGTAGGGGCATTTGTGAGTCCAATCGACATTACGACAAACTCATAATGCCCATATCAAGTCTTGAATGTTACCTTCGGACTATCTGACTCTTTAATCCTCACTTGATGGTAGCTATGTCGAATGTCGATCTTCGAGGATACCAAAGATCCATGTAACTGATCAAATAAGTCATCTACGTGTGGCAGAGCATAATGGTTGTTCACTGTTTTCTTGTTCATCTGAATGTAATCTATGTACACTATCATCGATCCATCATTCTTTTTGACAAAATGAACTGGAGCATTTCAAGGTGGAGTGTTCAGCCTTACGAAACCTACGTCAAGTAATTTATGCGATTTCATCTTCAGCTCTCTCAACTCAATCGGTGCCATGTGATAAGGAGCTATCGAGGTCTAGCCGTAATGTGATCTCAATCTCTCTCTCTCTCATGCATTAAACCTGACAAATCATTAGAGAACACATTAGGGTAATCTAACACTATCGTGATGTCTTGAGCCATCGGCTCTCCATCAGATGTCTCTTGAGCAATTGTTAGATATGAATCATATCCCTGATCAACAAGTCTCCGAGCTCTCAATACTGAGATGTACTTTATTTTGGTGTCATGTAATGTACCCTTATAGGTAACCTCGGGTAAGTCCGGAATCCTGAAGACAACCGTCATCCTGAAGTAATTCACTAGGTATAATGAGTTGACAGCTAATCCACTCCCATAATCAGGTCATACTTGTCAAGTTGTAGTAGTAGACAGTCAGTGATCATCTCGTAGCCACCAATCAACATTGGTAACTTTTTGACTATCAGTCTTATGCTGAACAACTGGCCACCTGGACTATGGACGTGATAGAGAGGATCTATGGTCTCTGCAACTCTACTTGCTAGAAACTCGAATTTCATCTATCGCTTTAAAATTAATTAAAACACAGAAAGATCGGTTCAGGATGCCATGTTCAATGTAAGAACCAATATCATTAATAGTTAATGTTTATGGATATTTCTAACTATGCTTTTTCTCTTCTTGGGATACATATGGAAATTAGTTGCAAATGGTGACATTTGTGGTTATGAAAATTGGAATGTCATATTTCCCTTTCGGACTCACGACAAGTCAAAGAACTATCGCTATCCAAGACTTAATGCTATCGTAACTATAATACTACGAATGTATGTAGCGGGGTACCACTGCTCTGATACCAAACTGTGAGGCCCGCTCCTTCTCGGATCCGGGATACCCGTTTACATATTATCCGTAGTATTATGTTCGCTAAAGATCGCATTAGAGAACTGGAAATTAGGGAATTATTTTTCATATTTACTTTATGAATGACATTCACAAATTAACTAATAAACCACAGAACTACAATATGTCACAATTATATTACATAAATTTCCATAGCAGTTAACATGTAACAACAGAATTACATTATATACATGCATCCCAATTGTATCAAAAGAGAAATAAAATCATTTATAATATCCTTGAACAAAATTATAACAAACATACCAGATATGTTTTGCTTCAGAAACTGACATTCAACTCTCCCAATACCACGGTGCAGGTATTTTGCTTGAAATCCATGCAATAGGGAGAAAAGAACATCAAAAAATGTTGAGTAAATCTTATTAATTATAAGTAACATGAAATTTTAGTGTCTCCAAAAGAAAGCAAGTAAGTAAGGCTTAGCAATTAAATTTAGAGCTATTGGCAATGAAACAAGTTTTCTAGTTATTCAGCAAGTGAATTTCCTGACTTAGTTACCCTACCTTAATTTCCCAATATTTATCATTTTGATATATAAATTATATTATCCATATTTAAACTATCATCTTTTACTTAATTATAAATCATGTTTAATGGATCTTGGAGATGCGGGTTTTGAGTCTTTGTTCTTGGTCTTTATCTAATCTCTCAAATTTAGTGGATAATCTGGGATCTTGATCCGAGTGTGATCTCACATTATGATTCTAAGGTGTGACTCCAGTATAAAAATATATATGATTTCCGTTCTTCCCCATCAATTTCAAGTTTCAATGATTTATTCAATGCCTATCATGATTGAGATGATTCAGATATCTTGAGTATTTAATGATTGACATGGTCGAGATAATTTAGGTCTCTTCTGATGATTGTAAGTCATGTGAATAGACCATAGTAAGTGTAGATGATGAGCCTGATGTTTTGATTCCTTTCTTGCTGAATTTCTCAAGCATAGTGGATAGTCTGTGGTCTTGGTCTAGGTAAGACCTCACACTATGACTCTAAGGCGGTAAGGAAGCCTTAGGGTTGGGGAGCCTCCGTAGGCATGCGGTGGAGTAAAATGCATCCTAACTAAGTTCCCAACACATCCACTAGCTAATTCAAACAACTGTGGTAGTAGCTCGTAGTCTAATAAGGATGATTTTCATAAATTAATCTTTTCTCTTCGTCAGAAAATTCTGGCGGAACAGTAACTAACTTAATGAAAACTAAGCTCAACTACAACCAACTCAACTATAATTCATCTCAACTTTAGCCAAACTCATTTGTGACTCAATCCAATCTCAAATGTAACTCCAAATTCAATTGTAACTGATTCAGATGTAGCCATAGAGGATTCAGATGTATACATGGATGATTTGATGTAGCATCGCCAAGTCTGTTGGCGAAAAGTAAACAAAAACTCAAGCGGTGAAGTAGCCTACAAAAGAAGCTCTTCCATCTCGCCCTCTAAGTCGAAGAGCGGTCCAGTAGAGGGATAGGTCTACTCCAAAACTACGCCACTGAGACGGGTGAGAGAGACTCTCCGGAAAAGTCACTCTAAAAGAAAACCGGCCCGACCGGTACGGGCTAACGAGCTCGAAAAACTAAAACCAAGGATCCTCCAGCCTAGGTACCCTAAAGAACAAGGGTCAGCGGAACTGGTCTTTAAATGAAAGCCAGTGGATCCCAGAGAGGCGTAAAAACTGCGAGCGCTCGCGAGAAAACTGAGAAAAAGACTGGGATCCTTGACCCGCGCACTAAGCGGTCGTTGCCCTAACTGGGCTTCCTAATCTCCCGCCCAGCTGAGCGTCACCGCCCCCTCGCACAGTCAGGTGTAAAGGTCACCATGACTGGTACTCTTAATTATTAGTCATCACTGACTTGATCCCTCATCCTTTCTTAATCCTTTATGTGGTTGATTGTACAGATCTATGTCTTTTTGATCAACGATCTTATTGATATAACTGATTCATCATTGATTCACTTATTCATCTATCCCATCATTTCTCAATCTCTTCAATGGTTGACTTTACAAATCTAGGTATTTTGTCACTACCTATCTTAGATGATATGAATAAATAGTAGAGTATACCTAAAAGATTAATTTATGACGATGATCGGTCTTTGAAGTCATATGTTATTATTTCTAAAATCATAAGATTACCATCTATGCTTTGGATATGGATCTAGCTAGTCTTTATCATTTTGTTTTGTATGGTACCTATACAAGAATCATGTCTCAATTGTACCAGTTCCAGTTGAAACATCAAAAGAGGGGTATTTTCTGATCATTTGCCATAACATCCTATATATAATAGATTGTATGAATAGTAGACTATACATAATGATCAATTGATTGATGATTTCTTATTCTTAAAGATCTTGAGAAATCATTTGTTGACTTTGAGAGGAGTTTTAATATTTTAAAAGATGAATTCTCGGAAAATGTCAATGCTATATAATATAAAAGGTTTATCGGGAAGCTATTACATATCACTGTGAATCGCATAAACATTGTTCATGTAGGCAGCAAAGTAGGTTAGTTCATGGGTCACACTAGGATGTTGTTATAATGATATATATATATACATTATGACTTTTTTTAGGAAAGTATCATCTCTTCCTCAGCAAGGAGTCTATGGGTTTCACCATTTGTGCATATATATATTATGTAAGTTATCATGTAGACAAGAAACCCATGACTAACTTTAGTTTATACTTTGGATGAAACATCATCACATTGCACAATAAGAAGCCAGCAGTTGTAGCCATATATCGTGTAGAATGTGAGTATAGAGCCCTCACTCAAGCAAATGTGAAAGCTATATTGATAGATCCTTAGAGGTATATGTTCTTATAGGAGCCTCTACCCATGCAACCAAATTATGATATTTATACTACATTATTCATAGATACAATATTATTTTCCACCAAAGAACCAAACATGTGAAGGTTAATGGCACATGATCATCTCTTCGAGTAAGTTCATAACAATCACCTTATGAATCTCCATGTTAGCAGTTGGAATTCTTGGTTGGTGTGATATAATGCTTGCTATGTTTAGAACATGTCACAATCTCGAGTTGATGTCTGCAGCTCATCTGTTGGGGGACATGACATTATTTTGATATGAATTCTATTCAGTTTATAAGCATTGACATCATCCTTATGAGGATTTCATTCCAAAATAATGCATCTTTATTCACAAGTGCATCAAAGTATCTTATGATCGACTTTAGGACTCTCTTTATTATTGAAAATAGCAATTGAATATGTCCCTTATGTAAAAAACAAGCAGTTGATTAATAGGGAGTCATTGCTTTCAATTATAAAGGTAAGTCATCAAGTTTTAAGGTTGATTTTTTCTAGAGGCTCATGTTACTTATATTTATGAATTGCTTCATCCTTCTCAGGATTCCATAAGAAAATGCATGTCATTTTCCCCCAAATTTCTATTTTTCTATGCTAAAAAAATTGTGGCTAATTAATGACTTGAACTTAGGTTAATTTGCATGCTAAACCCAAATTTTTATCCTCAAAATTTTAAGAAATCAAGAGCATATATAATGGTTGTAAAGTTTTGATGAATTCCATATAAAACTTCACATTCTTATCTAATTTCAGAGGTAATTTATGGTATTGAATCATGCATGGAAGGCAGCAAGAGAAGAGGGAAAGATTGTACCTTTAATCCTCTAAGTTTGGAGGGTATTTGTGGTTTCATTTAACATGCAACAATAGCTAAAATACCTGCTGGACAACAACATAAAAAGGAAAAAAATTGAATTAGAAACTTCAACATTGACTTTAATGAAAGTAAAGTGAAGATAGATATGTACCTTTGAATATCTCCACTTTGGAGATCCAAACTTGCTTGCAACATCCTTTTCTTGACAGGAGCTTCAGTTCATTCGGATCCGGATGTTATAAATATAAAAACCTCAAAGGGTACTTCGTCCTCGAGACTCGAGTCAAGGTTACTTTATGTTTTTTTTTTGATCTCATCTGGCCATAAAAACCTTAAAGGGTTTTGAACCCATAAAAACCTCAAAACGAAAACAAGCCATGGTCTTTCATCATATATAATTAAATGGTCTTGTTTTGACAGTTACCTGAAGAATTGCGGTATCTTGCCCGCATGTCTCCTTCGGTCTTACACATTTCCTTTTTGACATCATGTCGGTGCCATAGCACCTTTATTTGAGGAATCTCTTTGTTGCGAAGTTTTTTTTTGCAACACTATCGAGTATTTGTACTGACCTTCTCTTCGTATGTTAAGTTTGGCTCCACGTCGAGGCTCTTGTAGCCGATGACGTGTCGAGGGTCATACATGTATTTCCTTGAATTGGATATATGAATATATCGTATTTGACTGACATCTGCAGATGAAAAGCTACTCGATATACCAACTTAATCATATGAGTAATAATTTCAAATGGTCCATATATCATGACGCCAACTTGTCATGACCATCAAATCTATGTACTCCCTTCATGTGAGATACATGTAGTAACACGCAATCTCCTATTTGTGTTTACAGATATTTTATTAGTATAAGAGATTAAATTGAATATTGATAAGCCATATTCTGAATGGATAAAGAGAAGATGTTCGGTTACTTGAAACTCTAAAACTCTTCTCCGACTATCTGCATGGCTTTTCTAGAGGTTATGTATCGTCAACAACTTTTGCCTTACAAGATCAACAATGACCCAATAGCATCGTGGCCACCTGGCGTCTTCGATGATTCAGTGACGAAATCTATAAAGATATTTTCCCACTTTCATTTGGGAAATGGAAGAGACTGTAATAACCATGGTGGTCTCCTATTCTACCTTGACCAACTGACATTTCATGTACTTGGTAACATGACATGCTACATCTTGCTTCATTCCGTCTTGCCAGAATGTTGGTCTAGATACTGGTTACATCTTTGTGCTGATAGGAAGAATAGACAATCGTGAACTGTGTGCCTTATTAAGAATATCTCTGCGTAATTGCTCATTGTTGGGCACAATGACGCAACCATCCTTCCGCAAAGTGGACTTAGTTACCACAAAAGTATCACCTATATCCTTGATGGAACACATGTATCTGTCTCAAATTCAAGGATCTATCATTTGTCCTTTTATGCGATCCAAAGACTTCATCACGAAGGCACAACAGTAAATATGGGCACACTCTTACGAGGATGCCAATTAGTCCAAGATGTGGGTATATCCCACATGGATAACTAGTTTGTCGGATATGCATGAGCTTTCCTGCTAAGCACATCTGCCACCACATTTTCCTTATTGGGATAGTAAGAGATCATGTAGTAAATCCTTTAATAGCTCAAGCCACCTGCGATGTCTCATTTTCAACTCATAAACTTTCACTTGAAACACTTGTATATATTGAAAATCTTGAATTATTAAAGGAAGTGTAAAGATAGGCACATTCATCGATCTATCCTTCAATGCCCTGAAGGTTTGTGTACATGACTCATTTTAAATGAAAGGATCTCTCTTCTATGTCAATCGTGTCAGGAAAAGAATGACTCGGGAAAACTACCGACGAAGCATATGTAATAGGCCACTAGTCCAAGGAAACTCTGAATTTGAGTAACTATCTTGGGTCGCTCCTAAGTCATGATTGTTGCAATCTTCGTAGTGTCAACTACGATACCTGCTCCAGAAATGACATGCCCAAGGAATGAGACATGGGATAATTAGAACTCACATTTGCTCGACTTGGTTTCCAACTGTACCTTTGAAGTATGTCCATGATTGTCTTTAGATTATTCGTGACCATATTTACTTCGGGAATATATCAACACATCGTCAATGCATACTATCACAAACTCGTCCAAGTATGGACGGAAATCATGTTCATCATATCCATAAAAGTTGTAGGGGCATTTGTGAGTCCAAGCGACATTACGACAAACTCATAATGTCCATATCGAGTCTTGAATGTTATCTTCGGACTATCTGACTCTTTAATCCTCACTTGATGGTAGCTATGTCGAATGTCGATCTTCGAGGATACCAAAGATCCATGTAACTAATTAAATAAGTCATCTACGTGCGGCATAGCATAATGGTTGTTCACCGTTTTCTTGTTCATCTGAATGTAATCTATGTACATTGTCATCGATCCATCATTCTTTTTGACAAAATGAACCGGAGCATTTCAAGGTGGAGTGTTCAGCCTTACGAAACCTACATCAAGTAATTTATGCGATTTCATCTTCAGCTCTCCCAACTCGGTCGGTGCCATGTGATAAGGAGCTATCGAGGTCTAGCCGTAATGTGATCTCAATCTCTCTCTCTCTCTCTCAGGCATTAAACTTGACAAATCATTAGAGAACACATTAGGGTAATCTAACACTATCGTGATGTCTTGAGCCATCGGCTCTCCATCAGATGTCTCTTGAGCAATTGTTAGATATGAATCATATCCCTGATCAACAAGTCTCCGAGCTCTCAATACTGAGATGTACTCTATTTTGGTGTCATGTAATGTACCCTTATAGGTAACCTCAGGTAAGTCCGGAATCCTGAAGACAACCGTCATCCTGAAGTAATTCACTAGGTATATGAGTTGACAGCTAATACACTCCCATAATCAGGTCATACTTGTCAAGTTGTAGCAGTAGACAGTCAGTGATCATCTCGTAGCCACCAATCAACATTGGTAACTTTTTGACTATCAGTCTTATGCTGAACAACTGGCCACCTGGCCTATGGATGTGATAGAGAGGATCTATGGTCTCTGCAACTCTACTTGCTAGAAACTCGAAGTTCATCTATCGCTTCAAAATTAATTAAAACACAGAAAGATCGGTTTAGGATGCCATGGTTCTATGTAAGAACCAATAACATTAATAGTTAATGTTTATGGATATTTCTAACTATGCTTTTTCTCTTCTTGGGATACATATGGAAATTAGTTGCAAATGGTGACATTTGTGGTTATGAAAATTGGAATGTCATATTTCTCTTTCGGACTCGCGACAAGTCAAAGGACTGTCGCTATCCAAGACTTAATGCTATCGGAACTATAATACTACGAATGTATGTAGCGGGGTACCACTGCTCCGATACCAAACTGTGAGGCCCGCTCCTTCTCGGATCCGGGATACCCGTTTACATATTATCCGTAGTATTATGTTCGCTAAAGATCACATTAGAGAACTGGAAATTAGGGATTTTTTTCATATTTACTTTATGAATGACATTCACAAATTAACTAATAAACCACAGAACTACAATATGTCACAATTATATTTCATAAATTTCCATAGCAGTTAACATGTAACAACAGAATTGCATTATATACACGCATCCCAATTGTATCAAAAGAGAAATAAAAGCATTTATAATATCCTTGAACAAAAATATAACAGACATACCTGATATGTTTTGCTTCAGAAACTGACATTCAACTCTCCCAATACCACGGTGCAGGTATTTTGCCTGCAATCCATGCTATAGGGAGAAAAGACATCAACGAATGTTGAGTAAATCTTATTAATTAGAAGTAACAGGAAATTTTAGTGGCTCCAAAAGAAAGCAAGTAAGTAAGGCTTAGCAATTAAATTTAGAGCTATTGGCAATGAAACAAGTTTTCTAGTTATTCAGCAAGTGAATTTCCCGACTTAGTTACCCTACCTTAATTTCCCAATATTTATCATTTGGTATATAGATTATATGATCCAATATTTAAACTATCATCTTTTACTTAATTATAAATCATGTTTAATGGATCTTGGAGATGCAGGTTTTGAGTCTTTGTTCTTGGTCTTTATCTAATCTCTCAGATTTAGTGGATAATCTGGGATCTTGATCCGAGTGTGATCTCACATTATGATTCTAAGGTGTGACTCCAGTATAAAAATGTATATGATTTCCGTTCTTCCCCATCAATTTCAAGTTTCAATGATTTATTCAATGCCTATCATGATTGGGATGATTCAGATATCTTGAGTATTTAATGATTGACATGGTCGAGATAATTTAGGTCTCTTCTGATGATTGTGAGTCATGTGAATAGACCATAGTAAGTGTAGATGATGAGTCTGATGTTTTGATTTTTTTTCTTGCTGAATTTCTCAAGCATAGTGGATAGTCTGTGGTCTTGGTCTAGGTAAGACCTCACACTATGACTCTATGGTGGTAAGGAAGCCTTAGGGTTGGGGAGCCTCCGTAGGCATGCGGTGGAGTAAAATGCATCCTAACTAAGTTCCAACACGTCCACTAGCTAATTCAAACAACGGTGGTAGTAGCTCGTAGTCTAATAAGAATGATTTTCATAAATTGATCTTTTCTCTTCGTCAGAAAATTCTGGCGGAACAGTAACTAACTTAATGAAAACTAAGCTCAACTACAACCAACTCAACTGTAATTCATCTCAACTTTAGCCAAACTCATTTGTGACTCAATCCAATCTCAAATGTAACTCCAAATTCAATTGTAACTGATTCAGATGTAGCCATAGAGGATTCAGATGTATACATGGATGATTTGATGTAGCATCGCCAAGTCTGTTGGCGAAAAGTAAACAAAAACTCAAGCAGTGAAGTAGCCTACAAAAGAGGCTCTTCTGTCTCGCCCTCTAAGTGGAAGAGCGGTCCAGTAGAGGGATAGGTCTACTCCAAAACTACGCCACTGAGACGAGTGAGAGAGACTCTCCGGAAAAGTCACTCTAAAAGAAAACCGGCCCGACCAGTACGGGCTAACAAGCTCGAAAAACTAAAACCAAGGATCCTCCAGCCTAGGTACCCTAAAGAACAAGGGTCAGCGGAACTGGTCTTTAAAAGAAAGCCTGTGGATCCCAGAGAGGCGTAAAAACTGCGATCGCTCGTGAGAAAACCGAGAAAAAGACTGGGATCCTAGACCCGTGCACTAAGCGGTCGCTGCCCTAACTGGGCTTCCTATTCTCCCGCCCAGCTGAGGGTTACCGCACCCTCGCACAGGCAGGTGTAAAGGTCACCGTGACTGGCACTCTTAATTATTAGTCATCGCTGACTTGATCCCTCATCCTTCCTTAATCCTTTATGTGGTTGATTGTACAGATCTATGTCTTTTTTATCAACGATCTTATTGATATAACTGATTCATCATTGATTCACTTATTCATCTATCCCATCATTTCTCAATCTCTTCAATGGATGACTTTACAAATCTAGGTATTGTGTCACTACCTATCTTTGATGATATGTATAAATAGTAGAGTATACCTAAAAGATTAATTTATGACGATGATCGGTCTTTGAAGTCATATGTTATTATTTCTAAAATCATAAGATTACCATCTATGCTTTGGATATGGATCTAGCTAGTCTTTATCATTTTGTTTTGTATGGTACCTATATAAGAATCATGTCTCAATTGTACCAGTTCCAGTTGAAACATCAAAAGAGGGGTATTTTCTGATCATTTGCCATAATATCCTATATATAATAAATTGTATGAATAGTAGACTATACATAATGATCAATTGATTGATGATTTCTTATTCGTAAAGATCTTGAAATCATTTGTTGACTTTGAGAGGAGTTCTAATATTTTAAAAGATGAATTCTCGGAAAATGTCAATGCTATATAATATAAAGGGGTTATCGAGAAGCTATTACATATCACTGTGAATCGCGTAAACATTGTTCATGTAGGCAGCAAAGTAGGTTAGTTCATGGGTCCCACTAGGATGTTGTTATAATGATATATATATATACATTATGACTTTTTTTAGGAAAGTATCATCTCTTCCTCAGCAAGGAGTCTCTGGGTTTCACCATTTGTGCATATATATATTATGTAAGTTATCATGTAGACAAGAAACCCATGACTAACTTTAGTTTATACTTTGGATGAAACATCATCACATTGCACAATAAGAAGCCAGCAGTTGTAGCCATATATCGTGTAGAATGTGAGTATAGAGCCCTCACTCAAGCAAATGTGAAAGCTATATTGATAGATCCTTAGAGGTATATGTTCTTATAGGAGCCTCTACCCATCCAACCAAATTATGATATTTATACTACATTATTCATAGATACAATATTATTTTCCACCAAAGAACCAAACATGTGAAGGTTAATGGCACATGATCATCTCTTCGAGTAAGTTCATAACAATCACTCTATGAATCTCCATGTTAGCAGTTGGAATTCTTGGTTGGTGTGATATAATGCTTGCTATGTTTAGAACATGTCACAATCTCGAGTTGATGTCTGCAGCTCATCTGTTGGGGGACATGACATTATTTTGATATGAATTCTATTCAGTTTGTAAGCATTGACATCATCCTTATGAGGATTTCATTCCAAAATAATGCATCTTTATTCACAAGTGCATCAAAGTATCTTATGATCGACTTTAGGACTCTCTTTATTATTGAAAATAGCAATTGAATATGTCCCTTATGTAAAAAACAAGCAGTTGATTAATAGGGAGTCATTGCTTTCAATTATAAAGGTAAGTCATCAAGTTTTAAGGTTGATTTTTTCTAGAGGCTCATGTTACTTATATTTATGAATTGCTTCATCCTTCTCAGGATTCCATAAGAAAATGCATGTCATTTTCCCCCAAATTTCTATTTTTCTATGCTAAAAAAATTGTGGCTAATTAATGACTTGAACTTAGGTTAATTTGCATGCTAAACCCAAATTTTTATCCTCAAAATTTTAAGAAATCAAGAGCATATATAATGGTTGTAAAGTTTTGATGAATTCCATATAAAACTTCACATTCTTATCTAATTTCAGAGGTAATTTAAGGTATTGAATCATGCATGGAAGGCAGCAAGAGAAGAGGGAAAGATTGTACCTTTAATCCTCTAAGTTTGGAGGGTATTTGTGGTTTCATTTAACATGCAACAATATCTAAAATACCTGCTGGACAACAACATAAAAAGGAAAAAAAACTGAATTAGAAACTTCAACATTGACTTTAATGAAAGTAAAGTGAAGATAGATATGTACCATTGAATATCTCCACTTTGGAGATCCAAACTTGCTTGCAACATCCTTTTCTTGACAGGAGCTTCAGTTCATTCAGATCCGGATGTTACACAGACACATACATGTAAGGTAGGACTGAATCAAAGCTTTCACTTTCGGTTCTAAGATCGTCTCTACAATAACACTCTCACTATGAGAGTGAAAGGTTACCTTCTATGTTCCACAATTAATGATATCTCTTGTTGTACGCAGAAACGATCATCCAAGAATAACGAGGGTATGATGTAATTGTATAGAGACTCCATATCAAGAACAACAAAGTCCACAGGAAAACTCATGCCATGTACCGCCATGACAACAATCTAAAGTATTCCCTTAGGCCTCTTGATAGATTGGTCTGCAAACTAAATGATCATTCTGCTCTTCTTAACGTTCAAGCTCGAGATGTTCAAGTAATGACGAAGGCATTAGGCTAATTGACGAAGCATTGTCCAAAAGAGTGCGATCGAACTATAGATCTGAAATCTCCCATCTGACAATGGATGTCCTCTTAGCTTTCTTTTTATTTGAGAGTTGATGGTTTATGGCATTGCAATAGCCATGGTTAAGATGTGATGCTTTATCCTGCTACGTCCTCTCTTTTCTGATGGATGCTTAGGGGGTACAAGCTTATTTCATCCCCTTCTTCTTTGCAGGAATATACTCCATGTCTTTTAAGAGTGGCATCTCAAGGAAGATATTATGTAGAATTTCTACCACTCCAGGACCAGGTAATGTTATTTTTATTTTTTTAATGTGGTTCATTTATTCAATGCATCAGGAAAAGGAACAAATTTTGAATCAACATTTTTATTCATATTAGAATCAACATCTACATATGGACAACCAGACTCAGACTATACGAAGTTATCCATAACGAAAGAAGCAAAAGAAAAATGATGGGTTGCTCCAGCTACTGATGAAGAATATGGATCTGCAACTGGTATGCTCTCCTGGACTTTTGATTTGCCTCTGCATCTCCCATTATTGTCTTTTTTAAGTGTTTTGATTTTCTTCATTTTTTTGATATTTTGATGATGATGTTGCTCCTCCATCAGCTGCAACACTCAATCGAGCTCACTGAATGAAGAAGAAGCTGAAACTCGATCAATGGATTTATTCTTCAATCCATGTGATGATGGTATATGCAGCGCCTACCGCTCCTGAGAGTGATGGCATTACATAAGCAAGAAAAATCACAAGTCATATATGTCTCAGTAGTGTAGGATCATGATTGGATATCTGCATCTTATAGGGAGGAAGAATATTGGGATTGGTCGACTTCAAATCATCTAGCCTCTAATTCACTTTAGTCATGTTCTTCATCAACTTTGTCAAATGGTCAAGTGTTGGGTCCACAAAAAGTGCATCTAATTGTTGTTGGTACACATGATATGCATAATGAGAGGGATACCAAGGATCATACTGATATTGTGCAGACTGCTACTGATAATATGATTGTTGATGATATGGTGTAGATTGAACCTGTTGATATCCATATATCCAAGTATGAAAGTGTGATGGAGACTAATAAAGAGGCTAGTGGGCTAGTGTTGGAATTGTTTACTTCCCTTAGGCTGGTGAAACGACCTAGTAGTGGCCTGAGAACCCAACTGAGATGATCCTGATGGATGGGTCTGGTTGTGCTCCTGGCTGCTCCAAATTCCATTCACCTCATGAATGTGAGGTGGAGGTGGAAAGTGTTGCTCTGAAAAATATAGTGATTGGTACATCACCATCTGTACTAGAGTCTGTTGATGCGGTCCCTGATATGGATACTACATGCAGTAACGTACTGAACAATAGGGGGTGTTACTAAAGTCTACACTGCTGAAGAAGAAGTGTGCTCCAGTATAGATGAATCACTTGTAGCACTCGAACTCTGGTAGGAGTGAATGGTACTAAAAAGTAACTCCATTTGTGTGGTATCTCATCCAGCTTCTCCAACTGCTTTGTTCTCTGTTCGATCACATTTAATTTCTCAAGGTCTTGTGATTTCTTTTCAATTATGTCCACTTTGGATAGGTGGTTCCCTATGATACTCAAGTCGGAACTCTCAATCCTATCCTCATCATGAGATACCGTCATGTTGACAGTCTTAGGGAGAAAGTGAAGGATGATTATAAAATGCATGGGAAGAAGAAATTGATGTTGAACTCCCTATCATTTCCTCAAATATCTACCATAGAATGTCATGATCCTTGTTGAAATGTGAACCCCACAAGCAGCATCTAGCATATGGTTTTCTAAGCTCAAACCCTCAAAGAAATTATGCACTAATCTTGTCTTTGGGATATCATGATGGGGGAACTTCTTCGGCAAGCCTTTGAATCATTCTCACACCTCGTAAATAGGCTCATGGGACATCTGGGAGAAGTTTTATATAAGGATCCGTATTTGATCCAATTGTCCTAGGGGATAGTATTTGTTCAAGAAAGTTGATCTCGACTCATCCCAATAAGTCACCACCCTTCCTAAATGATTAATCCAATAAAGTGCCTCATCCATAAGGCTAAAGGGAAAAGATGTCGTCTTGACTACCTCTAATGGGATGTCATGGTAGTTCATCATGCTGCATATGCGGTCAAACTACTGGAGATGTACATAAGTTTCTTCATTGGTGTATCCATGAAAATGGGGAGAAGTGGAAGTAGTTGTGGATTCAGCACAAAATGCATATGAACTCCATGAATCTGAATCAAATTTGTCATATGTATCGCTCCTGGGTTGTAGGAATCTCTAAGAGTCAACTCCGACTCTCCTCTGTTCAACTTGGTATCTCCTCCATTCCCACCTCCTCACGGATGATCCTCATTTCTGCTGCCATCTCTCCCTCTAATCACCAAGTTCATATCTCTCAATCCCGCCTAGATGTTGGCATGTTGTATCAACTGGGCCTGAATGGCCTAAATGGGTGCCAATATTTGTTGATCTCTGTATGGTCTGTCATTGTTCTGTTGCCCTTAGCTACCATCGAGTCCTCTGTCTTTGAAGACCTCTAAAAGTGTGAAAGGAACTCGACCAGTCTTCAGAAATGAAGGAGTCTGAAAAGAAAGTTCGAGATGAGAATCTATCTTGAATAACAGGTTTATTGGTGAAAAATAAGAAGTGAAATCAAAATAAGAAAGCTCAGGAAGAGAGTCATCCCGATGAGATGAAGACGAATAGTATGGAGAGTAGAGAAATAAGTTTCTGAAGTTCGAACACAAATCACTCCATCCCGACATCTTTGAAATAAGAGGAAAGATGCAAGAACATTATAGTCAAATCAAAGAGAAAAGTAAGAAAAAGTACAAAGCATGCATAAGGATCTTTACTCTAACAAGCAAACACAAATCAAACCCTGAAATTCACCAACTCAACACTGTGAAGACTGAGAAAATTCAGTCTCTTATTTTTTTTTGAATTTTAGAGTTAGGTGATAACACAATTATTTAACTCGCAAACACATAAGTTATTTCATCATGTCGCCCAATGTACATCTTCGCACCCCCCAAACAGTGAAACCACCTGCCCGGACTGATTGGTTATATCAGGCCCAAAGGGGAATGTGAAGGGAACACACCAAAATGACTTTGTAAGTCAGAGGCAAGTGCTTGCAGCTCTACTGTGTACTGAGAGTAATACATGGGTGCTTAGGGTACACGTTCATGAATTTTTGGCTCTAATCCTTAGCGATACGTCCTCACCCGCTCTATCTGAAGGTAAGTACATGCGTCCAATGAGGGGGTTACTCTTCTCAAAACAAAATGAATCAATATGTTTCTTAAGGGATCGAGTAGAATTAGCAATCCCAAAATTTATTATGGTTGTCACATTGTTTTTGGATATTTTTCAATACAAATCACCTAACAATTTTTCCAATTCCTTTATGATCCTAAGTCCAAGAAAAATGGGGGAAGAATTTGGAAAAGCTGATGCACTTGAAATCAGTGATGCATGCACGAGTAAGAAAGTGTACCTTGCTCCAATAGTCTAAATGCAATATGATCCACACATAGAAATAAAATCTAACCTATATGATGCAAAGAGAACTGCCCCAGCAAGAACTTTTATTAGTGGGAAGCACCAAGTTTATTTGACTAAGTCCAATCTAAAGAACTATAGGTACATGAAGTCTATTAGGGTTTGGACCTAATGATTACCATGTTCAAGCACAGAAACCAAAAACTAGGGGCTCTAGCACACAAAATGAAGAAAGACAAATTTGAAAAACTCAATTCACGAGAAAAAAAGAAAAGAAATGGAAAAATAGGGAGGAAGAAAGATAGAAAGCGATGAAAACCGTGAAAACCCAGTAAATCCCCCTAACACCTGTGTCGGCGAAACATGCTTAGCAATTACAAATAAAGTGTCCAAATGTCTCTAGAAAATAATAAAATGCAAGTGGAAAGAATTATTACAAATATATTACACAAATATGAAATAAGAAACTAAAAAATGGAATCATGCTTCTCCTCAAACTCCTTGTGTCACTCCTCAACAACTGGTTGGACTCTTGAACATCGAGCGTCAGTTACAGAAAAAGAAATGTGAATCTCTTTTGATTTTTTGTTTATAATCCTAACAAATGTGTATAGCATAAAGTATGGGAGTGTCAAACTTAGGGAGACAAACTTTTAACTAAGTGTGGACATGTAGTTATTAACTAAGAATTTTTATAGATTTTTAATAATTTATATTTTTTAATTAATTTTTAAATGGTCTATTTTTATATTCTCTGATTTTTTTCTTTTTAATAGATTTTAATTTTGAAAATTATGTAGTGTTTTTAGTTTTCGAAAAAGTTTAGGAATAAAGTAAATAAAAAATGAAATAAAAACTTTTTTATATTTTAAAACTTTGTGAAAAAAATCAAAAATAGGAAAATAAAATGTTTTTGTGGTTTATAATTTTCTCTATTTTTTATTACTTGGTGGTATTGTTATATTTTTATGATTTTAAATGGAATTAAAGTTGAAAACTATTTATGAAGTAAAATAAGCGAACGATTTTGGTATTTTAAAAATATAAAACAAAGTCAAACCTCCTGAAAACTAGTTTTTATATAAAAGTGTTTTTATTAAGCGTTAAAACAAGTAAAGAAACATATTTTTATGATTTTTTTTGGGATTTTATACAATTTCTATAAGGTTTTAAGAATATTTGTATTTTATTGTTTTCTATTTATATTTTATGTGATTTTTGTATATGTGACATAACATAGTAAAACTATGTTACATAAATACTATTAAATTTTTTCACTATTTGCATTTAAAAACCCATAAAAATTGAAAAATCGTTTAAAATTATAAAAATATTTTTGTAAATTAGTTATACTATAAGTTGTCACATATAAAATCGTATAAAAATATAAACAAAAAACACTAAAAATACAAATATAAAAAACCAATATCTATTGGTTAATTAGAATTTTTTTATAATTTTAAGTTTTTTTAATGATTTTATGGATTTTTAATTAATTATATATTTTTCATTAATTTATAAATGTTTGTATTATGAAATTATCTGATTTTAAGTTTTTAATTGATTTTATTTTTTCAAATTTTCAATAATTTTAATATTTAAAAAATATGAATAAATAATACATATGAAATAAAAGCCTTTTTTGATTTTTCAAATATAAGAAATAAGGTGAAAATAACAAAATAAAATGTTTTGTATTTATAGTCTTTTTCAGTATTTTTAGTGATTTTTGTGTTATTTTTATATTTTTATGGATTTTAAATTTGATTAAAGTTGAAAATAATTTATAAGGTAAAATAAGCTTCTGGTTTTGTGGTTTTTGAAATAGAAAATAAAGTCGAACAATCTAGAAACTAATTATAGATCAAAGTTTTTTTATTAAACTTTAAAACATGACCAGAGAACATATATTTTAATTTTTTTTGATTTTATATGATTTTTATAGGATATTTACAAATATTTTTCTTTTTAAAGTTTATTGTTTATATTTTTGTTGATTTTTGTATATGTCATAAAATGCATTAAAAATAAGATACAAGAATATTTCTAGAATTTCAAGCAATTTTCGATTTTTTATGTATTTTTAAAGTGGAAACAATGAAAGAGTTGTTTCGTATTTTTAAAAATTATCAAATGAAAGAAATTTTAAAAACTAAAATCATTGAAGCTAGATGTGGTTATTAGGTATTTATCCTAGTTTTTATGGAATTTTTGGATAATATGAACTAATTAATTGAAGCAATAAAAGAACAAATAATTAAAACAGTAAAACAATGACTATTTTGCAATCAAACCAAACCTCATTTGGTCTTATTAACACAAATAAATGTTTCTGAACATATACTGCAAATTAATCCAATAAAAGCTCACGTGAACAGATCATGTGTATATATTGGGGTTGAAGGACCTAGTTGCAATTACCGCAAGCCACGTAAATATTTTATAATTTTTAAATTATCACATGCAAACATGACTTATTTGTTATTAATCAAACAAGTAGATAAAGGATGCAATATCACCAATCAAGACATGTGGAGCATGTGCTTCAGTTCAAGCGACGTACGGTCGGGATGTGTCCTTTGGATCTGATCGTGCAGTCTAAACTTGGGGTTTGAAGAAAGACTACGATTAGATCCGGAACCCTCTCTCTTGATCGGACGGATCTGGCAGCTGTTAGATGAACAACGATTGAGCTCCTCCTCAGGAAGCTTCGATCTCTCAAATCTACAGTGATGTAGTTCGGATCTCTACTGCAAGATCTTAAATGCGTTCCTGCAATGATTCCATTCTGATCTGAGTGTCGGCCAAGCAGCACCTCGACCAGGTTTTGAAGCTTGATCTGCACTTTAGATACTGCTCTTGAAGTCATGCGCGATTATTGAGTAGCTCGAAGCTTCACGACTCAGCTGGGAGTTATTCCAAAGGGAAAATTTAAACGGAATGAGGATGTGTGGGTGAGATCTCTGATGTACGATGGTGGATGGAGATCAGGGCTCCGATCTGAAGATTAGAGGTGAAAGATTGTACGAGGAGTCACAAAGAAGTGGAATCGGATTGGGATGGATTTGCAATTCGGGTCAGGGCTAAACTCAAAGGTATGGACCTCCAATCGAGCAGATTGGAAGCTGGAATATGACCTTATGCTACATATCTATAATTGATAGAAATCGAAACGAAATAAAATGAGATTGAAATCTATATTTACACTATGATTACCTGAAAGGAAAAGGGAAATATCTTGGATGGTTATCGCTACAACAGGATTCCTGGAAGCTTCATATGGCAGAGCTTCGATGAGCCTCGACGTCGGTACCTGGATCACGCCGATTATGCCTTCTCTCACGCTCCTGCTCGTCAGAGATAAAGCTCTTGTCATCAACCAATCGTTCCAAGGTCTCGAGCGCATGGAAAATAGGGTAAAAGATGGATCAACTAGCGAAGTAAGACCTGGAGGCTTATATATAAGCGAGAGAAAAGACGAAAATTCAGATGAAATTTTCAGAGTGAAACAAAGTGAATTGGATGAGAGATTAACAGGGCGTGGATGAGTGATGCGAAGTCGCTAATCGGGCAAAGAATTTGGGTGGAATGGATGTATGGATTGGGCAAGAAAAAGCGAAGATGGAGGTGGCTTAAGAAGAATACACAGGTCTAGGCTAAAGGGGGCAGTTGACCCAGGTCAACAAAACTTGGTTGGACCAATAAGAAACTGACCCGAATAAATCAAAACACTACACGACAAAATGATTATAATAAATTAGAAAAAAATAAAAATAAAATAGAAAATGACTTTAAACTAAGACCTTATTAAAATAAAAAAATTATAATTTATTAAGAGGTTGGGGAACTTAGCACCAAGATACGTGTAACTTTACATGCAATGATGTCATAAATGCCTATTTGTGATATTTTTTTGAAATGAAATCATGTGGGATTTAGGTCACCATATATCATCATGATGTCATTGAAAAATAAACTTAATTCAAGACTTCTAACCCATCCATCAAGACTGCGAGTTTTTAACGGTATCAAAATTGTTGATATTTAACCCTCCAAATCGACATGTAAGGGATGTATGTTTTACATGAAATTAGAAACACATATTCCACTAATAATTCTAAGTAAATCCCATGATGTTTCATTTCAAAACAATGAGTGTTTGTGGCACCGGTGCATATAAAGTTCCATGCACCATGGTGCAAGCTCCCCAACCTCATTTATTAAACTATTTTGGGTTATTTTTAATAAAGTCAATAACTTAATTTATATAGTTAAATAATTAAAATACATATATTTACAAATATAAATTGCATAAATACAATGTATAAAAATTTTAGTTATGTATTTTTACAAGTAGATATAATATTTTATATTTTATTTATTAAATAATAATTTAAAGGTTCTGAATATATTTTTATTTTATGTTTAAGGATTTATTTATCGGTACAAATAAATAATGGTGTGTACAATATATATGCACATTATATCTATATAGTAAATATACTTATTTAATTTTTGCTCTTTTTAGCTTTTGTTATTTTTATTTATATTTTATATAATAAAATAAATTATTTACAAAATATAAAAAATACAACATGTAAAAAATGTAAAGAATAAGCTATATGTATGTAATATATAGTTGTATATGTACAATAACACCTCCAAAAACCCACATTTCACATCTTAACTCTAAATTTTATGAAAATACTTTCATTTTAAAGATTATTTTGTTTTAAGTACAATGAAAGTGAGCTTGGTTCATTTTTAGTTCATATGGAAAGATAGTAAGCTTTAATTATGGTTTTACAGCTTTTTTGAGTGTTGTACATTTTATTATGTAAATGATTTATTTTTGCAAATATTTATATTATTTAAAGAACATTTTTATATACAAGTTTCAAAAAGAAAATATTTTTATTTAAGGTTGATTTAATGATAAATAAAATAGTACAAGATATTTTTATAATGTTTGAGATGAATACACACATTGCAAACTTGGTTTTCTGAGAAGTTTGTAATTTGCGGACCCTATCTCCCCCCTACTTTATTCCTTGTCGGTTAGGTAAATATGTGACCTACTCTCGAGGTCAGAATCAGTTTGTATCTATTGTACATACATACATGATTCTTTTCTTTCTTTTTCTTTTATTCTTTATTGTTTATTTTGAGTTAAAATAATGATAATGGTAAAAATATTAATAGATGAAGTTAGTTTATTAATAGATGAGAACTAGTGATATTTGCATGTGTTTTATAAGAGGTTTTAAGCCAAAATGAAGGAATAAAGATGATGAATTGCTGACTCATCATCGACTATCAGCATAATCAGAGTCCTTAGATGCAAAAAGATCAATGCAATACATCTTATGATAAAATAATCTGATGTTGAAACGAAAAAAATTATTTTTATTGTATTTAAGTGACTTTGTTGAGGGCTTGTTTTAAAATGTGTAATTAAGAAAGTGCTAAAAGGAATATCGAGACTGCTTGCAGCTAGGTAAAGAGTGAACCAATCATACCCGTATATAATTTTTGATCAATGGCTTTCTAGCATCTCATTAATCAAGATGAGTTGGGAGTGCAATCATGGTAGGTTTTCTACTTCTCTTCTCTAGATTGAACTTCTTTATGATTTCTGTTGATTATTTTCATCATGAAAAGGAAATACATCATTTTGTTTGTGTAATTTGGAGACCAGGAAAAAATTCCATTTCCACGTCATGCTCATTTTGAATTGGTCATGCATATATTTAGCAGAGCTTGCAAAGGGATGCATTAATAGAACCAAAATAATATCATGAACATAAATTTGCACAATCAAAAGATCATAACCTTTTTCCTTTAATAAACATGATGCAATCAACTTTACATTCTGAAAGAACAATGTTAATTAAAAGATTTTTATCCTACCATACTATTCTATAGGAGCTTGTTTGAGTATATAAAGGTATTTCTTAAGTTAAAGACATGATCATGGTTTGTTAGATCTTGAAACCTAGAGATTGCTTGACATGGATTTTTTAATGAAGCCATTTAGAAAATCATTATTTACATCCATATGGTATAGTCTGAAACTCGTGTAAAGGTTTCTAATGAATCCATGATTCATCTACTTTATATGAAAATCTTAGCAAAATCTTCTTAATAAATCACTAATTAAATCCCCTAAAATTGATTTGTTAACATTCACTAACAGTGTTAAAATTAAGGTTAAAAATTGTAATTAAATAACTCGTATTTTTGCCTTGATTGAATATATTATTTTAATAATTATTTTGACATAACTCTTTTCTATTATATTCTTTAATTAATTAATTACCATGGCATCAATAAATAAAATCCATAAAAAAACACAAAATCCAGATAAAAAGAGAAGATTTAAACATGTATATTTTGTACATATTTTATCTTTGTTGATTTTTATTTCTCCCTTTTTTAACCCGTAAAAAATCCATAAAAATAGATTAATTATGCATATATTATATATAAATTAATCAACTAATAAAGATCAAATTAAAATACAAAAAATCACAAAATAAAAAAATACAATATTTTATTATCAATAGAGTACCACCAAAAATATTTTTTGTACAGATGACATCTTTTGGTTTTGGGTCCTTCATAAAAATTGTACATCTCGTCGAGACGGATAACTTTCATGTTGATTATTTTTTATTTGACCTAATTTACTATTTTTATTGATTTTTTTAATTTTATTTTCGGATTTTCTAGAAGTGACATGTGGCAGCTCCTGGAGCCGCCACGTTTCATTTATTAATTATTTTTATTTTTATTTTATTTTTAATATATTTTTCTTTATTTTCCATGCATAGTCAATGGTCAAAGTCCACATGTCAGTCTCTCATTAGTCCATGTCACCTGCCCAGGTCAAACGTACTCCCTTGGTCAATGGATGTTGTCCTCTAGCGCCTCATATCCAGGTCGTTGGATCAAGTTAGGTCCAACGGACCATAACATTTCCACCCCTTCTCTACCCCCCTCACGCGCACAACACACGAGCCTCCCCCAGCTGTTGGATCGTGAGAGTCTAACAGCTACTGCTTCTCCTTCCTCTTCCAGCTATTACATTTCTCACCATCGCCTCTACTCCGCCTGATTCTCTTTGATCTCCATCTTATCTCCAACCTCTCCTCTACTCTGCTCTCCAATGAACCACCACCTTATCCTCTCGAAGCCCCATCTCCTGGAGATCAACCCATCTAATCACCCTCTCCATTATCCTCACCCAGAACCCAACGACCAAGGACGAACCCCAAAACCATATGCCTCTCCAATCCCCCCCCCCTTCTCTTATCTTCAAAGGCATGTAGCCGATCATGAATCTAACCAACCTGATCCCCAGCTCTGATGAACCCCATACCCTCTCTGACATCTCCTTATCCTTCGCAACAGAACCCATTATCCCTTCTGATTAGGCGCCATCACCTGACCTCCTACGACTTTACCAATCGAGCCTTCAACCTCGACTCTGCTCATACTTAAATCATTCCTACTCCAACAGCTAGAATTCATCCGCCATCCGTCATCGTCGTCTAGCAATAAAGAGAGAGAGAGAGTCGAGAACGATCTTGGTAATAGAACGACTGTCTCCTTTGGCAAATACCTCTATTTAAGCAAGATCCACGAAGTACCTTGCTTTGTGTTTTTGTTCTTCTACGGATGAAAGACAAGCATCGGTCCCGGTCATCAGACCTTGAAGCTAACACCAGAGTCAAGTCCAGAACTCCGCACATCCTTCAGGTAACAATCAAGTATCCTTCCCTACCCTTATATGTTTCTCCCCTTTTCTCCTTCTCCTTCTTCTCCTTCTTCTTATTCTTCTTCTTATTACCCCTGTCATCTTCATCTACTTCATTCAATCCCAACTCCCACAGCGACTTCACCATCATCCTTCTACCCTACTCTATATCTCCTCTAGAACCCTCTCCACCTCCAGCTTTGCAAAGGATGGAATCATAGCTCCAATCCTTCATCTACAAGAGCCTCACCCCTTTCTTTCTCTTGTGTTGAACGTCAGACCAAGTAAGGAAACTCGACTTTCCATTCTCAATTGCAGGCACTTCCTCGTCGGATGTTGTGTCGACGAGAAGGTGTGTCCTCGTTGAAGCCCTTTAACCAAGCTTTACCGCAACTGGAGAGATCGAAGGATAAGGGAGGAGTCCTCGTAGCAACAATCGTTCGATTGAGTCCCCATCCACATCCAGACGATGCATCAAAAGGGCTACAGGAGCCATCAGACGCTCTTTATCTGCCCTGAACCTCTGTTCCCAACCTTGAGCCTCAGGGTGCTCGAAGAAGTCAAGAGAAGAAACATGGATAGGAGCTATCCGCACATGTTCCACTGTACCCGAGCCTCTTCTCATGAGCTTCGAGTCATGTGATGGGGAAATTTGCAAGGTACACCCCTATAATTTTCAGAAACTGCAAAGATGCCCCTCATGTGCTTTAGCGCATGTGTCTTAGGGAATTTTGCGGTCATACTCCCACGCATCATGAAAATTATGAACACATCCTTATGCATGGGAAAACTTCACAAAGGCCCCTCTGGCTCCTCAAAATGGTAAACAAGTCCCTAGAAGGTCTATTTTGAGACATTTATATTTATTTTTTCTTGCATTTATGCCCTTGAGTTTGATCTATCTATATCTTGAACATTTATGATCTGATTTTTGTGTTCTTGGTGTCGATTTGAACTTTGTTTAATTATCTATTATTTAGAATAGTGAACTAATTATTTGGATATATTATTTGGAATCAATTAATTTGAAGAAGTGATCTGTTAGTAGTTAGCACATTTATTCATTGTTATTGATCTTCATTGCTCATAATAATTGTGAAATCATGGGGGACCTATTTTGTGGATTAATTTAACAATTATTGATCATTTGTTCTCCGAAACTAAAGGGGAGGCCTTATTGATTACATTGCTTGCTACATCATCTTGCATTCATTTTTCAACATTTAAAATTCATAAAAAACTATATTTGTTTATTTTATTCTTACGCATTGCATAGCATTATTTCCTTGAATAAAATATTTGTAAAATTCATGCATCCTATTTGTTTTAATTAATTACATCTTTTGTTTTAAATCCCATAGAAATCTGTAAAATACAAACACACTAAAAATTCTTCTTTGAAAACCTAAAGTCTGAGTTGCTTGAATATTGACTCCAGATCCTCATATTACCTCTTTGAGTTCGACCTTGAGACTTGCCCAAGTGAAATAAATAAATTGCCACATTTGAATAAATTGCATAATTATTTTTATGTGGTTTTTGATTGATCATTGGATATCTGTGCTACAATAAAAATGACAAACTATTAAGCGAATCTGATGAGCTTTCAAAATGGCACCGTTGCTGGGGAGGTATACGGTTTAGGGTTGATTTTTAGACAACTTAGATTTTAAGTCTTCCACCCCCGGGTAGTCTGACCCCAGATTATTGTGCATATTTTCTTTATTGATTTTTCAGTATTTTCATTTATTTTATTTTCCATATATATTTTTGTGTATTTCTATAATATTTAATTATCTTTTTCATGCAGGAACCCAGCAGACTTGGAGCAGTTTTCTCGGAACTCAATGCAGCTCGGAGCAATCGGAGGTGAGCAATTCTGTGGACCGAGCTTGCTGAAGAGACATAAAGAAATGTTTTTTTTAATTTTAAGAGAGAGTGTTTTATTCTATTTTTGGACATTTATTCTTGTAAATAACTTATAATAACTGCTCATTTCTAGTGGTTCCCATTTGGGTTCTCACGCTTGTATCTAGACTAAACATTCAATCCACCGGGACCATTATTTGCGGTGATTAGGTTTATTTATTGTGCTCATAGTCCTATGATCACACTTCACTTCCAATACACACACTAGACTTTCTACTTAGCTAAAAATAACATGTTCTTCACTCGCTAATAGAACTATTTGTCTAGCAGTGGTTTTCTGGTGCATGCATATGCTGTAAATTTTCAATTATGTTTAGCATATTGCACGAAGATTGTGAGGATCATTATAAGTATTTCTACTTGAGCACACATGATTGTTTTATCAAATTGCATCGGCTTTTCCAACTCCTCCCTCTGTGTTTTCTCACTTGGGATTAAAAGGAAATTGGGATTGTCTGGTAGACGTGCTTGATTCCGAACCCCAAAGTAAGATATCATCAAATAAAATTAGGACTGTTAAAACTATTAATTAATTAATTAAAATCAGAGAAAATTGAAAATCGTTGATTATAGGAGAGCAACCCCATTCTTGTACGTTGGTACTTACCTCTAAACTATGAGTGGGTGAGGACATAACCTTAAGGATAGAGCCAAATCCATGGACATGCACCCTAAGTCTCCAGATCCGACTCTTCTGAGGTTGGGAGCTGCAAGTGCTCGCCCTAGACTATAAAGAGATGTTTTGGATGTACAAGTCTGCTATTTCCTTTAGGGATGTGATATAAAAAGGCAGCCTGGCAAATCACTCCTTTGATTGAGGTATAGTAGAACCACATATAGGAGTCGGGGAGACACACCAGTGTAACAGATTTAAAGATTGAATTGTCAACTAACTTAAAATTCAAAAGACATTTAACCAGACCTTTGCGGCCTTCATTGTGTTAAGTTGGCAAACCTGGGGTTTGAATTGTGTATTGAGTTGTGTGCCTGCAAAGACTGTGTCTTATACGCCTTCACGGAACTCTCTGGACTCTTGATTTTAATATCGTGCTCCAACTCGTATCTATTAAAATCAAAAGATAGAAATTTGGAGCGATTTTAGTTTGAACTCCACGAACACTTCACTGAATGCTCCAAACTTCACGCCTTTTCAGATCTACGATGACTCTATGTGGATCCCCATCCGATTCCTAAATGAACCCCTTCTAGGAAACGAAACTCGTTTTTTGATGTTAGGGGATGATCAGACACAGACCAATCCCCTTTTCTCCTCTAGCACCGAGAGTGAATCTCCCCTCGGTGCCTCTAGATCGTTTCCTTCAGCAAGAACTTACACGAATCCAGTTTTGTTGGTAGTAAGGGAGAAGAAGCCGAGATGCTACCTAAAATACAACCACTGGAAGATGATGAACATAATGATCCCATTCAACATACATTGGCTAGTCTGGCACAGACAGAACAATTGAACCAGACCCTTAGAGATGAGTGAACTGACTAAGAACCATAGGAGGAGAATACAATCCGATGAGAGATGCATACAACCCTACAGAGAATCGGATACAAAGCCAGCTCAGGTTGACACGACCTCAAGAAGCATACGATATGAAGCGGTATTTCTTGGCATTACTCCCCAAATTCGGTAGGAATGATAAAAAAATCATTCACATTCCTACGAGAGTTTGAGATGATTTGTGATAACTATATTAACCCTCGGGTCGATCAGGATTACATCTGGTTGTGTACGATCCCCTTTTCCTTAACAAACAAGGCATCGTACTAGTTGAAAAAGCTAGGGACGGTGGTGACCACATGAAATCAGTTCAAGGACCTATTCTTGAGGAAATTTTACCCTCTGAACTGAACCAATCAGATGAGAGCCCGGATCGCAAGCTTCACTCAATACTCTCATGAGCCCTGTTACGAGGCATAGAAGAGATTCAAGGATATGTTATAGAAATGTCCCTGTCATGAAATAACCAAGCATGTTCTCAAACAGAGTTTATTTGGAGGTCTCACCCTTGAGATGCAAAGGTTAGTGGGCGCTACTGGAACGATGATACCATCTGGAAGATCTTCGAACAAATGGCAGACACTAGTCACTCACAGACTGCGAGTAGGGCCTATTACCATGCCCCTCTTACTCAAGAACCAGCTGAGGGGAGTTAGAGGACCATGACAGAGGTAGCGAAGGACCTGATTCCAAATATGAGGATTCTATTTGATAAGTTGACACTATGGAGTAGATGAGCAGGAAAGTCATCGAACTCCACAAGCTCACTAAATTAGAACATCTCACTAAATTACCGAAGTATGTGAAAGAACTGACCGAGAAGGTAGCCAGTTGAGGTTAACTGCCCTGTTCGCACCTCCTTTTCCCATGTGTCGAGTCCAACACATTCAACGACATCTGATGCATGGGTAATATATTGATCGGGAGCAGTGTCATGCCCGAGCATACCAACCGACCGAACCACTAGCAGATGTAGTATACAAGGGGTCTCCAAAGGTATGGGAGGTAAACAGAGTATCGTACACCATTGATCCCACTAACTTCACTCATGCACAATGTCAGTATCATCCAACCTTCACCTACCAACAGCCGCAATAGAGACAGCAGTACCATCCAGGCCATCAGCCCAACACCAGTTCATCAGCCATAACACTAGCCATAGTAGCATTACTAGTAGCAGCAGAGCTACTAGCAGGGACCATCACGCAGTTATCAATACCAACAGCATACCCAAAGACAAGAGGTTGGACCATCCAACACACGTACATCAGGCCTCCAGCAAATTTTAGATTAACTCCAGAGGATCACCAATGAGATGCATGACATGAGGGTTGATGTCAATCAGGTGTCGCGATGGTAGGATGAGCACTCTACACCGAAGACCTCGCTTCTCGTCCAAGTTCAGGTCAATCCCAATAACCTGAACCAACCACCATAGCAAAAACCAAGGGATCATGAATATATTCTTGAACATTCATTTTATGGACATGAGAGCCTTTCGCATGATGATACTCAACATATCTCTCTCATGGACGGAAGGACCATGCAAATGTTTGATCGGGCTAAGGAGAGAGAGGAGGAGATATCTGAGCATTGACTTGAGAAACCTCGTAGGAGGAGAATATCCACCAGCATTCCAGCAAGAGGAGTAGTCATTCGTCAAGACGTAAGTCATCCAGAGACAAGGTGTTCATACCTCAAGGAGCAACTGTAGCACCATTAGACTCCCCGCATATTACTTATGAGCATCGTGATAGTCCTGTACATAGTCCAGTCTAGAGACCTATTTAAGAACATTTATCTAGTTTAAATAAAAGTAACGAATTGCATGATTCTGATTCTGACATGTCTCTTCCATCTCCTCCAATAATCCCCTTCCCCTGTGCTATATAGGGGAGGAAGAAGAAAATTACAAAAATTCAAGAAGATGATTTTGAGATGGCACGAATTTGTAAGGAATACGTTAAATTTGAGATGCCATTTGATGAGTTTATGGATGTCACACTTTCTATGAAAAAGTATCTTAAAGCAAAATGTACATATGTGAGGATAAGGAAAAAATGTACAAGAACATGAAAACATGTGCTATCCATAGTAGCAACGTATGCCATTTGTAATGAGATCTCGCGGAAGAAGCACCATATGGATGCTAATTATGTGACAAGTCAGATCATCGACACTGTGTTTACATGTACTCTACTCAACAATGGATCCTCAATTAATCTTTACCTTCTCACTTATTGAGAATTCAATTTAGTTCATCTTAAGAGTAATGAGCATATCTCTAGTTTGATGACTGGTCTATAAAAAGACTTAAGGGTATCGAGGAACATTATTGTATCGATCGAGGGATAGGAATACAAGGACGAGTTTACCTTTCTGGACATGGAAGTCCCTAGACACTGGAAGGATTCCCATATAACCCTTGGTCCCCCCCTTTTTGAGGACAGCTGGGGCAGTATTTGATTACAATGATGGGAAGGTCCGGTTCTGTGCTCAAGAGATGAAGTAGAGTTGGAAATGAAACAGACAAAGTGGCAGAGACCATATTCTGAGAGCAGCATTGGGTATTTTATATCGAAGCAGAATGTAATCAAATAGACATTGTAGAGGCTTGTAAACAGAACCCAACTGAAGTAGATGAGTTTCTCTCACTTAAGGAGGATAGCACGTGACACAAAAAATGAGTTTTTCAGAGATCCTCTTCAAGGTATAAGCACAGATATAGATCCCTACACCCTAGATGACTCATGGTTGATCTAGGCATGTCTGTCCTATTTTCCACGAGACAATCAGAGGGAAAGATCGTGAATAGGCCGCAACATTTCCGGACTCCTTGGGATAAATCGCATTCTGTGTTCACACCATATATACTTGGAGGATGATGCCAAACCCCCTCGTGAGTTTTAGTGTAGGCTGAATCCAAACTTACGAGAGGTTGTGAAGGAGATAGAGAAATGGTGTGTCGCGGGTTTTATTTATCCTATCTTCTATTCCAAGTGGACACCACTTCATGTTGTCTCGAAGAAGTCAAGCATTTAGATTATCACCAACAAGGATGGAGAGGAGATTGCAAAGTGAGTACCCATGTTGTGCGTGTTTGTGTGGATTGCAAGCGTCTTAATGTTGCGACGAAGAAGGATCGTGTCTCCTTCCATTCATTTATCTTAGAGGGGCTAGTAGGGAAAGAGTTCTTATGCTTCTTCGATGAGTACTTTGACTAAACAATCAAGTAGTTATAACTCTCGAGGAATAGGAGAAAACTACATTCACATGCCCTTTCAAAACGTACGTGTTTGGGCTCATGCCCTTCGGGTTATGCATGCTCCAGGCACATTCCAAAGGTGCATGATCGCGATCTTTGCTGATATGGTGGGTGAATACTTGGAGGTCTTCATGGATGACTTCTTGGTATATGGAGATTCTTTCGATTTATATATAAAGCATCCAGACCGAATCCTCCAAAGGTGTTGTGAGGTGAATCTGGTGCTCTCTTGAGAAAAAAGTCAACTCATGGTGCAGGAGGGCATTGTGTTGGGGCATGTCCTATGCAAGAAGGGAATGGATATTGACCCTATCAAGGTGGACATAATCAGAAAACTCCAACCATCATCATGCAATTACAATCATTCGTGGGGCATGTTGGATATTATCGGAGATTTATTAAGAACTTTTTGAAAATCGCCCGACCGTTAACTGAGCTCCTAGGTAAAGACTCAGAGTTTGTTGTGAATCACAAGTCTCGAGGCCTTCAAGCTTTTGAAGGAGAGAATTACGGATGCCTCGATCCTACAAGCCCCAGATTAGTCTCTTCCCTTTGAGATCATAATAGATGCTTCCGATTTTGTTGTAGGGGATGCATTGGGACAAAGTAGGGGAGATGTCACATTCACTATCCAGTATGCAAACAAGGCTCTAGATCATACTCAGTGTAACTGCACAGTTACCGAGAAGAAATTCTTATTGTGTTATTCAACTTGGACAAATTCAGATCATATCTCATAGGATCAAAAGTGATAATCTACACATATCACTCGACACTTAGGTACCTTATGGACAAGAAAGACGTGAAACCATGTCTACTCATATGGATTATTTTATCAAAGATAGACCTGGAGTGAAGAATGTAGTGATAGATCACCTCTCCCATCTCAAGCAAGCAGAATCTTCCGACCCTATACCAATTCGAAGCTCCTTCCCTGACGAGTCAATTTTTGTTGTCGGCTCTCTCTCATAGTATGCCAATATGGTGAACTACTTGGTATCTAGTCAAGTTACCCATGATTGGCCCAAGAGCCACATTGATCAACTCAAGACAGAATCCATGAACTGTTATTGGGAGGATTCGTTCCTTTTCTTTGAAGGATTGGATTGTGTTTGGAGGAGATGTATTCCTCTGGAGTAATTAAAGAGTGCCATCACTCATTACCGTACTCTAGAGGTGGGAGGGTGCCACCCTGGGAAGAGGATCGCGTGGAAGGTATTACAATGTGGCTTCTATTGGCTAACTCTATTTTGCGATACCTACTCCTTCGTGAAGTTGTGTCCAGTATGTCAGAATATGGAAGGAACCGTCGATTCCAAGAACGAAATGCAAATGAACCTAGTCATCATTTGTGATGTATTCGATGTGTGGAGGACTGATTTCATGAGCCAATTTCCTGGAGGCCAAGGATTTGATTACATCCTTCTCGTGGTAGATTACTTGCGCATGTGGGTAAAGGCTATCCCTGCCCGAGCTGCATATAGCAAAACTATTTCTATATTTGTGAGGAAGAAAATAATTTCTAGGTTCCGGTCCCCAAGGTCTAGATTTCTGATGGGGTGTATCCTTATTGTGAACTGAGATCGGACGAAGTTGTTGAAAGACTACGACATCGAACGCCATCTCACTTGTCCATACTACCCACAACCTAATGGCATGGCTAAGGTGTTGAATAAGGAAGTAAAGAGCATTCTATAGAAGCTCATCCGCCCTGATAGGAAGAACTAGTACCAACTCTTAATCCAAGTTCTGTGGGCTAACCAGACTGCTTACAATACTCCATTAGGAACTTCCTGGTTCAGGATAGTTTTTGGGAAGCTAATGAATCCGCAATTCATCATCTCAATATATTGATCTTAGCAAAATCCTTGAGTAAAATCTCAAATAAATGTTCATAAAATCAATAAATTTAATAAAATTATTGTTGTAAATAAAATACACAAATTATTGTATATTCTATTGTACGAAATAAATTAACAATAAAAAGCTGTAAAATAAAGGAGTTTTTCACTTATAAATAATTCAATCTTCATGTATTTTTAATAATTTTATTTCAACTCCTTTTTGGCTAATTCTTTCCCTGACTTGTTCATAAAAATGTATATAAAAGTAAAAAAATACAAAATAAATTCCACCTCAAATAAATACTCCTAGATCCCAAAGAGAAAAAAGATGTAAAGTACAACTTCCCAGCCAAATTCCCGCTCCGTATGAACTCTAAATTTCACTAAACTCATTTTAAAGTTTAAGTTAGAAAAGTATATATCCAATGATAGTGGTTTCATTAAAATCAGAGCTCGTTTGCAAAATTTAAGTTTTGGGACCTCGGTGTATATTGTACATAATGTAATAAATTTGACTTTGATATTGTTGTGCACATATTGTTGTTTATTACATTTTATTTTGTTGATATTTATGTAAATATTTTGTAAATATATTTTATTGATAATAAAAAAAGTTAAAACTAGAAAAGTAAAAAAATTCCATGTACATATTGTTTTGTTTGACTTTTGTAATTTCTCCATTTTTCTTTTTCTCTCTTTATTTTATTCTCCCTTTTTAGTAGCCTACTTTTATTTTATTTTATTTAATTCACATTATCTACAATAACTTCTCTTCTTTCATCAACCTCCATTCAACTCCATTATTCATCCGCGCACTGCTCGAGCTCATCGCTCGCCGATGATTCAAGCGAGGATTGTGCTTCTCATGAGCACACCACAGGCGTCCGCTTCCACCGTAGATAATTTCGCCTTTTATCATTCATCATCATTTTTATTTTCTCATTTTTTTCTTACATCATATCATCACCCACACACCTTCACTTGTTTATTTTTGTTAGCATATTACCATCACCACACCAACATTCTCATCTTGTGTTTGTGTTCCCTGTGTAAGAAAACCCCCAAAATAAAAAAATCAATCAAAACAACACAACAAAAATTAAAAAAACTATAAAAAAATTTAAAAAAGAAGACAGCAGGTAGCCGACCCCCAGCCTCCATCGCCGGCCACCGCTGCCACCTCCAGGCCACCCCATAGCAGCAGAGCAGCACGCTACGAGCCTCCCACCGGCGGTGCCCCACCGCGCCTCGCCTCCTCCCAGCGAGCCCACATGCGCGGCCCCCTCGCCCGTTCCAACCTGCGCCACCCATCACCGCCCGCACCCGACGGCCCCGTCCCGCGGCCCCCTCGCCCTCCTCCAAGCGCGCTGTAGCGTGCGAGTTCGCCTGAAGCCACCACCATCGCGCGGCCCTCCTCCACCCCAGCGCCGCTCAATGGCGACCCATCCTCCTACTCCGCCAACCGCCCACCTCTCTCCAAGCGCCCCCATGCCGGCCTCTCTTGCGGCCACCGCGGCGTGCCGCCCGCCCCCATCATTGAGCCCTAATCGGAGAAACGAAGGAGAAGGTCCTCTCTTCTCTTTTTTTTTAATTTTGTAAAAATTTCATTAGTTTCATTTGAAGTTTCTATTATTACAAAAGTGCCCCTGCACACGGTTTGTTTGTAAATTTTGTCTTTTGAAATTGCACGGATAACCCTATGTTTGCATGTTAATTTAGATATCTATTTCGTATCATTTTTTAATGAAAAATGTAATGATGTTGGGCAACTAATTGTCTATCATCTGGATATTTATTTGTATCTTTTTGAATTTTGGGTAATTAATTAAAATTATTTAAGTGAAAATTTATATATTTTACCCCATTTGAGCTCTTAAATTCATATCTAACTCACTGTTGTTCCATAAACTCTTAAAAAATCTGGAATGATGCCTTGTAAAATGATTTATTTCTATCCAAATTCCATCTTGATTGGAGTTATCTTCTGCCTTCAATAAATTGTAGAGTGATTTTGGTAAATGATTTTTAATTAAACCCACACAATTATTTTTGTAAAATTTCAACTCTCTTGGATTGTTAATATAAATATCTTTTTGAGATAATTCACTCTCTGGCCAATTTGATAATGTGGATTTATTAATAATTAATTACTCACTGTCACTCTGCTTTCATTAAAAAATTTATAAAAAATCATATATTGTCATAAAATTCCAAAAAAATATTATAGTCTCATTTCATCATATTTTAATTCCAATAAAATTTTCATAATTTTTGCATTCTGTTTGTGTGAAAAATCACGAAAAAAACCCATAAAAGTGTGCATTTTTCATTGTTGCATTTTAATCCCTAAAATTCCAAAAAAAAATATGTGTTGCATTCATCACTGGATTGGGATTGTAGAAAAAAATATAGTTTGACTAAATTAAATTAATTTTGTGTTAAAATTAATTTGGCTAAGTTGTGTGCTTTCTTATTATCTTGATCACCAACATTTTGTATTTGCTTTATTTTCTCATTAAAAAAAATCGCATTGAAAACCTAGATCTAAGTTTTCTGAATTAACCTGAAGTTGTTCCTTTGCCTCCCTGTGTTCGACCCCGGACTTGTCCGGGATATAAATTCAAGGCGAGACACTCTTCACGGAAATCTTTTCTCGATTCTGACTGATTCGCTAAGTACCCGTATTACAACGAGCATAAATTATCACATACCTAACGGAGCGATAAGAAGCCGTGACATTTGCTCGCGGAGTTAGTGCACAAGTTAAAATGGCTATTAAGAAGATCAATTGGAATAGTCACTTGGGACAGACATAGAGAGAGATGGACTTGAATGAGTTATTGGAGATCAAAAACTGAGCATATGACAACAACATGATTTAAATGGATAAAATGAAGAGATGGCATGCCAAACACATCAAGAAGAAAGTTATTATCCATGTGCAGAAGGTATGATTATTCAATGCAAAGCCGGAAATCTTCCAATGCAAATTGAAATCAAAATGTATGGGGCCCTACATTGTCTAAGCAGTGAGAGTTGTAGCATCGAGATATCAGAACTCATAGAGGGTGCACCAGCATTTCTAGTAAATGGGTGATGAATCCGTGATTTATCATACTAAAAGTTGAAAATAGAGCTTCGTTCCCAAGTAATTAGTTGCATTTCATCATTTACTATGTATTTTTACCATTCGTGCACATAGAATTAATATTTGCATTTTAGCATGCATATTTGCATTCATAACCATCTTCACATTTTCACTTAACTTCACGCATTTTAATTAATTCGTGTTAACTCTAATTGACATGAAACCAAATTCATGTGTTTATGTCACTAATCTTAATCCATGATAAAAAGATGCTAACTTCTACATATGCAAAATAAACCTAAGTCCTAATTTCAGACTAGGCAGACTAAAATGTTGATATCTTCCTCATACAGTGTCCAATTTCACTCTACTCACTTTTAAAGTAATATGCATTCAAATACCTTCAAATCAAGACCAATTTCATAAAAATCAGAGATCATTTGTGAAAGTTGGGTTTTTGGCCTCTTTTGCGCACTGTAAATTTTTGCCGATTTTAATTTATCATTTCATGTGCATATTTCATTCATTCTAAATATTTTCTCTTTCATTCTCTAATTTATTCATTGTTTTAATAAATTATATAAAAATAAAAACCCCAAAAAATCTGAAAAGTAAAGAAAAAAAACCAAATCTGACTTGACCTTATTCACCTAATCGATCTGTACATAAATAACCTCCCTAATTTATTTTGACATTAACTCACTCCATAAAAATAAAAAAAAATATCATTTGAGTTCATTGCATTACTTCATAGCATGTTTGATTTTCTGCATGCATTTCATTATCATATGAAAATCAAATAAAAATTGCAAAACTAAAAAAGTGATATGTTATATACATAAAATATCACAAAAAATTCATATCTTGAACCCCATATTTCTTTTAAACATGATCCCTTCATGAACAGTATAGATCACATTAAGATGAACATTGTTTATGCTGGGTATTCTTGAATCTAAGGTCATTGGTATTTTATCTACATTTATCTTTGCATTTTTCATACACTGGTCAACTTCTTGGTCAAACTATGCTACGGGGCTCATTTCTATTCGCTCATCTGGCCCTGGTCTTCCCCGCTTCGCTCTCCTCACATGCACAACACCTGACATCGTCCCCGCTTCTCTCTCCTCACGTGACCTGCACGTGAGGGCCTCCTTCACCATTTCTCACGTGCTGCATGTGATCTCCCCTAATGCACGTGCGTCCCTAACCTCCAGTGCATCTAGCCTGCATCCTCCAACCTATCTCTAACCTCCAACCTCTGCCGCCGCATGCGCCCTATTCCTAACCCCATTATCTCCTCCAGACGTCTCGCAACAACTTCCAAACCCATCGTCGATCAACCAACTCGATGACCCCCTCCTTGTTTTATCCAATCTTCACGCTCTTCATCCCCAACCTCTTGCCCAAAACCCTGCCCCTTATATTGCTGCCACCTCCATCTTCAATGGTCGCCACGAGCAACCACTCTGTAACTGTCGGGCCCTATCTCATCCCTCATCCTAACGCCGACCCCATATCCTCTTCATTCGGCCACCTATAAAACCCACTCACCACCCATCGTCCCATTCATCCGCCGTACATGAGAGTTTAATGAGGGAGAAAGAGAACTTCAGGACACTTGGTGACAGCTCATGGATCCACCTTCGAGGCGACGATGCTCCCAGCTCTAACGGCGAGATCCAAGGTCCCGTGTAGGACCTTGTAGCTGCAGGTACCCCTTGCAACTTGTGCTTCTTTGAGTCTCTCACCGACTCGAGTTGAAGCGATGATCGGAGTTGCGCCATCGCGCTCCGATCCTGGCGAACTCCATACCCAAGGCAAAACCCTCACCTTTCCTTCTTCCTCCTCCTTCTTTGCTTCCTTATATGTTTTCCTCCTCTGATTCCACACGCTACTCTGGCCAGCGGGTCGAGCACTGTCTCCCCTCTCGCACCCTACATCTCCATCCACTGTCTCACTGCCTTCACCCATAACTCAGAAGCCATATCCATTGACCACCTTCGCCTCACGCCCACCATCAGTTGCCACTTCGAATCCACCACCTTGGCCCCACCGCAATTGGTCGTGAACCTCTGTTCATGCCGATTCCAGGTTAACATCTCTTTGTAGGAGAGACGTTCCACCCTTGACCTCCGCTCGATGTCATTGATCGCTAGCAAAAGCATAGCCGCCCTCGACTTAGCCACGCTCATCTTCATCATCTCCTTCACTCTTCACGTCCATCCTCAATTGCTCGGAGCCACCATGATCTTCACCGACGTCCACCGACTGTGTGTCAGCCACATATCTTCAAGGAGCACCACCATCTCATCACACGAGTGCCGAAGAAGCACAATCAAGCCGGCCTGGTATCGAGGAAGAAATATCATGCTCCAAATCAAAGCTACAGGAGCCCCACGAAGAATAACACAACAAATCAGGGCAATTGATCTTCTCTAAAAAGTCGTCCGTCAGATCAAACTTCATCGACGACTCTAGTTGACCCACATGTGAACCCACGAACCTTCTCTTCGGAATTCCCCCAAAGCATAAGCAATTAACACGTGGATGCATCCATACGAGCATGTACCCGAACCTCCATGCCTCATGTGCATCCCACGTGTGCTAGAGCGAATTACACAGATGCTCCCTGACTCTCCAGAATCGCCAGTAGGTCCAGGTCACATGCGTTGCACATGTGATCTGGGTAAATTGCACCAGAGCCCTCCTAACTTCTCAGAATTACATATATACCCCTGCTAGGGGTAATTTGTAGTGGAGGACAAGAGGCTTCCAAAAAATACAAAGCAATCCTCTCTAAGGGTATATTTGCGAATAGTCTATTTATTTTATTTACAATTTATTCCTTGAACATCAATTATTCATATCTTGAGCATCATTTATTGGATTCTCACATTCTTGGTGTCGTTTTAATCCCTCATTTATTGTCTTTCATATAGAACGTTGAGATTCGCTTTTTGAGACATTATTTGACATGAATAAATTGAGGATGTTTATTTGATAATTTTGAGCACTTTTTTATATTTAGTTGATTCTCTTGCTCATTAAATTATGCCTTGATTTATTTGGGGAATTTAATTAGTGCTTAATTGATTTATTGGCTCGTTGTGGTTGTTCGACTGCTCCACATTTCTCATCATTTTACATCATATTATTGTATCATTTAAAAATCACAAAAATATTTCATCTATTTATTTCTTGTGTCACCTCACATAGCATAACATAATTTTCTTGCATTAAAATTATTTTGCAAAACTCATGCATCATGTTTTCTTTTGCAATTAATACTTCTTCTTAATTAAAAAAATCATAAAAAGTGGAAAAGAGAAAAATAACAAAAATATTCGTCTGCACCTATGAAAACCTAAGTTCTAGATTGCCTAATAATCAACTTAAGGAGACAGTGGCCTCCTTGAGTCCGACCTTGAGCTTACCCAAGTAAAAGATAAATTGGACCACTAGCTTTCAATTGAAACATTAATTGAGTAGTGGTTTTCTATTAATCTATTTATTGACTGACTGCAATGAAATTGAATAGTAGTTCCACACAATTAGCGAGGGTAATCTAAGTTTTTTCAAATGGCATTGTTGCATGCGAGGCACGTCTTAGGTTGATTTTTAGAAAATATAGTGTTTTCCACCCCCGGGTAGTCTGACCCCTGGTTTTCTTGTATTTATTTCTCCATTTAATTTCTTAACATTTTTTCTTCTTTTATTTTTTCTGTGAACATCTCTCTAATATTTGATTTTTTATTTTTTTGTGAGATACCCTGTGAACTTGGAGCGATTTTCTTGGAGATTGATGAAACTCGAAGCTACTAGGACACATGAAGAATTTATTTTCTTATTTTGGGAGAAAGAGTTTTCTTCTTTTATAATTTGTAATTAATTGCTCATTTCCAACGGCTCTCGATCTGGTTCTCATGTATGTAAAGAGACTGGGCTTTTTCTGTGGTGTGTCAGACTTGTTTCACTCTTCGGCGAGGGTGGGGCCTGACTTGAGTGGTTCGTACTCCTAGGATTGCACCGCGACTATTAAAGCTACTGGGATTTTCTGAGCTTGTAGGACTAGGACCACACTGCATTTAATTATACGCACTAGTTCAATTTTCGTTTAGCCAAATTAAATTGTCATATCACTCGCTATTAGAAATTCTTGTTCTAGGTGTAATTTCCCGTGCATGCATTAGATTTTTTTTCTATGGAAATTTTAATTTTGTTTAGCATATTGCATGAAGATTCCGAGGAAGCACTGTAAGTATCTCTGACTCAGCATTCATCATCGTGTTTCATGTTGCACGGCTTTTTCGATTTTTCCTCGGTTTTCATTCACATAGGAATAAAGGAAATTGGAATCTCCGTGTAGACGTGTATTGATATCCACTCAAATTCAAAGTGATAACCAAATTAAAACTAGGGGACTGTTATCATTATTGACTAATTAAAACCGGATAAAATTGAATATCATTGTTTGCGGGAGAGCGACCCCGTAAATGTATTCATTTATTGTTCTAAGTGTGAGAGAGATGGACACTAGGATAGAGCCAAGCCAAGATTTTCATATTGACTGCTGATTCTACAAAAACGATTAGCTACTTCTCAATGAGGAAATACGGGTAGCCGGTTAAAGGTCTGGATTTTCTTAACAGTGTGGATGGCTTAAAGGAAACTGTGTATGGCTCTTTCCTTAAGTAACGGATAGCCGTTCTACGGTCCGTACTTACATCCATACTGGCTAAAAGTAGGTGCAACTAGTCGTAAGAGTTAGGCCAATCTTTAGGAAAATATAGGCACCTAACAGCTCGTTAACTCTTTCAAAGTTTGCATTTATCACCAACTAAAACAAACAAGATAATTTGGTTGAACCTTTACGGTCTTCACAGTGTTCAGTTGGTGAATTTTGGGTTTGCTCTTGTGTTTGCTTTTGTGTCTGTCCGTTTGTGTTTTCCCTCTGTATTAGTTCACATCAATCCACTCTCATTCCTTCTCGAAGATGTCATCTTATCGGTTTACACACCGACCATCTTCACCATCTTTCTCCTCCATGAACCCTCTCTTCGAGTCGGACCCACCACCCCATTCTAACTATGAAGTCGGACTTCTGATTGACTTCCTAGCCTCCTCTTATTCCCTCTAGGGGAATCCTCTCTTTGAGATGATTTCTCCACAGCCACCCTTCTTCTTTCCATCCCACCCCGCTTCTGAAGTCAGAACTTCGATTGACTTTCCCTCTTCTCTGCAATTCCCACCTACCTCACCTTCTGACATTCCAGATCCACTTCCATCCTTGGTTAATTCACCTTATAATCGGAAGTTTTCTGGAATCATGGAACCATTTAAACAACAAGCCACTACTGAGACAGATGGTTGGCACAATTACCTACCCCCATACACCTCATCTGATTCTCATATGACTGTTGGGACATGTCCACAAATAACATATATAAGTCCCTACTGGACCTTAGGGTATCACATGGTAAAACCAAGGAACCGAATGGAGAAGCCTGCACACGATGATTTCTCGGACTTGATTGACTTTAGTGAACAAGTGTACATTGACTAGCCATTCGGCGAGCCTACACATATAGGGAACCGAACCCATGAGTTAGATTTACAAACTACCTTTATATCGAATCCATTGTACGAGGCTCTGACCAAGATCTGCCATATTGATGGTCTCTACTCGACTCCGCGCTACATGCAGGAGTCAAGGTATGTTGAGTATGAGACTTCGAATTCTCAACAGTATCCTCCAATTGAGCAAAATTCACCCATGATTTGTCATGGGAATATTTTGGAGGATGATATTTCCAGACTTGTTAAGAGACATGAATCAATTGAGGACAGGTTGAAGAATGTCACCGACTTATTCCATTCATATGCTTCCAATCTGGGTATGGAAGTGGAGAAAGACATGAGAGAATTTGATGTTGAAAATTAAGAAAACACTAGGGGACCCACACACTCTATACACCTGGAGTCACCTCTACCTCCCTCTTCTACTAACCACTTGCCCTCCAATCTCGAATCTGCATTTTCTCCCTCCCCTCCTCACATATAGAAACGACCCTAAAAAATCAGAAAATTGCATAAAAATTAAAAAAGAAAATAATCTAAGAAAATTAGATCATGTCCTTAGGGAAGCCATTGCTGAGGAATTGATTCTTAAGCTTTCCTTAATAAGGTCATAGAATAATTCCCCTACCTCAAAAGATTTGTGAAGAGTAAATTAATTCCCCTACCTCAAAAGATTTGTGAAGAGTAAATTAATGCCCAAGAGGTTGGGCAAAAAGAGAACAAGGACAGAAAGACACCTAGTGTCTATGGCTATCTCCTTGGTGATGGGGAGAAAGACCAAGAGCCGTAGAGTGAAGCGGTTGGATCAAGTTGAGTGTGGAATCAAAGACACCATTTTTACCCATGCTAGAATCGATGATGACTCATCGATAAATATCCTCCCAACCTCCGTGTTTGACAAGCTCAAACTTGAACCTCTTAGGAAATCGAGAGAGATCATGCAGCTGGCTGATCGATCCATCAAACACTCGAGAGGAAGCATCTCAGTCATCATTGCTTTCCGAGATGCTCCACTCAGAGTGGACTTCATGATCATTGATATTGAGCACTTTGGAGAGTTCACCCAGTCTCTCATCATTTTTGGGAAGTCGTTCTTAGCCTAAGGCAACTATAGATTGCGAGACTCTATCGATTTCCCTGCATTGGGTACACACCGATCAGTCATGATCTTTGGGTATACAATCCAACCCGAAGCAGCCCACATAGCCGCTGACAGTCATGACCATCGAGAGGCAGATGGGTCCCACCTCTCTGATACACCTGAGATACTTATTGTCGAGCCGACAATTGGATCGGAGACTCCCCACACATCCACAACTTCTGTTGCTTGCATCACCACCACTATGACAACTTCAATAAAGGACTCACAACCCGAAGCTATCCTTAAGTCAGACACAACTTTTTCTGATTGCCTTGACCATTTTGATGACCTGATACATGAAGCTACCCATGCCAAGCTAACTGAGATCACTAGCACCTACTCGGGACATGGGTTGACCCTACAAGAGTACTACAATCTATATGGAGACTCGTCTGTTAAGGAACCTATGGTCAGTACCTCATACACACCACATCTCGGACCTTCAACAACAGCGATGGCCTGGATCAAATTGACCCTTCCCAAAAAACACGGTTGCTCCATCCTCTTGTCGGATATCCAGTGAGAAGAAGTCGAGAATTGCTTCCTCGAGGTCTTCCACTGAAACCCCTCAAGGTGTATCACTCTCATCTTCTTCTCAATGCTTCAGGTTCTAGAAAACCGGCTATGAAAGTTTCCTTCAACATACCAGAGAAGGAATTTTCTAAGGATTCCTCGTAGGGTCCGGATGAGGTGATTTATATGAGTGAGCTCAGTTCGGTTATTCTTAAGCCATTTCTGAGCAAGCAGTCGTGTGTCACCCCTCGTTGGAAGATCCCTTCACCTCATTATTATTCATCTGAGGATGATTCCAACAACGACACATTTGTATATTCCCCATCTCCTCGTTCACGCAAGAAGGTTCGTTACAGACCTTCTTGATCCATGTATATTCATCCTTAATCTTCTTTTCTTCACCATTCTCTGTATATTCTTCAGATCTCATCGGTACTCATACTTACTCCTATCCTATACTTAGGCTGACCAGATCATAAGTATAGGGGGGACCGATGCCCACCCTGTATATATTCATCCATCTTTCCTCTTGACCTCGACCGCCCCATTTTTGATCTTCTTCTATAGTTAGGCTGACCATAGCCTAAGTATAGGGGGCGATTGACTTCTATACTTTTTTTGTTTTTCACTCTCCTACGCTTAGGATGAGCTATGTATTTTCCTTGCTTTTTGTGCTCTGAGGACATAGCAACCGCTAAGTATAGGGGGTGTGTATATATTACATATATACTTAGCTTGTACTTTCACATATTTTTGTATATATTATGCAATAATTACAGGATGGGTAAAAGTTAAAAAATTTCAAAAAGAAAGTAAAAAAATAAAAAGGAAAAAAGGGCCTCTTTACTCTTGCATATCATCTATGCATTCATACAAAAAGATGAAAATCATCTTGCACCTCATATGCATTTCATAACATCTGCATTTCATTTGCATATCTAGCATATGCAAGTGGAAAGTTATCGGGTTCTGAACTACGTTATGAATAGAAGTTGAGAGCGGTCTTGACTTGGCCATAATCTACCTAATTTTCAGAGGAACTTCATTGAGAAAGAGGATTTTAGTAGCTCTAGGTCTTTGTCTTCATTCTTCAAGTTTTGTATGACAATGTGCAGACTTTGACTCTTAGTGTCTAACCTGGTCTCCTCATTCTGGGTATGACTTCTGAATAGGGAGTTAATCTGTACTCTCGCACTATGCACTTAGCTCAACTCATACAAGGTGTTGGAAGACTGTGTGAGCCTCTTTTCTGGTAGAGTAAAAGACCAGAGTACGGGTTGAAATAAAGCTTCAGATGAGGGATGGATGGCTGGGCATAATTTTTTCTAAGACCTCAAAACATGTGCAGAAAGAAAGATTCCATTTCCATAGAGGCACAAAAGATCCATGAGAGTTACCAAAAATCCATACCAAAAGAAGCCAACTACCGAATAAATATTTGATCAAAAAAGGTCCCGCTTCAAGACAACATGCAGATCTTGGTGGAGACTTGGCTACACTAGCCAGCTTGACAAGGAGAGGTGACTACACCGGTCACCCTCCAGTTCTTTTCCCTTTCTTCTAAAAATTTCTCCTCCTTTCGATTGTGAACACAACACGACTGAACTCAGAAGGAAATACCCGACTCCCCGAGGATGAGTTATTGGAGGAGAGGTTTGAATGGTAGTCTGACATTCTTGATGGGAAGAGCTAAAACATTTCACACACATGAGACAATTATTCAATGTTTATAGGGTATGCTTTCGGAGAAGGAATGATCTAAGATGACTTTTTAGTCGAAACTATTACAATGATATGTAGAACTTGGGGGTTGTTGATTTTAAAACTCTAATTCTCACATGAGTTCTGCCACACTATTAATCCAAAAGTTAGGTCTAGCTCCATTTTCACCTTTTGTTCATGACCTTGGTATGAAACCCAAAATCATTCCACTTTTGCATTTCATTTTAGTTGCTCGGGGACGAGCAATGTTTAAGCATAGGGAGTTGATAAATCCGTGATTCACCACACTAAAAGTTGAAAATAGAGCTTCGTTCCCCAGTAATTAGTTGCATTTCAGCGTTTACTCTACATTTTTACCATTCATGTACTTAGAATTAATATCTGCATTTTAGCATGCATATTTGCATTCATAATCATCTTCACATTTTCACCTAACTTTATACATTTTTAATTAATTCATGCTAATTCTAATTGACATGAACCAACTTCATTGTGTTTATATCACTAACCTGAATCCATGAAAAATCCCAAAAAAATGCTAACTTGTACATATGCAAAATAAACCCAATCCCTAATTTCAGATCAAACGGACGAAAATGATAAAATCTTCTTCATACAATGCCTGATTTCACTCTACTCACTTTTAAAGTAATATACATTCAAATACCTTCAAAACAAGACCAATTTCATAAAAATCGGATCTCATTTGTGAAAGTTGGGTTTTGGGCCACTTTTGTGCATTGTACATTTTCGCTAATTTTGACCTATCATTTTACGTGCATATTTCAGTCATTCTAAATTTTTTCTCTTTCATTTCTCGAATTTATTCATTGTTTTAATAAATTATATAAAAATAAAAACCCCAAAAAAATCTGAAAAGCAAAGAAAAAAACAAATCTAACTTGACCTTATTCACCTAATCAACATATACATAGATAACCTCCCTAATTTATTTTGACATTAACTCACTCCAAAAAAATAAAAAAATATCATTTGAGTCCATTGCATTACTTCATAGCATATTTGATTTTCTGCGTGCATTTTATTATCATCTGAAAATCAAATAAAAATTGCAAAACTAAAAAAGTGATATGTTATATACATAAAATATCACAAAAAATTCATATCTTGCACCCCATATTTCTTTTACATTTGATCCCTTCATGAACATTATAGATCACATTAAGATGAACATTGTTTATGTTGGGCATTCTTGAATCTAAGGTCATTGGTATTTTATCTACATTTATCTTTGCATTTTTCATGCACTGATCAACTTCTAGGTCAAACTCTACCACGTGGATCATTTCTGTTCGCCCACCTGGCACTGGTCTTCCCCGCTTCTCTCTCTTAACGTGTACATCACGTGACATCGTCCCCGCTTCTCTCTCTCCTCATGTGACATGCACGTGAGGGCCTCCTTCACCATTTTCTCATGTGCTGCACGTGATCTCCTCCCCTGACGTGCGTTCCTAGCATGTACATCCCTAACCTCCAGCGCTTCTAGCTCGCATCCTCTGATCTATCCTTAACCTATAGCCTCCTTGCGACCACCGCAGCCTGCACCCTATTCCTAACCCCATTATCTCCTCCAGACATCTCGCAACAACTTCCAAACCCATCACCGTCAACCGACCCGATGACCCCCTCCTCATCTTATTCAATCTTCACCCTCTTCATCCCCAACCTCTCGCCCAAAACCGCCTCCCCCTTATGTCGTTGCCACCTCCATCTTCAATGGCCACCACGAGCAACTACTCTGCAACTGTCGGGCCCTATCTCCTCCCTCATCCTATCGTCGACCCCTTATCCTCTCCATTCGGCCACCTATAAAACCCGGTTGCCACCCATCATCCCGATCATCTGCCATACATGAGAGTTTACAGAGGGAGAGAGAGAGAGAGCTTCAGGCCACCTGGTGACAGCTTGTGGACCCACCTTCGAGGTGACAACGCTCCTAGCTCCAACGGCGAGATCCGAGGTCTCGTTTAAGACCTTGTAGTTGCAGGTACCCCTTCCGGCTTGAGCTTCTTCGAGTCTCTCGTCGACTCGAGCTGAGGCGATGATGGAGTTGCGCCATCGCGCTCCAATTATGGCGAACTCCATACCCAATGCAAAAACCTCACCTTTCCTTCTTCTTCCTCCTCCTTTCTTTGTTTCCTTCTATGTTTTCCTCCTTCGATTCCACCCGTTGCTCTGGCCAGCAGGCCGAGCACCGCCTCCCCTCTCACACTCTACACCTCCATCCATTGTCGCACCACCTTCATCCACAGCTCAGAAGCCATCGCCATAGACCACATTTTCCTCATGCCCGCCATCAGCTGCCACTTCGAATCCACCACCTTGGCCCCATCGCCATTGGACTGTGAGCCTCTATTCCAGCCGCTTCCAAGTGAACAACTTTTTGTAGGAGAGCCACTCCTCCCTTAACCTCCGCTCGATGTCATTGACCGCAATCAGAAGCACAACTGCCCTCGACTTAGCCACACTCATCTTCATCGCCTCATTCACTCTTCACGCCCATCCTCATTTGCTCAGAGACGCCGTGATCTTCACCGACGTCCGTCGATCGTGTGTCGGCCACAAATCTTCAAGGAGCACCACCAACTCATCACACGAGCATCGGAGAAGCACGATCAAGCCGGTCTGGCATCGAGGAAGAAATATCATGCTCTAGATCAAAGATGCAGGCGCCCCACGATAAATAACACAGCAAATCAGGGCAGTTGACCTTCTCCAAGATGTCGACCATCGGATCAAACTTCATCGACGACTCTGGTTGACCCATGTGTGAACCACTGAACCTTCGCCTCTGATTCCCCCAAAGCACATGCAACCGACATGTGGAGGCATCCAGACAAGCCAGTACTTGAACCTCCATGCCTCACGTGCATCCCATATGCGCCAGAACGAATTACACAGAAGCCCCCCCCCACTCTCCAGAATCGCCAGAAGGTCCAGGTCACACGCGTTGCACATGTGACCTAGGCAAATTGCACCAGAGCCCTCCTAACTTCTCGGAATTACATATATAACCCTATCAGGGGTAATTTGTAGTGGACGACCAGAGGCTTCTAGAAATTACAATTGATCCTTTCCAAGGGTATATCTACAAATAGTCTACTTATTTTATTTACAGTTTAGTCGTTGAACTTCAATTATTTATATCTTGAGCATCATTTATCGCATTCTCGCTTTCTTAATGTCATTGTAATCCATGATTTATTGTCTTTCATATAGAACACTGAGATTCACTTTTTGCGACATTATTTGACATGAATAAATTAAGGATGTTTATTTGATGATTTTGAGCACATTTTTTGTATTAGTTGATTCTCTTGCTCATTAAATTGTGCCTTGATTTAATTGGAGAATTTGATTAGTGCTTAATTGATTTGTCGGCTCGTTGTGGTTGTTCGACTGCTTTACATTTCTCACCATTTTACATCATATTATTGTATCGTTTAAAAATCACATAAATATTGCATCTATTTATTTCTTTTGTCACCCCACATTGCATAGCATAATTTTCTTGCATTAAAATTATTTTGCAAAACTCATGCATCATGTTCACAATTAATTACATCTTCTTAATTAAAAAACCATAAAAATGAAAAGGAGAAAAATAACAAAAATATTCATCTGCACCTCTAAAAACCTAAGTTCTAAATCGCTTAATAATCAACCTAAGGAGACAGTGGTCTCCCTGAGTTCGACCTTGGGCTCGCCCAAGTAAATTGTAAATTGGAACGCTCGTTTTTAATTGAAAAATTAATTGAGTAGTGGCTTTTGATTAATCTGTTTATTGCCCAAGTGCAACGAAATTGAATGTTAATTCCACACAATTAGTAAGGGTAATCTTGGGTTTTTTCAATGGGCAGCTATTACAACCATTCGATGGACCAGATGACCAGTTGCCAAGAGTTGAAGAAATTGTCATGCACGAAGTAGATCCGGAAGACATACCAGTGGGATCTGCATGACACCTTGCACATGTGCACTTCACGTTGTACATTCTTCTGATCATATCGGTTCCCTTGTACTTCTTATATTCTTAGGCAAAGGCTTAAGTATAGTGGGGAGTCGATTCCCGTCCTATGTATATTCATCGTCTCTCTTCTTGCCCTTGACTGCTCCATTTTTGTTCTCTCTTCTATACTTAGGCTGACCAGAGCCTAAGTATAGGGGGGTGACTGACTTCTACCCCGCTCCTTTCTTCTTATGCACCCCCTATATACTTAGCATACGCTAAGTATAGGGGAGGTGAGTTGCATTCATGTGCATACTCTGTATTGTATTGTACTATATTGTATCTTAATTTATGTACATGATCCTTGCTTTTACGGGTATATTTGGGTAATTCATGCAAAACTTATAAAATTTGCAAAACATGTACAATATGTAAAATACTTGTAACTATGTATAATTCTTGAAAAAATCATAAAAATACACCTCATGAATCTGTACTCCATTAAGTATACAATGCATTTGTGAAAAGTTATTGGATTCTAAATCGGGTCGTGAGTAAAAGCCGAGAGTGGCCTTGATTGGGCCTTAATCCACTTAATTCTCAAAGGAACTTCACCAAGAAGTAGGATTTTAGAAACTTCGTGTTATATACTTAAATCTCCGAGTTCCGCATGACACTATTCAGACTTTGACTCTTAGTGTCTAACCCGACTGCCTCATTCTGATTACGACTCTTGAATAGGGAATTAATCTGGATTCTGGCACTACACACTTAGTTCAACTCGGATGGGGTATAGAAAGATTGTGTGGGCTTCTTTTCTGGTAGTGTGGATATCTAAAGATCGGAGTATGAGTTAAAACAAAGCTTCGGATGAGGATTAGTCTACAAATGCTTAGTCGTTCAATCGAGGTGGGGCCAATGCAACCATCTCACATGGTTGTTCACTCTTACCCAGAATTCAAAAAATGTGTACCCCGAATAAATGGGTAAAAAATCAAAGAAAAATAAAAAACACAAAAATAAGTGTAGAAGTAAAAAGTTTAAATCCCATTTCTTGATCACAATGGTCCAATTCCCACATATCGAAGACTTGGCTACACTAGTCAAGCTTCAAATAGGAGACTTATCTACACTAGCTAGGCTCCAATTTTTTCCCTCTATATCTTTTTGATAGTACTAGTAGCACTTGAACTTAGAAGGAAATACCTGACTCCCAGCGGATGAGTTACTAGAGGAGAGGATTGCATGGTAGTTTGACATCTCGGATGGGAAGAGCTAACACCCTTTACACACAAAGAGACAGTTGGTTCAATATTCATGGAGGATGCTTTGGGAGGGGGTTGATATAAGATGACTTCTGAGGCAAACCGGTACAATGACTTATTGAACGTGGAGACTGTTGATTTTAAAGTCTTAATTCTCACATGAGTTCTGCCAAACTATTAATCTAAAAGTCAGGTCGAGGTTCATCTTCACCTTTTGTTCATGATCTTGATATGGAACCCAACCTCATTTCACCTCTTCATTTTTTAGTTGCTTGAGAACTGACAAGGTTTAAGTATAGGAGGTTGATGAATATGTGATTCATCACTCTAATTCGTTGAAAATAACGCTTTGTCCCGAGAAAATAGATGCATTCGCATGTTTATATCTCAAAAATAGCATTCATGCAATTATAAATAGTTTGCATAATTAGCATTTCATTTAACATTCATGATTCATTTGTAAATATTTACCTAAATTCACTACCTAACTAAATGTTGTACATACTTACTTATCGTTGACTTATTATTTCATGTATGTATTTGACTCTTTTGATTTTTTATTTTTAATTTCTTTATTTCATCTCATGATTTAACTAATTACATAAAAATAGAAATCCAAAAATATCATAAAAGCAGTAAAAGGAGATATACTAACTTGTGCATTTTGACCTATTCATTTATAAATAACCGACTTCACAAATTTATTCTGACCTTTCCTTGACTTGTAAAAAAATCTAAAAAATGCATTTGTATATGTTTCATAATTTCACATCATGTTTAACTTTTGCATACATTATTCATCAACAGAAAATTCAATAAAACTTACAAAATAAAAAAAATGTTATTTTATATACATAAAATATCACCAAAAAATTTGTATCTTAGACAATTGAGTTGGTTTTCATTTAAGCTCTTCATGAACATTTAAGGATGCATTTAGATCAACATTTTCCATGTTGGTCCTTTTTGCATTTGAGGATATTTGCTATTTTTAATCTATTTTTCATGCATACTCAATGGTCAAAGTCCACATGGCAGTGCCTCATTAATCCATGTCACCCGCCCAAGTCAAAGGTGCCCCTTGGTCAGCAGATGTTGTCCTCTAGCGCTTCATATCAAGGTCGTTGGATCAAGTTAGATCCAACAACCCATAACATTTCCGCCCCTTCTCAACCCTCATTTATCGGGGCTTCCATTCAAAGCTTATCCACTTCTCCTTCTGACCTTCCAGCATCGGGCAGGTGTCAGACACAACACGTGAGCCCCCTCGGTCATTGGATCGTGAGAGATCCAACGGCTATTGCTTCTCCTTCCTCCTCCAACCACCGCCCTTCTTGACACTTCCTCTGCACCGCCCGATTCTCTCCAATCTTCAGTTGATCTCCAACCTCTCCTCTGCTCCTCTCTCCCAATGAACCACCACTTTATCCTCTCAAACCCCCATCGCTTGGAGACCAACGCATCTAAACACCCTCTCCATTATCACCTGGAACCCAATGACCATGGCCGAACCCCAAAACCATACACCTCTCTGATCCCCCCCTCTCTTATACTCAAAGATTAGTAGCCCATCACGAATCTAACCAACCTGATCCCCAACTCCAATGAACCCCTTATCATCTCTATCATCTCCTTATCCTTAGCAGCGTAATCCATATCCCTTCCAATTAACCACCATCACTTGACCTCCTACATTCCAGTCGAGCCTTCAACCTCGACCCCGCTCTGATTTAAATCCTTCTTCCTCCGACCACCAAAATTTATTCGCCATCTGTTGTCTTCCTCCAACGAAAGAGAGAGAGAGAGTCAAGAACAGTCTTGGTGACAACATGACTGAGTCCTCCAACAAAGACCTCTACTTAGGAGAGGTCCACGAAGTACCTTGCTTCATGCCGGTGTTCTTCCACAAGAGAAATCCAAGCTTCAGTCCTAGTCACCATACCTTGAAACTAACACCAGAGTTGATCAAGGACTCCTCCCATCCTTCAGGTGACCATCAGGTATCCTTCCCTACCCTTATCTATTTCTTCCTTCTTGTCCTTATCCTTCCCCTTCTTCTTCTTCTTCTTCATTTTTTGCTTGTTACCCTTGCCATCTTCATCAACTTCATTCGATCCCAACTCCCTCAATGACTTTACATTCATCATCCTCCCTCTTCGTTGCTCTCTATCTCCTCCAGAACCCTCTCCACCTCCAGCTTCGCAAAGGCTGGAATCACAGCTCCAATTCATCCACAGGAGCCCTGCCCCTTTCTTTCTCTTGTGGTGAACGGTAGACCGAGTAAGGATACTCGAGTCTCCATCCTTATTTGCAGGAAAATCCTCGACGAACGTTCTCTTCCCGAGCACCAACATTTTGCACCTTCTCAGTCGTGTGTCGACGGGAAGGTGCCTCCTCGCAGAAGCCCTTTAACCAAGCCTTATCGCAACTGGAGAGATCAAAGGAAAAGGGAGGATTCCTCGTAGCAGCAACCGTTTGATTTAGTCGTCCAGACTGTGCATCGAAAAGGCTATAGACGCCCTTTATCCACCCTGAACCTCCATTCCCAACCTTGAGCCTCAGGGTGCTCAAAGCAGTCAGGAGAAGACACGTGGTGAAGAGCCATCTGCACTTGCTCCACCATACCCGAGCCTCTCTTCACATGCTCCAAGTCGCGTGACGGGGGGTATTTGCAAGGCATACCCCTCCAACTTTCAAAAACTACGAAGATGCCCCTCACGTGCTTTAACACACGTGTCTTGGGGAATTTTGCAGTTGTACTCCCTACGCATCCTAGAACTTACACACACATTCTTGTGCACAGGAAAACTTCATAGAAGCCTCTCTGGTTCCCTAAAATTGCAAACAAATCCCCTAAAGGTATATTATGAGACATTTAGATTTATTTTTCCTTGCATTTATAACCCTGAGTTTGATCTATTTATATCTTGAACATTTCTGAGCCGATTTTTGTGTTATTGATGTTAATTTAAACCTTGTTTAAATATCTATTATTTAGAATAATGAATTAATATTTGGAGACATTAATTGGGATCAGCTAATTTGAGGAAGCAATTTATTAGTTGTGAGCACATTTATTCATTTTTATTAAATTCATTGCTCTTAATTATGAAACTTTGGGAGACCTATTTTTGGAATTAATACAAAAGTTATTAATAATTTATTCTCTGAAATTAAAAGGGAGGGCTTATTGATTACATTGCTTGATATATCATCTTGCATTCATTTTTCTTCATTTATAATTAATAAAAAATTGCATTTATTTATTTTATTCTCACACATTGCATGACATTATTTCCTTGTATAATTTAGTAAAATCCGTGCATCATATTTATTTCAAATAATTACATCTTTATTTTAAAACCCATAAAAATATGCAAAATACAAAAATCCTAAAAATTCTTCTTTAAAAACCTAAAATCTGAGTTGATTGAAAATTGACTTTGAACCCTCATATTACCTCCTTGAGTTCGACATTGGGACTTGTCCAAGTAAAATAAATAAATCACCATATTGAGATTAATTGCATAATTATTTTGTGTGATTTTTTATTGATCGTTGGATTTTCGTGCTACAATAAAAACGATAAATTATTAAGGGGATCCAACGAGCTTTCCCCCGTATTTTTATTTGAGAATCTATGGGATAAACCTCCTTTAGAGATCCGTCCAAAAAAATATAAAGAGTAAATTACAAAAAAAAGTCCCTATATTATACACCCAATTTCAACGTCATTCATGAACTTTAAAAGGTAACGTGGTACCCGAGCTTTAAGATTTGTCTCAATGAGGGTCTTAACAATTGATATTTAAAATTAGAAAGATGAAATGATCAACTGAATTTAATTAGTTGAGGACCACACTGAAATAAATCTTAAAGTTTGAATACCACATTGTTTAAATATGGGTATGACATAGAAATCGGGTGTGTAGTTCATGGATTGTTTTTAAATTTACTCAAATATATATTAATAGGTAAAAAGAATAAACTCTACAAGCGCCAAATATCCACCATATCTTTGGCATTCTTAAGAACATTCTCAAAATAAAGCCTCGCTCTCTGAAATATGACGCAATTTCTAGCCATCCAGAAGGCCCAAATAAGCGCACAAATCTTTCTTATGTCGTCAACCGACCCAGTCCAAACTCTACCAAAAGAAATCCAAAAGGAGTCCACATCACCCCCATAGAATACCTGGAATATCAGCAATCATCCACACCTCACTAGAACCAGGGCACTAAAAGAAAAGGTGATCAATGTATACTTCTTCTTCACCACATCTACTGTAGATCGCCTCCATCCCAAGAAAAAAATCTCTCTCTCCTAGCACCAGTTATAATTTTCCCTCCCCTCATCAGCCATAAGAAAATCCACACCCGAGCTAATTTGAACCCTTGTCTTTTGCATTGAATTCCAACCCTAATTTGTTGTCGATCTAAAATTTTGAAAACATTATGATGTAAGCCTGGTTCTTTGTCTATCTACTAAGTATTTATTTTGGAATTTTATGATGTATAGTTAATTATTAAAATAGTAAAAATCAACATATTTTTCTCATTTTTTCTTGAATATTTCATAGTAATTCGCCCTTATGTTTAAAAATTCTCAAAGTACCACGTGTCTTAATTGTGCTCTACAGCATGCCTAAAAGTTTTGAAAATAACACTTAATGTGATTAAAATAAATTAGTTAGTGTTTTTAATATTTATTTCATATTTAGTTCAATTGCCAATATGTTGCAAAGTTAAAAATGCCATTATGTGCCTTATTGAATTCTTTTCATGTTAAGATTTTGAATTGCAAAGTTATGATGGTTTGCTATTTTTATGAATTAAATACCATAAAACAACAAGTAAAAAATCATTAGAAAATCATTTATTTACAAAAAATCTAAAAAAACTTACAAGTAGTTGTATCAGAAAACCATTCATTTTATTATTTGTAGCTCAAAAAACTTTCGTACTTTTTATTAGCAGCATATAAAATTAAATAAATAAACCAAATGCATTCTATGTAATATTTAAATTCCCTACATAGGAAAATACCACTTTGCGAAAATATACCTTCTGTATTTGCTAGGTAATTAGGTGCGTAAATGTTATAATTTTCCCATAATTTCCAATTAGATATTTTTAACCCTTCTTAAAAATAAGCAACAAGTATTTAGGATAGATTTATTTATTCTAAACCCAAAAATATTTTTTCTCAATCTTTGGCTTCGATTTTGGTTTTCAAAAGATCCTTAATATATGGTATAACACTAGTTTCAAATCAAGTTTGCCTACATTTGCATCACATTTTGTTTTTGCCTTTGCAAAATCTAAAATACCAAAAACATACCTTTGTTAACATGATTGTGTGTTGTTGATGTCGATATTCCTTTGCTAGACATGCCTCCTTGTGTCCGACCTTGAGCTTGCTCAAGCAAAATATGTCAACCCGCACTTAATTGATAATATTCATTGTGGTTTTGAATTGTCATTTTCTAATCAATACAACAAAGCAACCATATAAACATAGGTTGGAAAGTGCTTTTCAGTCAAACACTCGACTAAAATGTGCTTAAACTTCCCGGTAATGGTAGAACTGGCGATTGCCTAGTTGAGATATTGAACCAACTGAAAGTAATATTGTCATCTCCATATTTGCAAATTTGCAAGTAGAATGGAAGGAGGGAAAGAGCAGTGTCTTTGCTCAATGATTCTTGGACCAAGGTATGATGATGTCACTATCTTGAAGTCATGGTTTCTACAAAGTCCTCAAAATTTGGGCATATGTGCCTCTTAGGCTTCGTTTGGTTGCTGGGTTGAGGTGGGTTGGGTTGGGTAGGGGTAACCTGATTGAAGTAGTAGTTGTTTGGAGTGGTTATGAGGGTTGGAGAGGGTTGGAATAAAGAATGTGATGTGATGTCACTATGATTTGTTATAAAATTCTATTCCATCAAAAGAGGGAGTAAACCGGGTTACCCCAAGCCAACTCGGGGGTAACCCAGTAACCAAACGAAGCCTTAGACTTATTAGCGCTCCTATTATGAATGACCTCCACTTCGCGTCCTTTAGATCATCTCACAACATGTTGCTATTGACGGATATGAAATGGAGACTTATCAGCTTCTCATATACTCCACTGCACGTTTCAGAAGAACTTTACTAATTTCTTAGTGGAGTAGGTATGGTGAGTGGTGGGGAATCTTGGTGTAGGAGATAATTTATTCACGGGGATCACTAGATGCTCAGCAGTTTGTCTCATTCGCTCCTCTACCAATTGCTCTAGGAGAGCCAATTGTGAAACTCACCCATAAAGATATATCATGCCATAGGCTCTTCCGAATGTTAGTGTCATATCACCAACAATCTACATATCCAACTAGGAAGTACTACAAGAAACCATGTCATACCTCCTTAGCGGGGTGTTCGGTTCGGGAATAAGCACGAATAGGGGTCTATTCTCTGCTCAGCTGAAAAGATAGGAATAAGGATAATAAGGTGAAATAAAGATAGGGATAAAGGTTAAATAATGAGATGTGGATGGAAATAGTCGTACTCTTGGGAATCACATTGGGTGAGGAATTGACCCCTTATTCTAGTGTTTATTCTCCAAACGAATAGGGCCTCAGCAGTATTGATGTAACGTCCTAGGCTTAGGTCTCCGATCCGTTATCGAGGAAAACTGACACTGACAACTTGTTTGGTTCGGACCCAAATGAATCTGTTGATAACCACATCTTGAAATACTTCTCATGATGCTACTATTCATAGTACCACTTGACATGATCATGCCTAGTGTTATTCCGAGTACTAACGTCTTATCCAAGAACGCATTCAAGAATTCCAACTACACCTCCCAACAAAGGCTCTGTGAAGCCAAAGGTCCCAAAAAAACTTAATGAATTTGTCTAAACATGGTGTATCACCCTATATACAATTTACAGCCAAGATCTTCTAGGTTTCTAACATGGTGCCCAAGAGTACATGTCTAAGTCATTGTGACGCCTAACTATGTCTAGCTTCGGGAACATGGGTAAACATGTCCACGTGCACAATCAAGTGCCATACTGCATCCCCAAGACAAAGATTCTGTTGTGGGATCTTCATCCATGATACAATACACAACAATAGTTAGCAACCTATTAAGGATATGATTTATTAGCATATCATGTTATCGTCACTAAGGATGCAATAAGATTGAATACTTTCGAATCCACAAGATTCAGATCCATTTAAAAAATTTAAATCTAGTCGAACTAAGTTTTAAATCAATTCGCTGCCTTCATTCAATTTAAGTTCGATTAATTTTAAGTCTCGTATATTCAAGTTCGATTCATTTTATTTTGAATTTAAAATATTGATTGATGCTTTAAAGTTTACAACATTATGATATAATATTATAATTTAATAGTTTAATTTATATTTTATTTTCGAACAAAAATAACTAAGATAAGTAAAAGAAATCTAAGATTACGGAAAATACATAGTAGATAATAGATAATATAACAAAAATAACTTATTTTTGTAGCTATTGAATATTTTTTGCAATTTCAATTTAGTGATGAAATAAATATATGAATAAAAATATTACATGATGCTTATTATAGAGATATATTGTTGGCAAGAAAAACGCATTATAATCATCATCTCATGTTGAAGCAAGACAAGACATTCGAACAAATTTAGTTTATGGCACAAATAATTTAATGCATGTTTCTGTATCATTTGTTGTTAAGTTTATAATAACAAATATTACTTATTACTTCATTCTTTAAATTCGCAACTAATATCGTACTTGTTGCTAATAATGAATGTTAACTTTTTCTTGTAAACATTGCAAAATTTGTAATGATTTTTAGAAAATCTAACAAAAAAAGTCAACGGATAATCATCATTATATTGACATTTAAAATATCAACAATAAAAAAGATAACTTTTAACAAATAGTATTCGTTACAATGAATTTTATAGGAAAATAATACAAACTAATTATATTATTTGAAACAATAGGGACGACAACATATAACTTAGTCCGATAAAAAGAAGGGATTTTTACACCCATAACCCTGAGTAATTTCGTAATTACATTCATAACCCCATGAAATCTTGAATAACACCCAAGACCCCGAAAAATGCTTAACTCTAACATGGTATAATCCTGTGTTAGATACCATCTATTTTATCCATTAACCCTCACGAAAAAAGTTACATGTTGCCAATTTTACCCTTAAAACCATATCACATTTATAAAGTATGTCATTGGTATAAAAATCTAAGAAAACATGGCAAAGGAGGGGCGGGGGCTGCTGGACTGCGGCACAACGCAATTCATCGCGAACACGGCACCAAGGTTGGGCGTGGCGCGGAGGCAAAATCTGAACAAGCTAGAACAGTTGCTTATGTCTGAGGGTATGAAGCCGGAAAGCTCATTTGATAAAAGGAGCAATTTTGTGAGGTTCTGCAGATTAAACAACCTCTTGGTGATCGACCCAGATAGCCAGTTGTAGGAAAGATCCAGACTTTGGAGGTTGCTGCAATCTGCAAGGCTCTCCGGGACACTACCTGTCAGGTTGTTCTGCCATGCATAGAACATAGCTAAGCTCAGCAGCTTCGCAAATTCAATTTGGAGAAAGCCGGTCAGCTTGTTGTTGTTGAGCTCGCGATCGGTGAGGGATGAGCAGTTGGAGAGCTCTGTGGGGATTGCACCGGCGAGCTGGTTGCTGCTCAGCTGCAGCTCCGGAGATGTTGGAGTCCATCGAGCTCCCCTGGGATTTTGCCAGACAGAGTGTTTACGGACAAGTCGACAACTTCAAGCTCCCTGCAGCTCTCAAGCTGATTGGGATCGAACCCACAAAATTATTTTGCCATAGAAGCAGATTCTTGAGGTTCAGAAATAGATGTCTCCGCGAGGCCCAGCATCACCAAGCTGCTGCAATTGCCAATTTGAGATGGGAGGGAACCTCTCAGGTTCTTGTTGCCACCAGCTCTCAACACCTGAAGGCTCTTGAGCTCACCAATCGAAATGGGTAACTCCCCACTGAGCTCGTTGTCATATAAAAAGGAGATGGGTAAGGATGGAAAGCCCCCCAATGGCATGTGGAATCTCTCCCTGGATGGAACTCGAGTGCAAGTGGAGCCTCTGGAGCTTCTTGAGCCCGCATAGTTCGATGGGGATGGGTCCGGAGATGGCGTTGCTGCCGAGGTCGATGAGAACCAGTTCTTGGAGGCAACCCAGCTGCTTCGAGATCTCCCCAGAGATGTTGGTGGAGGATATCACCAGTGAGCAGACCCCCCCACCCTCCACCCCACCCCCACAACAGTTGAAGCAAGGGAGGTGCGTCCGCGAGGGGGGGGGGGGGGGGGGGGTCTGCTCACTGGAGGGGAGGTGGTCGGCGGCACGAGGGGAGGAGGAAGGTGGGGTGGGGGGAAGGGGGTGTCGGCAGGGGTGCAAGGGCAACTCGCACGAGGGAAGGGACATGCTGGGTCGACAAGGGGCGGGGTGGGGGCGCTGGAGTAAGTTGAAGTGGTGTGTAGTTTTTTTTCCTTTTTTCTTTTTTAGTTTTGATTAATTTCAGCCATTAGATCTTGTATTGGTTAGAAAACTTAGTAGTCGGGTTGAGTTAACAAGCTAAAGTAATGGAGAGCTATGAATGTAAAACGGTGCATTTATTCAGGATCCTAGGTGTAATTCACGACTTCGCAGAGTTATGAATGTAATTACAAAACCTATAAGGATTATGGGTGTAAAAATCCCTAAAAAGAACAACATATGTCAAGGAGGAATTCAACACAACATGACCATCATCTTTATGTGTAAGGCAGCATTAAGGTGGGTAAGGAACACGAGAACATGGAATGAATATATGGTGGGGGAATCCGATGAAAGTTTTGAACATATGGTATTTCCTACTAGATTTAATGTTTAATATTTTCCACTCTATTTCTTTAGTAGTGGATCTTTAGTCTTTAACTAATACAAAATTTTACATATAAGGTATGTAGTGTTTAAGTGCATGTGTGTATGTAACTATCGAATCAGATTATGTTGGAACAAATTCAAGTAAATTCAAATTTGCTTCACTGGGGAATTGAATTGTTGAATTCATATTCATGCTATTTTATTTTGAATCAAGCTTTTTTATCTGTTATCGAACAAGTCTTAATCATATGCTGACAGTTCAATCCATTTAGCACCCTAGATTGTCACAGTGATAATAATTCATCTCTGCTTTCATGTACCCATAATGCAACAGCATATATTTAATAAATGTAAAAGGAAACATTCTTTAATTTTTATATACACCTAATCCAAAGACTTAGGGATCCAATTAACTCAAAGGTGTCTTTAAAAGAACTTATTGTTGTTTTCCAGATGTACTGCTAGAAGTTACATTATATGTGTACAGGTCTACGCCTGTGAGCATCACGGTTGCTTACCTGTACCAATAACATATTGCATCAATAGATGATATGTGTATCGGTATTTGTTTTCATCGTATCCATGCAAGGAGTATGTACCAGTATACCGATGCTTGAAGGATGTATCTTTATCTAGCCATATTTTATAGGTAGAACAGAATATACTTGATACTAATGTTGCACTGATAGATTTCCCTCCACCAGTTCCTGAAGATCCCTAGACAAGGACATTCCGGTGTACCTTCCAGATCTATCAGTTGACCAGGACTGTCATTTCCTTTTAACTTTTCCATTGTTTCTTAATGTTTTGTATTTAATTTATTGTTCTTATTCCTTTCCCGAAATCCTGACAATATCCACATTCCTGCCGTTACACATAGTATCTGTAACATCCGGGTTCCGAACAAACCCGAACCCGACCCGATTAGGGCCCGATCAATTCAATAAAGTTATCTGGCAACATTAGACAACCTAAAACGACCAATTGATCATGAATCAAAAGTCGTTCGGGCGAAATCGATCGAAAATTGATCGTATCGTAACGCACGCCGTGAAAAAGCCGCGACGCAAATTCGGAAACCACAAAACGAACCGAGACCATCATTAGATCCGATTCGACGACACGAGACCAACAGAATCGACCGTTCGTCAATCGGAGGTCGTTTGATATTTTTAAATCGCAAAATTTAAACCCAAATCGAAATCTTATCTCGGAAAATTTCGGGCATCCAAACCCGATCGGAAGTATAGCAATATTATACTCATATTGACCGTCATGTTGAGACGATCAATTCAAGATGTCGCGAGTCGAAATCCGACATTCGATGCTTAAATAAGAATGCTTTTAAATATCTCAAATAAAAAAATATTAATCCAGAACAGTAGCAGACTGCTACTGTCCAGCCACTTGGGTTCTTCTTTCATTCCCACTTGGCCTTTTTCTTTCATTCCCACTTGGCCAATTGTCCCTCCATGTGGCAAAAAAGTTAGGACTTCTTTACCCTTATAAATATCACCATAAGCCCCAGATCTTGCAACCATTTAAGCCGTTGGAACCCTTCTACCTGCTGGAACTTTTCTACTGTGCAAATCTACAACAAAAGCCTGCAATGGAGCTTCACATTGAGCAATCCAAGGAGCCTACATCTGCTGCATGCATCTGAAGAAGAATTGCTGGAGCTCCTGCATGCTTTGGATCTCAAAATTTTGGAGATCTAGAATAAATAGGTACAACCCCATTCCATCTCCTCCTCTTTCCCCTATTGCAGTCCTACTGCTGGAGCCCGGAATTTCACTCCAATCCAAGGCTTGGAGCTGCTCCCAACAAACCCAGCTGCTGTCCAAAATCACCAAATTGTGTCCCTTTTGCTGGAATTGCATCATGCAGCTACTGTTGCATGATCTGAAGGGGGTTGTTGCTCCTTACTCTTGAAATTCTTGCTGCTTCTGGATGCAGTTGTTGTCTCTTTGCTTCTTGGAGCTTTCATGCATGCATCTTAATCTTCAAGTTGAGAAGATCAAAAGGTACAATCCATAGCCTCATTGCTGCCATGCATGCTATATGTGATCAATTGTACAAATTTCCTTCCTACCTTTGTTGCCAATCATATTATGTTTTAAGAAAAATTAGATATAATGCTTACTGGAACATTATCCATATGCCATTGTTATCCATGGAAGTTAGGATGCTCTCTTTTCTCTTTGATTTTTATTTTTTGATGACCGAGCCACCACAAAACCAGTGGTATGCTAGAAAAATCTGAGAGCTATTAATGGGTTGGAACTATAAGCTTGTTGGTCTGGCAACCCTATCACTGTTGTTTAAATAGTGGATTGCATAGTTTCATTTTTAGTTGTCCCTTTATAATTAATGCTTATCTTTGGGGAATCACCTATTACATTTTCGTTGCATTGTTATAGTTTATTGTGTAGTTTAGCATAATTAAGGGCCTTGTCTTTTAGGATACCGGTGTCTTAGGTAGGGAGTCTTCCATGAATGGTGATACTGTTGACGGGCCTTTTTCTTTTAGATACCTGTGAAAGTTTAGAAGTAATTGGATGGGTTATGCCAAAGGGGTTGGGGCTATCTTTGGTCAAGAAGGGAAATGTGTAGATGGTTTGTCTTTCTAAAAGAAAGTAATGCTATTGGTACTTTTAAGGGAAGTGCTGGTTTCAATAAGTAATTAAGATTACAATTTGCAATAATTTCTGTACTGTACATGGTACCATAAAGTGCATTCCTTTTAGTACAATGTTATTGTTTGATATTAAGTTCATTAAGTTTCTCCTGGGAATGATTTAAAAGGTTAAGTGCCAATTTTACGATCAAATGGAGTTCAGTACTATGACATGATTTGCAAGGGAATGAGTTTTTCTCCAAGATTAGAAAACCTATTCAGAAATTACAGCTCCATAATACTCATCCTTACAGTTCTAGACTATGCTATTATCCATGAGAACAACTCTACTTACAATGGAGGTATAAATTTCTATTTATGAAGATTTCAACACAAAATCATGATAGGAGTTCCAAATCAAAGGATGATCTGGTGAATGTTGAATTGACCTTGATTTTGTGATATATCACATGGTAAATTATTTTCTTAAAATAGCCTTAATACTGGCCAAGAAAATTGCATGAATTTTATCACGATTAATTATTGCTTATTAAATTTAAGTTATCGGGATGATAATTTTACGTCATTAATAGCACGCGTATACTCATTAGAATGAAGTTCAAAAATGTGATTAGGTACATGATATCTCTCAATCGGACCCTTCACTTTATGATTTGGACTCTACTTGCCCTTAAGACTTGACGAGGATCTAAGTGAAGGTTGGGATTCATATCGCATTAGTGGAATATTGAATATTCAATAGAATGAAAGAATATACATCATTATTCTAATATAATCATGAAGACTTACTTAGTAATAGATTATGGTGGTAAATCAGTAATGGCTAAATTTATTCCTATAAGTATCACCACACCTATATCAACATAGCTATTGGAAATCTTCGTGGTCAATCAATTGGGTAGCTATTGAAAATCCTTTTGGTCGATCAATTGGGTAGAATTAATAAAAGTTTGAATCACTATTGTCAAACAAAAGGCCTATGATCTGTACAGATGACCACATCAAAGAATGAGAGAAGTTGAGAAACCAAGAAAGTGATAATTAAACAACTATGATATTGATCATGCCGGTCATGGTGACCTTTACACTTGACCGTGCGAGGGCGCGATGACCCTCAACTGGGCGGAGGAAAGGAACCCAGTTAGGGCAGCGGCCGCCAAGTGCGTGGGTCTAGGATCCCAGTCCCTTTTCAGTTTTTACGCGAGCTCGCAGTGTTTTTACGCCTCGTTGGGATCCCGACTTTAGACCAGTTCCGCTGACCCTGTTTTAGGATACCCAGGCAGGGGATCCTTGGTTTTGAGTTTTACGTACGAGCTCGGTTGCCCGTTACCGGTCGGGCTGTTTTTCTAGAGTGACTTTTCTGGGAAGTCTCTCTCACCCGTCTCAGTGGCGTAGTTGGGGAGTAGACCTATCCCTCTATTGGACCGTCCTTCCAACTAGAGGGCGAGACGGAAGAGCCATTTGTAGGCTTCTTCACCGCTTGAGTTTTCTTTCGCCAACAAACTTGGCGATTCTACATCCAGATCATTCGTATCTACATCTATATCTACATCATTGAGATTACATCTGAGAGAGTTACAGTGAAGGTTTGGAGGAAATCACAATTTAAATTGAGTTGATTAGAAGTGACTTTAATCCGATTCGAAAACCCTATAAGTTAGTGGACGTGTTGGGAACTTAGTTAGGATGCATTATACAACACCGCATGCCTACGGAGGCACCCCAATCCTAAGGTACTTTTAAATACCTTAGAGTCATAGTGTGAGGTTACACACAGACCAAGACCACAGACTATCCACTAACTTAGAAGGAGTAAATAGAATTAAGGATCAAATTCATCATCATCATACCAGTCCATTATCGAAAAATATGACATGATCTCAATGAAAAAAAAAGTAGCTGTCAAGTTCCGCAACATGATTTCCAAGACCCAAAATCATGATCTTAAAACACAGGAAATCATTATATGTTAGGGTTTGTCATCTAAACTTTATATAATTATATATATATGGGATGAATGGGAAAAAGGGGAGAACAAATGAACTTAGTACCGAACAGTTGAAAACCCTTTTACTTATGCAAGTAGATGTAAATTTTACTTGTTCCACCTTTCTACTTGCTCTCTTTTGCACATAATAAATTAATTGTCATTTTTTAAAAAAAAACTACGGATTTGTATTCACAATTGTGACTCCTTTTCTTCCTTGCACGCATGGCAGGAAAGGAGTCTGTTGTTCAATAGCTATACATGGTTCTAGGAGACAAGGTCTATACCAGACGGTATGTAGTTTTGGTTACAGTTTTTAGTGCAATTGATATTGAAAAATGCTTCTTCTCTTCAGTCAAATTTTTGGGATGTTGTATGTACTGTCAGACATTGTACATGTTGTAAAATCATATGAAAATTTATGAAATAAGATTTTGGTGCCAATCGTCTCTTTTAGCTTGTGGTTATGATTATGAATATGAATGTCAATTGTTCAACGAAAAAAAAATTTTCCCATAAATATATGCTTTTAATGCGATGTCATAAATGGAATATTGCGAATTGTGTCGTAAATGGGTACCCGGATCCTCGGGGGTTCACAATTTTAGTATCAGAGCAGTGGTACCTCAATACGCGCATTCGCAGTACTACTATTCCGATCGCATTAAGTTCTCGAATAGAGACAGTCTCTCGACTTGTCGTGAGTCCAAGAAGGGAAATATGACATTCGAATTAAATAACCACAAATGTCACCAATTTCATTAATTTTCATAGTATATCCCAAGAAGAGAAAAAGCATTTTCGGGTAGTGCTCGCTCATCTCTATCGACTACATTAGGAGGAGCACTTGCCGGACGTGGCACGGATTCCGCTCGACCATCTAGGTCGCAGCGAGCAGACACGACCACTCCATCTAATCGACCAGTCAGATGTTACCGATGTCACGAATGGGGACATTACCGATCAGTGTCTTGCTTCGAGGTTACTTGTTTCGTTAGGTAGAGTCCCAGAGACACTCTCTTCCCCATATCACATCTTAGGGCCATGTGGCCAATTGTTCATTATTTCACTGATAGTCAGGCACTTGCCCGTACTGATTGGCGGTCACGAGATGATCGCAGATTGTCTACTTCTGCAGCTTGATGAGTTCGACTTGATTTTGGGCATGGATTGACTATCCGCTCATCATGCACTTGTTGATCGCTTTAAGAAGACGGTTGTCTTCAGAATTCCAGATCTACCCGAGTTTACTTTTGAGGGTACTACACATGACTCCACCATGGAGTACATTTCAGTGTTGCGAGCCCAACGACTTGTTGATAAGGGTTGTGATTCATATCTTGCATTTGTTCGGGAGGTATTTTACCGGGAACCGATGACACAGAACATCTGAGTAGTGTCAGAATATCCAGATGTATTTCCTGATGAGCTACCAGGATTACCTCCTGAGAGAGAGAGATCGAGTTCGAGATCACATTGCTGCCAGATACACAACCGATCTCTATGGCACCATATCGTATGGCACCAGCCGAGTTGAGGGAGCTGAAGGTGCAGTTACAGGAGTTACTTGACTTAGGATTCGTGAGACCGAGCACTTCACCTTGGGGTGCTCCGGTTCTATTTGTCAAGAAGAAGGATGGATCCATGAGACTGTGCATCGATTATCAGCAACTGAAAAAGAGAACGGTGAAGAACCGTTGTCCTTTGCCACGCATCAATGATTTGTTTGACCAGCTCCAGGGATCTTCGGTTTTCTCGAAGATCGATCTTCGCTCAGGCTACCATCAGCTGAGGATTCGCGAGTCGGATATTCCGAAGACAGCCTTCAGGACTTGCTATGGGCATTACGAGTTTGTGGTGATGCCGTTTGGGCTCACCAATGCACCTGCGGCTTTCATGGATATGATGAACCGTATCTTCCGTCCATACTTGGACAAGTTTGTAGTAGTGTTCATCGATGATGTGCTCATCTATTCACGTAATGAATGGGATCATGCAAATGATCTACGGATTGTCTTAGATACATTGCGGAAGCACAAGCTATATGCCAAGTTGAGCAAGTGCGAGTTCTGGTTATCCCATGTCTCATTTCTCGGGCATATCATTTCTGGAGCAGGCATTGCAGTTGATCCTGTGAAGATAGATGCAGTTATGTCTTGGGAGCAGCCCAAGACAGTTACGCAGATTCGGAGCTTCCTTGGGCTAGCAGGTTATTACAGACGCTTTGTCAGCGGATTTTCACGCATTGTTCGCCCTCTGACACGGTTAACGCAGAAGGGAGTTCCATTCATTTGGGACGATTCATGAGAGTGGGCCTTCCAGACACTGAAGGAGTCGCTCTTCCTTCAGGCACTCAGGACTATGCAGTCTACACAGATGCATCTGGAGAAGGTCTAGGAGCAGTATTGATGCAGAGAGGACAGGTGATTGCTTACGCATCACGGCAGTTGAGACCGCACGAGCGGAACTACCCCACACATGACTTGGAGTTGGCGGCAGTTGTCTTCGCCCTGAAGATCTGGCGTCACTACCTATATGGGGTGAATTTCGAGATTTTCACAGATCACAAGAGTCTGAAGTACATCTTTGATCAGAAGGAGCTGAACATGAGACAGCGCAGATGGCTCGAATTGCTGAAGGATTATGATTGCACGATCTCTTACCATCCTGGTAAGGGAAACGTGGTGGCTGATGCACTCAGCAGGAGAGCGCATGCTGACGGTACGGCGAACTGGCTATATACATGGGATACGCTTGCTGCTTTGACCGATTGGCATCCTCAGGAGAGCGCATCCATTTCTACCGCCGTGCCTCCACGATACAGCAGTCTTTGGGATCGTATTGTAGAGGGCCAAGAGACCGATCCTTGGATTCATGATAGATACATGCGCGCTGTCAAGGACGAAGTTGATGATTTTGTCGTAGCAGAGTCTATTTTATGGAAGGTAGGACGGGTCGTTGTACCCAATGATGAGCAGCTTCGCAGAGACATTCTCGATGAGGCACACAGTTCACGGTAATCTATCCATCCAGGCAGTACGAAGATGTACCGTGATCTGCGTCGACATTTCTGGTGGGATGGAATGAAGCGCGATGTGGCGCTACATGTTAGCAGATGCATGACATGTCAGATGGTTAAGGCTGAGCACATGAGACCACCAGGATTACTGCAGTCTCTCCCCATTCCCGAGTGGAAGTGGGAGAGCATTTCTATGGATTTTGTCACGGGTCTGCCGAAGACGCTAGGAGGCCATGATTCCATATGGGTCGTTGTTGATAGGCTGACCAAGTCAGCCCATTTTATACAAGTCAACACGACTTACACTCCATCCAGATTGGCCAAGCTGTATGTGCAGAACATTATCAGACTACATGGTATACCACGAGAGGTGGTGTCTGACAGGGATTCGAGATTTGCATCTCATTATTGGCATCAGTTTATGTCAGCACTACAAATATAGCTGAAGATGAGTTCTGCTTATCATCCGCAGACAGACGGGCAGAGTGAGCGCACCATTCAGACGCTTGAGGATCTACTTCGCGCTTGCACTTTGGAGTGGAAAGGGTCCTGGAAGGACCATTTGCCTTTGGTGGAGTTCACGTACAACAACAGCTATCACTCCAGTATTGGCATGGCACCATTCGAAGCCCTGTACGGACGGAGATGCCTCACACCTCTTAGTTGGCGTGAGGTAGGCGATCATGTTTTATATTCCGTAGATCTCTTGGAGGAGACTGCGAGAGCTGTTGATCTTGTGAGACGGAGGCTTCTGACGGCACAGAGCCACCAGAAGAGCTATGCAGACCATCGGAGAAGAAACTTGTAGTTCCAGGTAATCCAATTCTTTACTTTTCAATCACTCAAATATGACTAATATATGTTCAACTTTAATTTATACCAAATGATATTTCTGTAAAATTACAGGTGGGAGATTGGGTATTTCTCTGTGTATCTCCCATGAAGGGAGTACAGAGATTCGGTGTTCATGGCAAGTTGGCGCCACGATATGTTGGACCTTTTGAGATTCTGGCTAGAGTGGGGATTGGACCTTTTGAGATTCTAGCTAGAGTGGGGAAGGTAGCATACCGAGTAGCCCTTCCTCCACATCTTTCAGGAATTTACGATATATTTCACATATCCAACTTGAGGAAGTATGTGCACGACCCTCGACACGTCATCAGTTACGAGAATCTAGACGTGGAACCAGATCTGACTTATGAGGAGAAGCCAGTTCAGATACTTGATCGCGTTGTGAGGAAGCTTCGCAGCAAAGAGATTTCATTGGTCAAGGTTTTATGGCATCGACACGGAGTCGAAGAGGCGACATGGGAAACCGAAGCCGACATACGGGAACGATACCCGCAACTTTTCTGAGGTAATGAGCAAAACAAGCTTTTGTAATTAGATATATGTTCAAATTATATGGCTTGTTTTTCTCTTTGAGGTTTTTATGCGTTCAAAACCCTTTGAGGTTTTTATGACCTTAAGAAATCCAAACAAAACATCTAAAGACCTTGACTCGAGTCTCGAGGACGAGACTCCCTTTGAGGTTTTTATATTTGTAACATCCGGGTTCCGAACAAACCCGAACCCGACCCGATTAGGGCCCGATCAATTCAATAAAGTTATCTGGCAACATTAGACAACCTAAAACGACCAATTGATCATGAATCAAAAGTCGTTCGGGCGAAATCGATCGAAAATCGGTCGCATCGTAACGAACGCCGTGAAAAAGCCGCGACGCAAATTCGGAAACCGCAAAACGAACCGAGACCATCATTAGATCCGATTCGACGATACGAGACCAACAGAATCGACCGTTCTTCAATCGAAGGTCGTTTGATATTTTTAAATCGCAAAATTTAAACCCAAATCGAAATCTTATCTAGGAAAATTTCGGGCATCCAAACCCGATCGGAAGTATTGCAATATTATACTCATATTGACCGTCATGTTGAGACGATCAATTCAAGATGTTGCGAGTCGAAATCCGACATTCGATGCTTAAATAAGAATGCTTTTAAATATCTCAAATAAAAAAAATATTAATCCAGAACAGTAGCAGACTGCTACTGTCCAGCCACTTGGGTTCTTCTTTCATTCCCACTTGGCCTTTTTCTTTCATTCCCACTTGGCCAATTGTCCCTCCATGTGGCAAAAAGTTAGGACTTCTTTACCCTTATAAATATCACCATAAGCCCCAAATCTTGCAACCATTTCAGCCGTTGGAACCCTTCTACCTGCTGGAACTTTTCTACTGTGCAAATCTACAGCAAAAGCCTGGAATGGAGCTTCACATTGAGCAATCCAAGGAGCCTACATCTGTTGCATGCATCTGAAGAAGAATTGCTGGAGCTCCTGCATGCTTTGGATCTCAAAATTTTGGAGATCTAGAATAAATAGGTACAACCCCATTCCATCTCCTCCTCTTTCCCCTATTGCAGTCCTACTGCTGGAGCCCAGAATTTCACTCGAATCCAAGGCTTGGAGCTGCTCCCAACAAACCTAGCTGCTGTCCAAAATCACCAAATGGTGTCCCTTTTGCTGGAATTGCATCATGCAGCTACTGTTGCATGATCTGAAGGGGGTTGTTGCTCCTTACTCTTGAAGCTCTTGCTGCTTCTGGATGCAGTTGTTGTCTCTTTGCTTCTTGGAGCTTTCATGCATGCATTTTAATCTTCAAGTTGAGAAGATCAAAAGGTACAATCCATAGCCTCATTGCTGCCATGCATGCTATATGTGATCAATTGTACAACCCTTCCTACCTTTGTTGCCAATCATATTATGTTTTAAGCAAAATTAGATATAATGCTTACTGGAACATTATCCATATGCCATTGTTATCCATGGAAGTTAGGATGCTCTCTTTTCTCTTTGATTTTTATTTTTTGATGACCCAGCCACCACAAAACCAGTGGTATGCTAGAAAAATATGAGAGCTATTAATGGGTTGGAACTATAAGCTTGTTGGTCTGGCAACCCTATCACTGTTGTTTAAATAGTGGATTGCATAGTTTCATTTTTAGTTGTCCCTTTATAATTAATGTTTATCTCTGGGGAATCACCTATTACATTTTCGTTGCATTGTTATAGTTTATTGTGTAGTTTAGCATTATTAAGGGCCTTGTCTTTGAGGATACTGGTGTCTTAGGTAGGGAGTCTTCCATGAATGGTGATACTGTTGACGGGCCTTTTTCTTTTAGATACCTGTGAAAGTTTAGAAGTAATTGGATGGGTTATGCCAAAGGGGTTGGGGCTATCTTTGGTCAAGAAGGGAAATGTGTAGATGGTTTGTCTTTCTAAAAGAAAGTAATGCTATTGGTACTTTTAAGGGAAGTGTTGGTTTCAATAAGTAATTAAGATTACAATTTGCAATAATTTCTGTACTGTACATGGTACCATAAAGTGCATTCCTTTTAGTACAATGTTATTGTTTGATATTAAGTTCATTAAGTTTCTCCTGGGAATGATTTAAAAGGATAAGTGCCAATTTTACGATCAAATGGAGTTCAGTACTATGACATGATTTGCAAGGGAATGAGTTTTTCTCCAAGATTAGAAAACTTATTCAGAAATTACAGCTCCATAATACTCATCCTTACAGTTCTAGACTATGCTATTATCCATGAGAACAACTCTACTTACAATGGAGGTATAAATTTCTATTTATGAAGATTTCAACACAAAATCATGATATGAGTTCCAAATCAAAGGATGCTCTGGTGAATGTTGAATTGACCTTGATTTTGTGATATATAACATGGTAAATTATTTTCTTAAAATAGCCTTATTACTGGCCAAGAAAATTGCATGAATTTTATCACGATTAATTATTGCTTATTAAATTTAAGTTATCGGGATGATAATTTTACGTCATTAATAGCACGCGTATACTCATTAGAATGAAGTTCAAAAATGTGATTAGGTACATGATATCTCTCAATCGGACCCTTCATTTTATGATTTGGACTCTACTTGCCCTTAAGACTTGACGAGGATCTAAGTGAAGGTTGGGATTCATATCGCATTAGTGGAATATTGAATATTCAATAGAATGAAAGAATATACATCATTATTCTAATATAATCATGAAGACTTACTTAGTAATAGATTATGGTGGTAAATCAGTAATGGCTAAATTTATTCCTATAAGTATCACCACACCTATATCAACATAGCTATTGGAAATCCTCGTGGTCAATTAATTGGGTAGCTATTGAAAATCCTTTTGGTCGATCAATTGGGTAGAATTAATAAAAGTTTGAATCACTATTGTCAAACAAAAGGCCTGTGATCTGTACAGATGACCACATCAAAGAATGAGAGAAGCTGAGAAACCAAGAAAGTGATAATTAAACAACTATGATATTGATCATGCCGGTCATGATGACCTTTACACTTGACCGTGCGAGGCGCGGTGACCCTCAACTGGGCGGAGCAAAGGAAGCCCAGTTAGGGCAGCGACCGCCAAGTGCGCGGGTCTAGGATCCCAGTCCCTTTTCGGTTTTTACGCGAGCTCGCAGTGTTTTTACGCCTCGTTGGATCCCGACTTTAGACCAGTTCCGCTGACCCTGTTTTAGGATACTCAGGCGGGGGATCTTTGGTTTTGAGTTTTACGTACGAGCTCGGTTGCCCGTTACCGGTCGGGCTGTTTTTCTAGAGTGACTTTTCCGGGAAGTCTCTCTCACCCGTCTCAGTGGCGTAGTTGGGGAGTAGACCTATCCCTCTATTGGACCGTCCTTCCAACTAGAGGGCGAGATGGAAGAGCCATTTGTAGGCTTCTTCACCGCTTGAGTTTTCTTTCGCCAACAGACTTGGCGATTCTACATCCAGATCATTCGTATCTACATCTATATCTACATCATTGAGAGTACATCTGAGAGAGTTACAATGAAGGTTTGGAGGAAATCACAATTTAAATTGAGTTGATTAGAAGTGACTTTAATCCGATTCGAAAACCCTATAAGTTAGTGGACGTGTTGGAAACTTAGTTAGGATGCATTATACAACACCGCATGCCTACAGAGGCACCCCAACCCTAAGGTACTTTTAAATACCTTAGAGTCATAGTGTGAGGTTACACACAGACCAAGACCACATACTATCCACTAACTTAGAAGGAGTAAATAGAATTAAGGATCAAATTCATCATCATCATACCAGTCCATTATCGAAAACTATGACATGATCTCAATGAAAAAAAAAGTAGCCGTCAAGTTCCGCAACATGATTTCCAAGACCCAAAATCATGATCTTAAAACACAGGAAATCATTATATGTTAGGGTTTGTCATCTAAACTTTATATAATTATATATATATATGGGATGAATGGGAAAAAGGGGAGAACAAATGAACTTAGTACCAAACAGTTGAAAACCCTTTTACTTATGCAAGTAGATGTAAATTTTACTTATTCCACCTTTCTACTTGCTCTCTTTTGCACATAATAAATTAATTGTCATTTTTTTAAAAAAAAACTACGGATTTGTATTCACAATTGTGACTCCTTTTCTTCCTTGCACGCATGGCAGGAAAGGAGTCTGTTGTTCAATAGCTATACAGGGTTCTAGGAGACAAGGTATATACCAGACGGTATGTAGTTTTTGTTACAGTTTTTAGTTCAATTGATATTGAAAAATGCTTCTTCTCTTCAGTCAAATTTTTGGGATGTTGTATGTACTGTCACATTGTACATGTTGTAAAATCATATGAAAATTTATGAAATAATATTTTGGTGTCAATCGTCTCTTTTAGCTTGTGGTTATGATTATGAATATGAATGTCAATTGTTCAACGAAAAAAAAAATTCCCATAAATATATGCTTTTAATGCGATGTCATAAATGGAATATTGCGAATTGCGTCGTAAACAGGTACCCGGATCCTAAGGGGTTCACACTATCCATCACATTGGGTTATATGCATCAGTCACGACTTGAGATACGTTGCATATGTCATTCATCCCCGCACAAAGCCACAAGGATACCTATGGCTTAATTGAATACTTTTTATACTGGATTGGAAAATCGTATAAAATCGACAGCAAGACAACGGGTCTCATTACCTCCACAAATAACCATGTGGGATCCCCTCCCATGTACAAGAGGCTCTCTGGCATCCAAATCGTGTGAGACAGCTGCAATAGAAATGCGGGAAGAGTTAGGTCATCTACAAACAATGTCAAAAGCAAAGCTCTAAGAACATTATCTTACCAATCTAATGCTAGCCCGAGGATAGTCTCAAGCTTCTGCACACATTGGTGACCTTGAATGATTGATCAATCAAACTCTGACGAGCTCTAACGATGGTCCCGGTGGTGCTCTAACAAGAAAGAAGACATTATATCCATTTTGGTGGCCTTAAGGCAGCCAGCCCCCACTTTTCCAGGTGCAAACTCTGCATTGCTAATGGATCCTTGTATGTGTTTCAATTTAAGCCAACCCCACCTTCCTTGATTTTCGGCGGGTATAAACCCGATTGATACAAGGAGAGCACCTGGAACAGAAACTACATTGCCATCCATTTGGGCACCATAACAATTGCATGTCATAGCGGCTCATTAATCATCATTTATGACTTGTCAGCACCACGTCAACTGGAAAATAATCTAATTACTGCATGATGCCCACTTTGGTGAGATATTTTAGCCCAGAATGAGAATTATTTCAAACTTGATGCCCTGACAGGATCTCCTAGACAAAGACCACTTGAATGCAGGAGAATTCTTCTTTTTTACGTGGTGAAATATTCAAGATCTTATCATTCTTTTTGCGCATGACTAATTTCCTTTTGTTTCTCCCTAATAAAAGGCACGTGATGCTAATCTATAGTGGCTTAGGTACAAACCTAGGAGGGGTTGCCATAAAATTTTATAGACAGCACCAGTAACTGTTCGGTTTCAGGGTTACCCTCCCAATTGTATTGAATTCAGGAATGGATTTCAGGATCACCTACCTTAAACAATACTTGATTGAATAAGCTTCTAGATATGCCGCAAGTTTCACTTCGAGAATGTTACAAATAGTGTTTAACTCCTGATCTCCACCGGCACTGATGACAGTCATCATTTGTACCGATCAGACATAATAGTTCCAGGCAGTGGTGGTCAAAGGTAAGTTAGCTCTCTCTCATTACTACATACAATCACCCAACAATACCCACCTATGAGCCAAAACCCCATTCCACATATTACATTCATTTGCCATTCTCCTATCAACAGTATAAAGAAAATTCTCAGACCTGGCGCTTCTAATTATCTCTTTGCTGATGAACGCTGACTATAATCCCCTTTTTTAAAAGTTGACCCAGCGCCAACTATCCATTAAATGTACTCATCACAACTCCTATCTCCAATCCTTCTGCCATCTTTACATCTCTCTCTATTTTTAGCTACTCCGACTTATTGCCATCTATACCTTTCTTCCTTGAAGAGCATTTGTCAGCATCCCCTGATTAACCTCAATGAGAAGCTGCTGCACATTCCCAAAGTTGTGGATTCCCGTGGCAGGTGGTCTGTTTGCCACATGCCGACACGGGATTCACTCACTTCTTGAACCCCATCCTGCTTCCATAAGCAGAACAAACGACATACAAGAAAATCAGCTTGTAGATTGTTTTTAACACTCCGATGCAAGAAAATTCGAAGCTGTTAGATGTGTATCACAAGGTAAGCACGATGGTATCCTGGAAAAGGTGAACCCCTGATCTCCTGGAGTCATCAACTAGTTAGAAGGGGGCGTATCCCCCTATCAAATATCACATCAAAATTATCCCTTTACAATTACTAAATAAATGAATTCTTTACCTACTTTAGGACTAGGAAATTGATCAGTGAAATTTTTAGTCGAAAACAAAATGACTCAAGTACTATCTACTGGTGGTGGGTGTGCTGTTCTCTATAGGTCCATACCGAGCCTTCAGTTGTATCAGACTCAGCTGATCGGAAAAAAGTATATTTTTGAGGTGTTGTACCTGCAACCGCTCCTTCTCCATTAGTAACTCCATCTCCTCAAAACGAAGAATCTTCTCTTGCATTTCTTTCATCTATATATCACAAAAAATCACACTGGATTCAAGACTAGTCTAAATAATAAGCAACAAACTACGAGTAAAAAAACTGCTTACCTGAATTTCCATGGTATCGGAAATTGACTGCTCCACGTCACGCTGCTCTTGCTCAAGCAGCAGCCTAGCATCTGCAACAGCATCGTCAAAAGCTTTCTGAGATGATGCAGTATCAGTGTTTTCCTCTGCAGGCATGGCAATATGTCAATGATCTAGGCATAACAAACACAATCAAAACAGAGAATAATAGGTGGACTAGCTTTGATGGATTCACTAGCATCAGACTCGTATTATCGAGATTTCAGATGAGCACCTTAACCATTAATCTAACAAATGTGATATATGAGCTCCACAAAAGAGTTTGTGCTAAAGAAAATAAACGTTTTTCAAGAAGCACTAAAGCATGGCATCCTTCATGCCCGAAACAGCAAGAATACATGGACGTCTTTGTGTATCACCTCCGCAGTGGAACTTGGGTATGATAACCAAGGGAAAAATCGAAATAAAAAATGAAAACCTAAATTTTAAGCTTTTCAGAAGATACCAGATAAGCAGAGCTAAAAATTGCATATTCTAAAAAAAAAATGCCTTTGCGGATGATGGCTCTAGGGAAAGAAATGACTCCTGACGGGAATGAGAAGGCGCATGTGGTGGAGAAGGGCCTGTGAGGGCGGGGCGGAGTATGTGCCTTGGAGGAGGGAGTCACCAAACATGGGCAAGTGATGACCACCAAAACTGTGTAGGTGGATGAGGAAGGTTTGCGGAACCCCGAAAAAGATGGGTGGCTGAAGCCAAAGCTTCGTAGGCACCACTCGGGGGAAGTGCTGGTTGCCACTAACTCTGGTTCGCGGAAGCCTGGAGAAGATGGGTGGTTGAAGCCAAAGTGTCGTCGGCACTGCTTGGGGGAAGCATTGGTTGCCAGTAATTCTGGTATCTTCTGTTACTGATGCGGGCGCAGTTGGCAAAACGCCAAGGCTTGCCGAGAGGAGGTGCTGTCCTTCCGGCGCAGAAGTCCAAGCCACTGAAGCAGAAATTGCTCCTCACGGGCTAAAGATCGAGTGACAACGAACGATGGAGAAGGTGGTTTGCAATGTACATTTGGATCCGCATCCCGTATAGATGGAGTTTTTATTGCTGAAGGTCCGAAGGAGTCGCTTTGCCTGATTGCTAAGTTGGCATCGACCAATGAAGGTGGGTGCGCCAAGGATGGAGACTTCCTGAATGATTCCACCCTTTGCATTAGGGGTTTTTTCTAAGAAGAAAAAGGGTGGAGTCCCAATATGGGACCCACCTCTACGTATAACTATATATATGTATGTATGTAAATCTAAAAGTTACAAGATACATGTTGCATCATATTACATTTGTCACGATTCACGAAGCATCCTACAATGACCGAGTACATTCTCAGCGTTAAATATTTGTCCCCCAAAAAAGACCATGTTCCCTGCGCACCAGATCGACCATACCAAAGCAAAGGGGTACGAATTGTCCTCATGCCCGAAGCCTCAGACCGATCTAACATCTCTCTACAAAGTGTTGCAATCAAGCCGTGTAAGCCCCTCGATGCCAACCCTGCTCCAGCACCTCAGTCGAGTGCGGACATGAGAAAAACAAATGATCCATATCCTCCACTGCCAACCCGCACCTATCACAAGTAAAATCCTCCAGCCCCAACATCCTCCCTTAGCGGTCCATGGTTTAGAGCCCTCCCAAGTCTAAACAATCATGGGAATACCTTAATATGGCTCAGCACCCTACAACCATGCTCCTATTTTCTAACAGTCCACTCTAATCGCTTCCCACACCTCTGTCTCGTCCTCCACCAGAAAGTGGTATGCTTTTTCCTCATCGTGAACATGTCGTCTCCAGATGTGAAATGATTTCTACCCGAGGTCAGACCGTTGCTCTGTAGCAGCTCCCATCTGCGTAGCCAAGAAATCCTCCACCCTCTAATCCGACAAGGGCAAGGTGAACACCGGAGACCATGCCCCATTGGCTCACACCTGCTGGACCTCGCCTCCCTATCCTCAGCCAGTTGCATGAGACGCGAGTATCGGTCTTCGAACGCCCCATCCCCCAACCAATCATCCCTCCAAAATAAGAAACCTACCCCATCACCCAACACCGGTCTCAACTTGACAACGATCTCCAGAACAACCGCGGTAATCCCCTTCCATAGCGATGATGGCATTCTTCCAGGGGTTACCCCCAACAACATGGTGACCCCGTAGATCTTCCTCAACACGCGGTAGACCAAGTCCTCAGATTTCCCTCACAGTCGCACCACCTACTTAGCCATAAATGTCGTATTCATCTCTTCCATCCGCACTACCCCTAAGCCATCCTTTTCAGCATCGTTACCATGTTCCAGTCCACCAGGTGGAGACCCTTCTTGTTCTGACGTCCGTCCGACCAAAAACAACTTCTCATAATAGCCTCCAACTTAGCGCGCATGCTAGCAGACAACGACCATGTGGAACAAAAGATTGGGATGGCCGCGAGAACATGCTTTAGAAGCACCATCTTCCCTCCTCTCGACAGCATCAACGCCTTCCAGCCCGCGAATCTCCCCTCAAGCCTCTCCAACATCACCCTCCAGTCCTCAGACCTCGGCTTCCCTGCCACCAATGGTAGCCTCATGCACGAAATAGGCGCCGCAGTAGGGCACCCCAGTATCTAAGTCGCTCTCCCCAACTCCTCTGAAAGACCGAACGAGACAACCCTCGATTTCTCCCTATTGATCCGAAGCCCAGAAATGTCTTAAAAAATATCCATGATAATAGAAGCTCGCCGAATCTTTTCTATCTCTACCCCAAGAAAAAGTACAGTGTCATCTACATATTGCAATAACGGAATAGATATATCTCATTTCTATTTCCAGAAAACCACTCCTCACCAACCACCAGCCTCATAATAACTGCCAAAGCATCTGCCACTATCATAAAAAGAAACGACACCAATGGGCACCCCTGCCCGATACCCCTCTACGTCAGGAAGAAACCCCCTTCAGTCTACTGTTGACCAGTACCACGTGGGACGCAGTCATAACACAGTGCTTAATCCAAGCAATCCACATCTCCGGGAAACCCCTTTACTCCAGCGAAGCCCACAAGAATCTCCAGTCCACACGACCATAGCCTTCCACAGAATACCTCTAGTCTTGCTTCTCTCCCAGTCCGTCACCATCTCCGCCACCATGACCAATCCATCTACCATAGCTCTCCCAGGTACAAAAGCTGATTGCTCAGGCGAAATAATTTGGTGTAACACCCCTCTCAAGCAGATAGCCAGAATCTTCGAGATTAAAAGGTAGATAGCATTGGATAGCGCAATCGACATGTAGTCTTCCACCCAGATCGGTGTGCCCCTCTTAGGTAACAAGAAAATGTGCACCTTATTCAGCCTCTCGAAGCCCATGTTACCTTGCTGAAACTCCTCCAACACCTCCATGACGTCCACTTTGACCGTCTTCCAGAACTCCCTGTAGAAACATACCGGGAACCCATCCGGTCCTAGTGCCCAATCGCATTAAGCTAAAACAATGCCCTCCTAGCCTCCGCCTCCGTGAACTCCATCACCAGCGACCCTGCCACCACGTCAGACAACTGAGTAACACCCCTCCCCTGCTAACCCCAACCAGATCGGGTTCTCTGCCTGCCAAAAGCTTGGAAGTGAGATCTAAGAGCATCTCCAACCTCCCTGTCTCCTCCAGCCATCACCCCTCCCACAGTGAATGAATGAATAAAATTTCTGCACCTTCTCCCGCAAGCCATGGCATGAAAAAGCTTGGTGTTCGCGTCCCCCTCCCTCAACCAATGTTGTCTAGATCTCTGTCTCCAAAACACCTCCTCCTTTTTGTCTTCTCTCAAAATCTCCTCCAAGTGGCTCCTCCTCGCCACCACCTATTCTGTCGTCAAAGACCTCTCATCTTCCAATTTATCCACCCTGCTCACCTCATCATGCGTCCTGCCCCTCCTTTCCAGACGTTGGGCTCGGTTAGCTCTCATGAACTCCATCAAATGCCTCCCGAGCAACATAAGCTTGCGGGCCAACCTGTACATCGCAGACCCACCAGGCCTGCACTCCTCCCATAACACATGAAATGACTCTCGAAAGCCCTCTTCCAGAAGCCAAGCATGTTCGAAATGAAAGAAAGTTCAAGGCCTCACCTCCTCCCTCGAGAACCAAAGAATAGGTGTATGATCTGAGTGAGCCCTAGGCAAAGCACGGGTGCCAGCCAGGGGAAAAGCCATCAGTGTCTTCGAAGAAACCAAAAATCTATCAATGCGAGACCTGGACGCCGCATTTTGCTATGTGTACAAGCATCCAGCCGCGTTGACGATCTGCAGCCCCAACTCCTCCACGACGCCCAACATCTTTGCCGAGCCATTATCCCTTCGCATGCATCCCCTAGGACGATCCTCAGAAAGCAGTGTCGCGTTGAAATCCCTAGCGATTACCCAAACATCATATGGTACCACAGCCCTTGCCAAGACCAAGTCCTCCACAAGATGAGCCACACTGACCCCATTGCAAGGGTCATAAACATTTGTAGCCAAAACTCTCAACCCATCCACCATATGCCGAAACAGCGTCGTGAGAGTGTATCTTCCCCGCCGCTCAACCTCATCCGATTCCAATATTTTCTGCGTCCCACCCTGTAATCAAGCCTCAGAAAGCCCTTCAACTGGTAAAGCCCTACATTCCATCAACGGGTCGCCCTTGACCTCTCTCCACAGCCTCTCAACCTCCTACGACACCTTCGCTTCATGCACCATCACCAAATCCGCCCTGCACTCCAAAACCTTATGTCGTATCGCCGTCTTCTTTTACGGCATGCCCATACCCTGAACATTCCAAGACATCAAATTCATTTACGAACCAGCAAGACCCTTTTGGCAACATAATACTGAGGCATCTGAGCGCCTCCTATTGCAAGCCATCCCCTTGTACGTCCCCGACATCTAGTACCTCCTCCCTCTCACCTGACCCCCTCCTACAACCAGTCGCCAAATCAAAAGACTTCCAACTACGCCAAGTCATTCGCACCTTGCCCCTGGCATGCACCCCTGCCGATACAACCGAGTTCGGCTTGATTTGCCCTCCCAGCATGTGCCCGAACCTTGTCCTCATCCAGCAACTCCAACCTGATGTATGTCGCTAACCTACGTCGCCTCCTCTCCTACAAATCAAGGTGAGAGCATCTCCCTCCAACTCTCCCTACATGTCGCAACATCTCCTGACAGCCAGCTGGGCTCCCGAGAAATCGAACCACAGCCGTAGGGCACTTGCCTCGAGAAAGCACCAGATATCTAGTCCTCCACACCTAGCATCAAGACCCTCTGTCTTTGCCTGGTCATGATTCTCGGCTCGGAAAGAACCCCAATCTACCCTCCTATATGCTTCTTCCTCAGTAGGGAAAGAAGAATTTCGAACTCTTTTTCAAGGGGGAGGGAAAAAGAGACCGGCGGCTTGCCATTTTTGAGTAGTGGGTAAGGCCTATATTCTAAGCTGCAAGACTAACGTGGATGTCGCCTGCTCAGCTCCAGCCGAATCCTCCACTCTTCACGAAGCTCCTTCAATGAGCCATCCCCACAACGACTCCCTAGACTCCACAACGGGCTCAATCGCCCACAAAGGGAAGATCGATGCTGGTGCAACAGTATAAGGAGCCTCAAGCTCGCTAGGATTCGATCCACGAACCATTTGCATCTCCTCTAGAGAAGCAGTCAGGTCCACCGAAGGCTCCACCCGCACAGCCCTTGCGGGAGCCGCCATCGAGTTCTCGACACGCCCCAGAAAGCTCCTACCTGCAACCACAATTAGAGCTGGATCCATCGCCCGATCCACGAAGTTGAATGGATCCCCCAAATCACCACTTGTCATATCTCCATCAACAGACTTGACCGGGTCCGAATGGGCCCCGTACATGTCCAACCTGACACGGAATTATGCCCGACAAGAACATTCGTATAGGACACATGGAGCCACGTGCCCTTCAGCAGCTCCTCATTGAGAACGACATATCCATCTGCCCCCTTGCCAAAAATGGATCTGGAGATTCAAATTTAGCAAAAGCTTCCCCCAGTGTTGTAAAAGTCTCCCGACTGGCCCGACTAGTCTAGTCAGTGGGGTGGTCGACCGAGTACTGACTAATTCCGACTAGGCACATTAGACAATCGATTTTTGAATGGAGATACCATGTTTTTTTTATTTTTTACTCCTTTTAAAGGCAAACTTATTATAAGACGCTTAATGTTTTATTTAAATTCAATTACTTCTTTTGTTTCATTATGATAGCATAAAAATATACAAAATCTATGTAAATATATGTATAAAAATGATCTATATATTTAAAATAATCAAAAAATTCAAAGCTGAGTAGAGCCCGACTAAATCTGATTAGTCTCCTGACTGGTGATTAATCCTTAGCCAGTGACCTGACCGACCGAGTACCGACTTTTGCAACCTTGGCTCCCCCTTCCCCTTATGTGCCCCCCACATGACGACGCTCATCTCATCTCTGGCCGCCTAACATCCCATCCTCCGGTTTCCCCAATCTTGCATATTTCCAAGCATACATCATCAAGCCCCATATGTCGCACCTCTAACCACCGTGACAAAGGTTGAGAAAGCTCGAACCTCGTCGCAATCACATCAGGTGGATCTCCGCATCGCAGTCCGTTGGAAACTATGGTTGTGACCTGCAACACTTGGTTGAGCAACATGCCAACCACCCCCAGGCTGCACCATAAATGTGGCACCCCCTGATACAGAAGCACTTCATCATCCTCAAACCCTCTAGCATCTCGTCTCTCACCAAAGGGGTGCGTCAATGCACCCATCCCAATGCCCGATGCGAGAACTGCAACAGTCACAATGCCTCTGTCGTAGAAAGATCCCGCGCGCAGACTACAACATTGGCAAGTCGAATGACATCCCCGCCGAACTTACCACCCACTGTCGCCCCGATGGCCTCCATCGCATCCGCCAAGCTCATATCCCTCCTTCCACAAATCCCCACCAAGCACACTCTCATCCCCGACCCACCACCATCACCGAGCTCGGCATCCACCTTTCCCTCTCGCCTCGAGGCTTCACGAGCACGTGGACACTTGAAGCTGCAGTGCCCACTTCTTTCGCAGGCGAAGCACATCACGGGATCCCTATACCCCGATGCTCGATGCCCCCATCTGCCGCAACACAAACACTGCCCTTGGAATCTCGAGTCCCTGGTAGGCTGGTCCCCTTCCTTTTTCTTGCGGCAAGCAGTGTGGCCCTAGAGTGTCCCCGCCGCTTCACTGTAGTCCAGCCTCTCTCACTCATCACCACTATCTGAATAGTCTTTCTCGAATAAAATCCCACCCTGCATTGGGGGTTTATTGGCGGACGAGGCCTCAAACTTCCTCAAGGATGGGAAAGGGGTCGAAGATGTTCAAGTTTGGTGGAGTAGAGCAAGGTTAAAAGATGGTGTGATGGTGTTGGAAGAATGAAAGCTCTCATCAACCGAAGGTCTCCTACTGAGATGTCGTAGCATGGCACTGTCAGTAGCTTTCAAATCGGCGAAGTGGTGGTTGTTCATCAGGATAGCCCGAAACCTAGTGAACATTTGCATGTCGTGGCAGAGGTGAAAGTGATGGTGGAAAGAGTCCCACCATTGATGGTTTATAGGGTTGAGTAATCGGAGTTTGGGTTGAAGATCAACACCAACCCCGGAGAACGTCGGAGGGGAGTTCGATGATGCAACTTTTTCTGGAATGTGCGATAGAAATTCCTTGATAGTTGGGTGCAACAGTGGTGGCGAAATCTCAGCTATTTTCCAAGATCTCCGCGATGAGGATTGTGAGTGTAGGAAGGGCGAAAGATGTAGAGTTAGGGTTTGTACCCCTCTCATTCATTTTGAATATGCAGCATTCAGATAAGGAGAACCCGATCCGAGATCGGAATCTGAATCCCCCCCACCCTTTTAATGGGTTCTGATATCAGGACCCAGGTAGCTCTTCTCATAATGGTTTCTTTACTCTGGTTTGCACATACTTGACTCCCCTAGTTAATAGAGGCCTGGAGGACATGATTTCTAGGTTGACTTCGAGAGGGCCTAGAGGGCTGGTTTCAGCATATCTGAACCCACAAGTGAGATTGATATACACGTGATTGTGCAGGGAGAGACAAGGGTACCCAATGCACCCCTGGTGATTGTACAACAACAAGCTCGCAATGGTTATGTCACCGACTTGGCAACAATTGTGGCCTTCACTCTAGCCGCCTTCAGAACACGGATGGTCGCCCTCACAATCAGGATTTTTAGTGGTGCAGGCTATTATTTCAAGAGGTGGCATTCGGATTGTGGAAACAATGAGAGAATGAAATTGCATGTCTTATCCAGGAGGTCTAGGGGTCCTTATATAGGACAAAACCATAGAGAGCTCAAAACTGGGAAAAACACATAAGTACCTTTAAAAGGATTACAATGAATAAATAAGAGCTATAAGAATACATTACTAATACTCCCCCTCAAGTTGGAGCATATCTATCAATCATGCCCAACTTGGAAACTATCAACGAGAGTCGCTTCTTGGGTAAGGCCTTTGTGAACAAATCTGCAAGCTGAAAAACTGTTGTGATGTGAAGAGTAGTAATCTTTCCAATCCGGACAACGTCACAAACAAAATGGCAGTCAATCTCTATATGCTTGGTTCGCTCATGGAAACGCGGATTTGCGGCAATGTATGTAGCAGATTTGTTGTCGAAGTATAGTGGAATAAGAGTGGTGACAACAGTCCTGAGTTCCTGTAGAAATGTCAATAGCCACGTTATCTAACAAATAGCTTGTGACATCCAGATCCAAATAACCCGAACCCGATCGATTATGATCCATTTAATCCAATAAAACTATTAGTCAATATTAAATGATCTAAATCGATCAATAGATCGTAAATCATAAGTCGTTTGGAATCAATCGATCAAAAATCGAATGCATCATAAAGCATGCCACCAAAAAAGCCACGACGCAAAATCCAAACCGCAAAACAAATCAACAACATCAGAAAATTCGTCTCGACAAAATAAGACCAATGAAATCGACTATTCGTCGATCGGAGGTCATTCAATAATTTAAAATCACAAAATTTGATCAAAAATCAAGACCGTATTTCGTCAATTTCTTTATCCATCTTGGAACAGAAAAGTATGAAATTTATATCATTTGATTGTCATGCATAGACGATCGAAAGAGATATTGTACATCGGAATCAGAGAGTCGAGGTGCAAATACGAATGACTTTGGTATGTCAAATAAGAGAGAGAATGGTTTAAAATAAATAAATAAATAAATTGATTTCATGATCCTTATAGCAGCAGCCAACGTTTGCTCTTCTCTCCCTCCAAGTGGCTCCAAAAACCTTTCTACTTGGCATCACCTAACCCATCCCCTCTCCCTTATTTATATCAAATCCTTCACTATTATTTCCTCCCAATTCCTTCTCCAAATCTCAGCCGACGAGCTCTCCTTTCTCCTCTAATTCCTGCTGGAAACAGGAGCTGCAGCTCCTCTCTCCAAGTGTTGTTGCTCCCTTGCCATTCTTGGAGCTCCTCCTTTTCCCTTGGAGCACCCAAAAGCCAGCAGTTGTTGGAGCTGCTACAATCCCAGCTTTGGAGGTGAGTTGTTGCAGCCTTCTTCTCCTGCAGCTGAAGCATGTTGCTGGAGCAAACTTAGAGCAGCAACAACTACTTCTCTTCATTCGGAAGCTGCTCTTCATGAACCCCTAGCAGCTGCTACCCCCCTTGTTGATGCATAGGAGCGGCATGCAAAGATTGGTCTCCAATCTGGAGACCCCAAAGAGGTACAATCATTTCCCCACCTCTCGATGCCATTCATGCTCTTGCATACATCTGATTTCTATCCAAAATGTTAGCTTCTGATTTAACTAAAAAGAAGAAGATGAAGATTTAGAGTGTGGTATGAGATTGGTATGCATGCATTACTACTGCTTTGATTAAAATTTGGATAAGGATTTAGGGTTTCATATTACATAAATTACTATTGTGATAAAATTTTAGTTTAAAAATTTTGAATTGAGAAATTTAATTCTCTGATACCGTGAGTTATTGTTGCTTAAATTTTTAGTTTAGAAAAATTAAATCGAGAGATGTAATTCTCATTTTTAGTTTAAAAAAGTTCAAATTGAGAAATTTAATTCTATGCTACTGTGAGTTAGAGTTACTGTTGCTTAAATTTTTAGTTTAAAAAAATTGAATTGAGAAATTTAATTCTCTGTGAGCTACTGTTGCTTAAATTTTTAGTTTAAAAAATTAGAATTAAGAAATTTAATTCTCTACTGTGAGTTATTGTTCCTTAAATTTTTAGTTTTAAAAATTGAATTGAGAAATTTAATTCTCTGTGAGCTACTGTTGCTTAAATTTTTAGTTTAAAAATTTTTTGAATTGAGAAATTTAATTCTTTGAAACTGTGAGTTACTATTTCTTAATTTTTTAGTTAAAAAAATAATTGAGAAATTCAATTTTCTCTGCTACTATGCTATGGCTTAAGTTTTTAGTTTAAAAAAATGAATTGAAAATTTCAATTCTCTGCTCCTCTCTACTTTTGCCACTTAAATTTTAGCTTAAAGAAAAAAATTGATTTAAAAATTGTTACTATTCAAATTTTAAAGTTGAATATATATATATATATATATATATATATGAACTTGAATGTCTAAATTTGTTGCTCAAATGTTTAAAAAAAATTAAATTAAGATATGTTGAACAGTTTTGATTCGAAAAATATACTGTTGCTCAATATTTTTAAATTAAAAATTTAATTTAAGATGTGAACTGTATTGGTCTAAAAGTTAATTTAAAAATTTTCTTAGTTAAGATCTTTGTTCACAAATCTCAAAGTGAAATATATATATATATATATATATGTATATGTATATGTATGAAAGAGATGGAATTCCTGTTCTAGAATTTTAATATAAAATTATCTTATTTAACCTGAACTAGAAATTAGCCGACCCTACTTAATTGTGGGAAAAGGCTTTGTTGTTGTTGTTGTTGTTGTAACCTGAACTAGAAATATATATGTATATATGAAAAGAGATTGAATTCCCGTATGATTCTCAAATTTTAATCTAAAATTTTGGGATCTTTGCATGCATTGTGTCAAAAATTGCATATCAATGACTAACTCCAAATCTCATGTGTAAAAATGAGACATTGGGGAAACTTTGCATGGAATTGAACTTAAATCCAGATCTAATAAGTAACTCCCAATCTCCTGATTAAAATAAGAAAATTTAGGGAATTCTGCATTAATTTGAAATTAGATCCAGATCCAATGAGTAACTTCTAATCTCATGATTGTGGAAATGATAACCTATGATTACAAAGACTAATCATCTTCATGAATTAATCCTTTAGGTATACTCTACTAACTATAGATCACTATTGACAAAAGACCTAGATCTGTACGGTCAACCACGGAAAGGACTGAAAAGAAATGAGTAGTCAAGAAAGTAAAATAATAGTGAATAAGTGAGGATAATTAATTGTGTCAATTATGGTGACCCTTACACCTGACTGTGCGAGAGCACGGTGACCCTCAGCTGGGCGGAGGATAAGAAGCCTAGTTAGGGCAGCGGTCGCCTAGTGCGCAGATCTATGATACCAGTCCTTTGTACAGTTTTTACGTGAGCTGCAACGTTTTTACGCTTCACTAGGATCCAGTTTCTGACCAATTCCGTTGACCCTGTTTCAGTAGGGTGCCTAGGTTGGAGGACCCTTGGTTTTGGTTTTTAGCGCTTTTTTTGCCTATACCGGTCGGGTCGATTTTCTGGAGTGATTTAGTCCAAAAAGTCTCTCCTACCCATCTCAGGAGCGTAGTTTGGAAGTGTGCCTAGCTCTCTCCAGGACCGCACTTCCACTGGGAGAGCGAGATGGAAGAGTCTCTTAGGAGGCTTCCTCACCGTTGAGTTTTGATTACTATTCCGCTAGTAGGTCTTGGCAAAGAAGAGATCGTTGCCAGGTGCAATTGAGATTTGTTAAAGTTGAACTTCGCTACAATTGAGTATAGTTATACTTGAATTGGTATTGTTCTTGAGATTGCTTACTGTTCCGCCAATAGGTCTTGGCTAGGAAAAGATCATGAGACATAATCATCAATCATCGACATTTGATCAGAATTTGGACTACTACAGATGTTAGGAAAAGCTAACGGACATGTTGGGAACTAAGTTAGGATGCATTATACTTCACACCTTAGAGTCATAGTATGAGGTCACTCTCAGACCAAGACCACAAACTATTCATTAAGCTTGAGAATTTGACATAGACAAAGATCATATCAGGAACTCATCATTTGCCATCCCAAGATCCATCAACATGAGTCATAAGTGATAAAAAGATAATAACCTACATATGGATCTTATAATTAATATATGATAATGTTATATATGGAAAGATAAGGGGTGATAGGTGAACACAAGGGATTCACATATAGAATTACTTGAAAATCAAATTCCATGCAAGTAGCTTGTTAAAAGTAATTGTCAAACCCTATCTACTTGCTTTCTTTTGAAACCACTTAAATACATGCTAGTTTTTAATTAATTAGATTGTACCCAACATTTGTTGATAATCTTTTGTTTCCTATCATGATGGCAGATAAAGCACCTGCAACACAGCAGTCCGACAGCTGGACGTTGAGCTTCCGTAGCTTCTTTTACGGTACACATGTTATAGTTTTTGGTTCGAGATAATGTAAATGCTTTTTTCTTTCTCTTCTGTTACATTTTGGGATACATGTGCATGATGCTAGTTTCTTTCGTTACTTGTAACTGTATATGAAAATTAATCCAAATATGAATTTGGTGATACACTTGTTAGTTATGTGTGTGTTTACATTATTGTGAATGTCATTCAAAATACATTTTTTTCCTAAATTTCAGGTAACCTAATGTGACCGATATCGAATATAATAGCGTGAATGTTGTGTAAACAGGTAACCCAGATCTGCAGGCGTCACAGTTTGGTATCAGAGCAGTGGTACCCCGCTACATACATTTGCAGTATTAAAATTTAGATCGCATTAAGTTTTCGGATAGCGACAGTCCTCCGACTTGTCGCGAGTCCGAGAGGGAAATATGACATTAAAATTCAATAACCACATATGTCACCAATTGCAATTAATTTTCATATAGTATCTCAAGAAGAGAATTTCACAGCTAGAAATATCAGCGAACATCAACTATTATGATTAATAATATAGGTTTTTGTGCAGAACCATGACGTCCAGAGCTGGACATGAGATGGAGGATCGTTTGGAGCGCATCCTGACTGTCCTCACCGACTTCCAACAGCAACAGACTGCCATGCGAGGTCAGCAGGACCAGCTTTTGGCCCAGCATACAGAGATTACAGACAGACTAATTGACATAATGATGAGGTTCGAGGAGCTCTCTGATTTCACCTACCATCCATCTCAGGATGGAACGCAACAGGACCGGCCCCAATCACTAAAGGTTTTTGTGGCAACAACGTACTGGGAGTTTCCGTGGCAGCAACCTCAGTTTGATGATCCACATGAGGGGATGCTAACACTTGGAGCAAAGGATGTAGATCACGACAGGGAGCAGGACCATGTACCTTTTCCTGACGAGTTTGCATCCGACCACTCTGATATTCACAGGTATTAGTCGATATTTTCTTCTTATTAAAGAGCCAATGTGCCCATATTCGACGACACCGGGACATCAGATGAGGTTGGGCAGTGGCTTAAGAGGGTGATGAAGATACTTCGGATGATTCACGCACCACGAGATGCATGGTCATCTTTTATGGAGTATTCACTGACAGCATTCACCGAGAGATGGTGGGAGGCAATAGTTTTCGAGATAGGACGCGAGCCCACATGGGATGATTTCCAGATGAGATTCAGATCCCACTTCTTTTCTGGGAAGTGGAAGAAGACCCAACACCGACTATTTGCAGAGCTTCGACAGGGATGGATGACAGCTAGATAGTTTTTATTCGCTACACCGAGCTGTCACGACACACACTAGCAGTCACTGCTTTTCTAGATGAGAATCTGGAGATGCTCATCAAAGGTATGAGGGAAGAGATGCAGGAGATGCTGGCCGGACTACGTATCACTTCTATCTCCGAGGCTACTGATGCAGCGAGGATATCATAGAGAGACGCTTTGGGAGTTCGTCTGGAGCGGTACCCATACCACAGCGGTCATTCGGACCGATTCGATGATCGTTTCAGCAACAGAGATCAGCCCGGGGGTTTCATCCTTCAGGTTTAACATTTTCAGGCGGTGCTCGCTCATCTCCAGCAACTACTTTAAGATGAGGACTCGCTAGACGCGATACCAGTTCAGCTCGACCATTTGGGTCGCAAAGAGTAGAGAGACCCCAGGCAGGACCGACACGGAGCACCGACACGACTATTATGCCTACCCAGTCAGGCCGATGTTTCTTGTGCAACCAGCAGGGTCATTACCGGTCTCAGTGCCCTCAAGCTTCTGGTGAGCCTCGACTGCATCCACAGCCTTCGCAGTCGCATGCACAGCGTACTGGGAGTTTCCGTGGCAGGAACTCCCAGTACGATAATTAATCTAACATTCACAACTTATATAACCAAATAACATCAAGTTGAAAACTTGCAACTAATATAAAATATTTATTACAATTCAAACTCAAATCTGTGTGCAATAGAAATAGTATGTGTAGGTGTATGATAATGGAACATGATGTATACAAGATCATGTAGCTTCACTTATTTCAAGCGATCAATTCTCCCCCCTCCCCCCGACCCTTCGGTTTTACAAAAAAAAATCGAAATTTAAAAAAAAATACGATTTTTTGAGGCTTACGCCTCAGCCTCGCCTCGAGCGCCTCACGCCTCGAGCGCCTCAGGCGAGGATGAGGCGTACACCTCTTATGATATACCTGAGGCATGCGCCTCGGGGCGTTTTGGGCCCGCCTCGCCTCGAGGCGTACGCCTTTGCGCCTCGAGGCGCCGCCTTTTAAAACCATGGTTATAGTTTTTGGTTCAGGATAATGTAAATGCTTTTTTCTTTTTCTTCTTTCACATTTTGGGATACATGTACATGATGCCAATTTCTTTTGTTACATGTAACTGTATATAAAATTAATGTATATATGAATTTGGTGATATGCTTGTTAGTTTTGTGGTTGTTTACATTATTGTGAATGCCATTCGAAACGCGGAAAATTTTCCCTAAATTTCAGGTATTTAATGTGAACGATATCGAATATAATAGTGTGAAGGTTGTGTAACCGGGTAACCCGAATCTGCGGGTGTCACAGCCTGAGCCATTGCCATGTATTATGCTTCTGCACTAGATCTGGATACAACAGTCTGTTTCTTGCTTCTCCAAGTAACAAAGTTTTCTCCGACCATCATAGCGTATCCTGTGGTGGAGAGACGATCCTCAGGTGAGCTTGCATAATCTGCATCAGCATAAGCAATAACATCGGTGTAGTTGGTTGCCCCATAAAGAAGGCCATGCTCTGGTGATTCCTTCAAGTATCATAGAATCTGGAGGACATCCTGCCAGTGATTGTAAAAAGGTCGCTCCATGTGTTGTCTAACTCTACTCACTACATAAGAATTATCTGGTCTGATATCAGTGAGGATAAGAAGTTTGCCAACCAGGCTTCCGCATCGAGTAACATCTTCGAAGACAAGATCAAAGGTTGTGGAGTGTTTCTTCGGATCTACAGGAGTACTCGATGACTAACATCCAAGTAACTCGACTTCAGTAAGGATGTCCAACTGTGAGAGATGAAGTCCCTCTTTAGTGTGTAGTATTTCTATGCATAAGAAATAGTGTAGTGGACCAAGGTCCTTGGCGACGAACACATTTTGAAGAAAGACCTTGGTCTCTCGTACCCCTTTATCATCATCACCTGTGACGACCATATCATCAAAATAAACAACAAGTATAACAGTAGCACTTGTTCATCTTCTGACAAACACAGAATAGTCAAAGGTTGTTCTCCGAAAGCCAAGAATGATGATTTCTGCAATAAGTCCGTCGAACCATGCCCTTGGACTTCGCTTCAAACCATATATTACCTTGCGAAGTCAACATACATACTCCCATCGACTTTGTAATCCGGAGGCTGCATCATGTACACCTCCTCGTCGAGATCTCCATATAAGAATGTGTTCTTGACATCTAGCTGAAAGATAGGCGAGGCCTTGTTAGCTGCCACAGAAAGGATAATCCTTATAGAGCCCATTCGTGCAACCGTGAGAAAGTTTTGAAGTAATCCACCACATATGTATGTGTAAAACCTTTGGCCACAAGACATGCTTTCAATCTATCAATGGCCTAGTTTGGCGACTGCTTGGTTGTAAAGATCCATCTGCGTGCCACAGGTCTAGTCCCTTTGGGACATTGCACCAGATCCCATGTCCCTTTGGAAGTAAGAGCAACCATCTCTTCATTCATGTCTTGTCACCATCCTGAATCCTGCAAAGCACTATAGTGGTCTATCGGAATAGAAATAATCATGAGAACATCTACATATCTTTTGTCAGTGGATGATTGTGACTTCCGGACCTGAATAGCCTGAACCCGACCCGAGTAAGGTCCAGATGATCCGATAAAACTATCAATCGATAATAAATGATCTAAAACGATCTAGAGATCATAAATTAAAATTTGTTAGGGATCAATCGATCAAAAATTGATTGCATCGAAAAATGTGCCACCAAAAAAATCGTAATGCATTTGGGAACTATAAAAATGATCCGATACTATCATAAAATTCATCTCAATGAAATAAGACCAATGAAATCGACCGTTCATCGATCGGAGGTCGTTTGACAATTTAAAATCACAAATTTAATCGTAAACCAATATTGTATCTCGATAATTTCTGATTTCATCTTAAATCGAAAGTATGTGAATATTATACTCATTTTGATCGTCATTCCGAGACGGTCTAAACAAGCTATTGATCATCCGAATCGAAGATTCAGGGTATAAATACGAATAATTTTGGTATTCTATGTGAGAGAGAGATGTTATTCCTTGCTCCTAGAGATGCATGCAAGCTACTGATCTCCATTTTGGAGATCCAAATAGGTACAATCTCTAGCCTCTCTTTGTTTCCATGCATGTGTTACTTACAATTGATCCCCTTTGTTGGGAATTTGGGATTTTATTTAATGAAATAAACCTCGGAAATTAGAAATTCTATATCTGATCTTAATTCTTTTGCTCAATTTATATAGAAAAAATAAATATATATGAATATATATAAAAGCCTATTGTTCTCATTTTTTTGTTTAAAAAAATGTGAAGTTGAATCCGAGACAGTCTAAACAAGCTATTGATCACCTGAATCGAAGATTCAGGGTATAAATACGAATACTTTTGGCATTCTATGTGTGTGAGAGAGAGAGATGTTGTTCCTTGCTCCTAGAGATGCATGCAAGCTACTGATCTCCATTTTGGAGATCCAAATAGGTACAATCTCTAGCCTCTCTTTGTTACCATGCATGTGTTACTTACAATTGATCCCCTTTGTTGGGAATTTGAGATTTTATTTCCAGACACATCACACTTCCGCTCGAGTCGAGGCTCGGCCCTCAGACGGATCAAAGAAGAGTGGGGAACCTCTCGATAGGAGCTCCCGTGAGCAGGAGTAGATTTTGATAGTGCTTTGGGTAGCCCTTGGCTTCTCTCTGCATCAGGGTCTCGGTACCCTGTCCGCGCTTTCCAGAAGCAGATAGGGGCCCACCCATTTTTTAGCAACTGCCGGCGGAGGGGTGGCCTTCTTGCTAAATGACGAACTTCAATTCAGAGTTTTGACGATGCAGACGAAGTCAGGAGTACGGAGCCTACTGAATCTACGCAAAGATGAATATCTATAACCCAATCAAAACTAGACTATAGAGCCAAAACTATGATAAAAGATTGATCCCCCTTCCAAACTCCCAACCACCTCGCCCATCTGACCTCTTTATCAACACACCTATGAAGCCTGCTCCTTCTCGGATCTGGGAAACCCGTTTACACATCATCCGTAATATCATGTTCACTAGGGATCGCATTAAGGAACTGGAAATTAGGGAAATTTTATTTCGCATTTATGAATGACATTCACAAATTAACCAATAAACCACAGAACTACCACATGTCACAATTATATTGCATAAATTCCATAGCAGTTAACATGTAACAACAGAATTACATTATCTACATGCATCCCAAATGTATTAGAAGAGAAATAAAAGCATTATAATATCCTTGAACAAAATTATAACATACATACCTGATATGTTTTGCTTCAGAAACTGACATTCAACCCTCCCAATACAACGGTGCAGGTATTTTTGCCTGCAATCCATGGAATAGGGAGAAAAGAACATCAACAATTGTTGAGTAAATCTTAATTAAGATTTACTCAACAATTGTTGATGTTCTTTTCTCCCTATTCCATGGATTGCAGGCATAATACCTGCACCGTTGTATTGGGAGAGTTGAACATCAGCTTCTGCAGTTACAATTATCAGGTACGCATTGCTATAGTTTGTTCAAGATATTTATGCTTTTATTTCTCTTCTGATAAAATTGGGATACATGTATATAATGCAATTTCTGTTGTTACATATAAACTGATATGGAAATTTATGCAATATAATTGTGACATACTGTAGTTCTGTGGCTTACTAGTTAATTTGTGAATGTCATTCGTAAAAAAAAAGAATTTCCCAAATTTTTCGGTACTCTAATGTGGTCCTTAATGAACATGATACTACGGCTGATATGTAAACGGGTTTCCCAGATCCAAGAAGGAGCGGGCCTCACAGTTTGGTATCAGAGCAGTGGTACCCCGCTACATACATTCGTAGTATTATAGTTCTGATCACATTAAATCCTCGGATTGCAACAGTCCTTTGACTTATCGCGAGTCTGAAAGGGAAATATGACATTCAAAATTTATGACCACAGATGTCACTAATTGCAACTAACTTTCCATATGCATCCCAAGAAGAGAAAAAGCATAATAGAAATATTCACGAACATCAACTATTGTAATTAAGGTTATCGGTTCTTATATAAAACCATGGCGTCTAGTGCCGACCTTTCTATCTTTTTAATTGATTCTGGAGCGATGAATGAACTTTGAATTTCTAACTTCAGTAGGTAGAGGTGCAGATGCCCTAGATCATCCTTGTCACATTATGGGTCTTGTGGCTAATTGACAATCATAAGATTAATAGTCAGATAGCTACCAATGTTGATTGGTGGACATGAGACGATAGCAGACTGTCGGCTACTACAGCTCAACAAGTTTGACCTAACTTTTGGTATGGATTGAATGCCATATCATCATGCCATGAGTAATTATTTCATGAAGATGATTGTTTTCAGGATTCCGAACGTAACCGAGATTACCTATAAGGGTACATTACATGACTCCAAAATGGAGTATATCTCAGTGTTGAAAGCTCGAGGACTTGTTGATGAGGAATGTGATTCATATCTAGTAATTGTCCGAGAGACATTTGACGGAGAGCCGATGGCTCAGGACATCAGTTTAGTGTTGAATTAGTCCAATGTGTTTCCTGATGATTTGCCAGGTATACCGCTTGAGAGAGAGCTTGAGTTCGAGATCACACTACTACTGGATACACAACCAGTCTCGATGAATCCGTACCACATGACACCAACCGAGTTAAGAAAGCTGAATGTGCAGCTACATGAGTTACTTGACTTGAGTATAGTGAGGTCGAACACTTCACCTTGGGGTGCTCTACTTCTTTCGTCAGAAAGAAGGATGGATCAATGAAATTATACATTGATTACATACAGCTGAACGAGAAATAGTGGAGAACTATTATCCTCTGCCACACATCTATTATTCGTTCGATCAACTACATGGATCTTCGATGTTTTCAAAGATAGATCTCCAATCTGGCTACCATCAGCAGAGGATTCAAGAGTCGGATATTTGGAAGACAACATTCAAGACTCGATATGGGCACGACAAGTTTGTGTGATGTCGTTTGGGCTCACAAATGCCATGCTTCATACGCAAACATGATGTTAAAGAGGCAACATGGAAGACAGAAGTGGATATGCGGGCACGATACCCACAACTCTTTCAGGTAATTGTCAAAACAAGCCCATTTAATTATATATATTGCAAGAACACGGCTTGTTTTCCCTTTGAGGTTTTTATGGGTTCAAAACCCTTTGAGGTTTTTATGTCCAGATAAGATCCAAACAAGACACAAAGTAACTTTGACCCGAGTCTCGAGGACGAGACCCCCTTTGAGGTTTTTATATTTGTAACATCCGGATCCGAATGAACTGAAGCTCCTGTCAACAAAAGGATGTTGCAAGCAAGTTTGGATCTCCAAAGTGGAGATATTCAAAGGTACATATCTCTCTCCTCTTTGTTCTCATTAAAGTTAATGTTGAAGTTTCTAATTCAGTTTTTTTTATGTTGCTATCCATCAGGTATTTTATCTATTGTTGTATGTTAGATAAAGCCACAAATCCCTCCAAACTTAGAGGATCAAAGGTACAATCTTTCTCCCTCCTCTTGCTACCTTCCATGCATGATTTAGCCTATAAAATTTTTATTACAAAAGCCTTCTAGTTACCTGGGGTTGGGACATAAAAATCTCTTAACTGAAATTATATTATAAGAAAGTATTGGTCATATCAAACTCACAAATAAGCCAACTTTTGGTTCACCTGGACTTCATACTGGTTAATAGAGAAAAGGCTTTGATGTAATCAACTCCATAAGTATAAGAGAATTCTTTTACTGAAAGCCCCTCTTTAAGCCAATCAAGATTACCATCAAGTGTATGCTCTATAGGAAATAACCACCGACAGGAAGCAAGAGTGACATTCAAAATAAAGGGCATTAGGTTAGAGGAGCATTCTTCTTATCATTCATGACCTGACTTCAGTTAGAGTTTTGTAATATATCAATATAATCTCTTAGAATCAATACAGTTAACAGTACATCAATGGATTGCTTTCGGGATCAGTTAAGTCATTACTCGTAATAATTAGAGATAGAATGGTGAACACATGATCTCACCCCTTCACATAGGGAAACCAACTGAGGTAAAGAAGCATCTTGAGCAATGTTTGATGAAGGGCTAGATTTGAATTGTTTATGAATTATGATTATGCTGCACTATTGAAAGTTCACATCCCACCACATGTAGAAATCTTATTCACGTTTATCTATACCATTGTAACTTTGTGTAAACTAGGTTGGGGGAGTGATACCTTCTGAACAAATTTTTGGATAGAAGTTCGAAATTAGATGCATATGTCCATTGGCTACAATCGCTCGAAATCAAAATCTGCTAAGGATTGTTCAATTAGTGAAACTCTTGCTTCACAAATGAACATTGTAAGTCTTGCAACATATGACCCTGCTGCCACATTTTTTTATAAAAGACTATGGATGGCATTATTATGATCGATTTCTATCTACCTATGAGACACTGCTCGAATAAGAGGGCTTAATCATCATAGGCAATCTCCTTGATGCCACTGATTAATTTCACATGTACAAACATTGATCGGATTTAATATCTTACTTATATAGGAGCAAATATGATGATCTTCTGAGAATTCATCTTTTAAAATATTAGAACTCTTCTCTCAAAGTCAATAAATGATTTCTCAAGATCTTTACGAATAAGAAATCATCAATCAATTGATCATTATGTATAGTCTACTATTCATACAATCTATTATATATATAGGATGTTATGGCAAATGATCAGAAAACACCCCTCCCATGATGTCTCAACTGGAACTGGTACAATTGAGACACGATTCTTATTTAGGTACCATATAAAAACAAAATGATAAGGACTAGCTAGATCCATATCCAAAGCATAGATGGTGATCTTATGATTTTAGAAATAATAAGATGTGACCACAAAGACCGATCATCTTCATAAATTAATCTTTTAGGTATACTCTATTATTTATACATATCATCAAAGATAGGTAGTGACAAAATACCTAGAATTGTAAAGTCGACCATTGAAGAGATTGAGAAATGATGGGGTAGATAAATAAGTGAAATCAATGCTGAATCATTTATATCAATAAGATCGTTGATCAAAAAGACCTAGATCTGTACAATCAACCACATAAAGGATTAAGAAATGGTGATGGATCAAGTCATTGATGACTGATAACTAAGAGTGCCAGTCATGGTGACCTTTACGCCTGACTGTGCGAGGGTGCGGTGAACCTCAGCTGGGCGGGAGATTAGGAAGCCCAGTTAGGGCAGCGGCCGCTTGGTGCGCGGGTCTAGGATCCCATTCTTTTTCTCGGTTTTCTCGCGAGCGCTCGCAGTTTTTACGCCTCTCTGGGATCCACAGGTTTTCTTTTAAAGACCAGTTCCGCTGACCCTTGTTCTTTAGGGTACCTAAGCTGGAGGACCCTTGGTTTTAGTTTTTCGAGCTCGTTAGCCCGTACCGGTCGGGCTGGTTTTTCTTTTAGAGCGATTTTTTCCGGAGAGTTTCTCTCACCCGTCTTAGTGGCGTAGTTTTGGAGTAGATCTATCCCTCTATTGGACCGCCTTCTAATTAGAGGGCGAGACGGAAGAGCCTTTTGTAGGCTACCTCACCGCTTGAGTTTTGTTTATTTTTCGCCAGCAGACTTGGCGATGCTACATCCGAATCATCCATGTATACATCTGAATCCTCTATGGTTACATATGAATCAGTTACAATTGAATTTGGAGTTACATTTGAGATTGGATTGAGTCACAAATGAGTTTGGCTAAAGTTGAGATGAATTACAGTTGAGTTGGTTGTGGTTGAGCTTAGTTTCCATTAAGCTAGTTACTGTTCCGCCAGTATTTCCTGATGAAGAGAAAAGATCAATTTATGAAAATCATCCTTATCAGACTTCGAGCAACTACTACAGTTGATTGAATTAGCTAGTGGACGTGTTGGGAACTTCGTTAGGATGCATTTTACTCCACCGCATGCCTACGGAGGCACCCCAACCCTAAGGCTTCTTTACTGCCTTAGAGTCACAGTGTGAGGTCTTATCTAGACCAAGACCACAGACTATCCACTAAGCTTGAGAAATTCAATATGAAAAGAATCAAAACATCAGACTCATCATCTATACTCACTATGGTCTATCCTCATGACTCATAAACATCAAAAGAGACCCGAATCATCTCGACCATGTCAATCATTAAATACTTAAGATATCATGATCATTTCAACCATGATAGCCATTGAATAAATCATTGGAACATGAAATTGATGGGGAAGAATGGAAATCATATACAGTTTTATACTGGAGTCACATCTTAGAATCATAATATGAGGTCACACTCAGATCAAGATCCCAGATTGTCCACCAAATCTGATTGATTAGATAAAAACCAAGAACAAAGACTCAACATCCACATCTCAAGATCCATTAAACATGATTTATAATTAATTAAAAGGTGACAGTTTAAATATGGATCTTATAATCTTTGTATAAAAATGATTAATATGGGTAATTAATGTAGGATGAGTAGACTGGGGTTTTACATACCAAACAACTTGAAAGCATGTTTCAATGCAAGTAGCTCTAAAAATTTAATTGTCAAAGCCCCTTTTTCTTGCTTTCTTTTGGAGCCACTAAATTTCCTGTTATTTTTAATTAATTAAGATTTACTCAACATTTGTTGATGTTCTTTCTCCCTATTCCATGGTTGCAGGCATAATACCTGCACCGTTGTATTGGGAGAGTTGAACATCAGCTTCTGCAGTTACAATTATCAGGTACGCATTGCTATAGTTTGTTCAAAATATTTATGCTTTTATTTCTCTTCTGATAAAATTGGGATACATGTATATAATGCAATTTCTGTTGTTACATATAAACTGATATGGAAATTTATGCAATATAATTGTGACATACTGTAGTTCTGTGGCTTACTAGTTAATTTGTGAATGTCATTCGTAAAAAAAAAGAATTTCCCAAATTTTTCGGTACTCTAATGTGGTCCTTAATGAACATGATACTACGGCTGATATGTAAACAGGTTTCCCAGATCCGAGAAGGAGCGGGCCTCACAGTTTTATTGGCAGAAAAGTAACTAGTTCAACGGAAACCAACTCAACTGTAATTCATCTCAACTTTAGCCAAACTCATTTGTGACTCAATCCAATCTCAAATGTAACTCCAAATTCAATTGTAACTGATTCAGATGTAACCATAGAGGATTCAGATGTATACATGGATGATTCGGATGTAGCATCGCCAAGTCTGATGGCGAAAAATAAACAAAACTCAAGCGGTGAGGTAGCCTACAAAAGGCTCTTCCGTCTCGCCCTCTAATTAGAAGGCGGTCCAATAGAGGGATAGGTCTACTCCAAAACTACGCCACTAAGACGGGTGAGAGAGACTCTCCGGAAAAAGTCGCTCTAAAAGAAAAACCAGCCCGACCGGTACGGGCTAACGAGCTCGAAAAACTAAAACCAAGGGTCCTCCAGCCTAGGTACCCTAAAGAACAAGGGTCAGCAGAACTGGTCTTTAAAAGATAACCTGTGGATCCCAGAGAGGCGTAAAAACTGCGAGCGCTCGCGAGAAAACCGAGAAAAAGAATGGGATCCTAGACCCGCGCACCAAGCGGCCGCTGCCCTAACTGGGCTTCCTAATCTCCCGCCCAGCTGAGGGTCACCGCACCCTCGCACAATCAGGCGTAAAGGTCACCATGACTGGCACTCTTAGTTATCAGTCATCAATGACTTGATCCATCACCATTTCTTAATCCTTTATGTGGTTGATTGTACAGATCTAGGTCTTTTTGATCAACGATCTTATTGATATAAATGATTCAGCATTGATTTCACTTATTTATCTACCCCATCATTTCTCAATCTCTTCAATGGTCGACTTTACAATTCTAGGTATTTTGTCACTACCAATCTTTGATGATATGTATAAATAGTAGAGTATACCTAAAAGATTAATTTATGAAGATGATCGGTCTTTGTGGTCACATCTTATTATTTCTAAAATCATAAGATCACCATCTATGCTTTGGATATGGATCTAGCTAGTCTTTATCATTTTGTTTTTATATGGTACCTAAATAAGAATCGTGTCTCAATTGTACCAGTTCCAGTTGAGACATCATAGGAGGGGTGTTTTCTTATCATTTGCCATAATATCCTATATATATATAATAGATTGTATGAATAGTAGACTATACATAATGATCAATTGATTGATGATTTCTTATTCGTAAAGATCTTGAGAAATCATTTATTGACTTTGAGAGAAGAGTTCTAATATTTTAAAAGATGAATTCTCAGAAGATCATCATATTTGCTCCTATATAAGTAAGATATTAAATCCGATCAATGTTTGTACATGTGAAATTAACCAGTGGCATTAAGGAGATTGCCTATGATGATTAAGCCCTCTTATTCGAGCAGTGTCTCATAGGTAGATAGAAGTCGATCATAATAAGGCCATCCATAGTCTTTTATAAAAAATGTGACAGCAGGGTCATATGTTGCAAGGCTTACAATGTTCATTTGTGAAGCAAGAGTTTCACTAATTGAACAATCCTCAGCAGATTTTGATTTCGAGCGATTGTAGCCAATGGACATATGCATCTAATTTCGAACTTCTATCCAAAAATTTGTTCAGAAGGTATCACTCCCCCAACCTAGTTTACACAAAGTTACAATGGTATAGATAAACGTGATTAAGATTTCTACATGTGGTGGGAATGTGAACTTTCAATAGTGCAGCATAATCATAATTCATAAACAATTCAAATCTAGCCCTTCATCAAACATTGCTCAAGATGCTTCTTTACCTCAGTTGGTTTCCCTATGTGAAGGGGTGAGATCATGTGTTCACCATTCTATCTCTAATTATTACGAGTAATGACATATCTGATCCCGAAAGCAATCCATTGATGTACTGTTAACTGTATTGATTCTAAGAGATTATATTGATATATTACAAAACTCTAACTGAAGTCAGGTCATGAATGATAAGAAGAATGCTCCTCTAACCTAATGCCCTTTATTTTGAATGTCACTCTTGTTTCCTGTCGGTGGTTATTTCCTATAGAGCATACACTTGATGGTAATCTTGATTGGCTTAAAGAGGGGCTTTCAGTAAAAGAATTCTCTTATACGTATGGAGTTGATTACATCAAAGCCTTTTCTCTATTAACCAGTATGAAGTCCAGGTGAACCAAAAGTTGGCTTATTTGTGAGTTTGATATGACAAATACTTTCTTATAATATAATTTCAGTTAAGAGATTTTTATGTCCCAACCCCAGGTACCTAGAAGGCTTTTGTAATAAAAATTTTATAGGCTAAATCATGCATGGAAGGCAGCAAGAGGAGGGAGAAAGATTGTACCTTTGATCCTCTAAGTTTGGAGGGATTTGTGGCTTTATCTAACATACAACAATAGATAAAATACCTGATGGATAGCAACATAAAAAAAACTGAATTAGAAACTTCAACATTAACTTTAATGAGAACAAAGAGGAGAGAGATATGTACCTTTGAATATCTCCACTTTGGAGATCCAAACTTGCTTGCAACATCCTTTTGTTGACAGGAGCTTCAGTTCATTCGGATCCGGATGTTACAACACCCGTCCATCCGGATGTTTGGAGGTTAATGAAATAAACTTCGGAAATTAGAAATTCTATATCTGATCTTAATTCTTTTGCTCAATTTATATAGAAAAAATAAATATATATGACTATTGTTCTCATTTTTTTGTTTAAAAAAATGTGAAGTTGAATATATATATATATGAAATAGAATGTTCGAATTGCTGCTCAAATATTTAAATTAAAATTTTAAATTAAAATGTGTTATTGTTCAAAGATTTGATTTGAATTCTAAATTCAAAAAGGACGGTTACTGTTGTTAAAATTTGTGCGAAACTGAATTCTGAATTGTTGCTTAAATATCTAGTTTAAAGAAAATTTATTTAAAGACTGTTACTGTGCAAAATTGTGCAAAATTTTGAAGTTACTATTATACAATGTCGCATTTAATTCTATCTGATTTTTACTGATTTGAATTAATGATGCTGAATGCTGGGTTTCATATGAGGTTTACAGTTGGGGTTGGTTTGTTATTGGTGGTGATTTAATTGGATGGTTATAGGGAGTAAAAAAATAGGCTTACAATAAATTTGGCCAAAGAACGAACTGCTGGGAGAATTTGATACAATGAATATATTAGATATTCAAAAGTAGGAGACATTGTGACCTCTCCTTGCCATACTATAATATATATAAATGAACATATGCCACATGCAAAATCCTTGTGAGTGGAAATTGTTAATGCTGTTGAAACTTTCAAAGTAGAATTGACGAAATTCGTTGTAACTTATAACAATGTAATAATTAAAAGATTGAATAGAAAAGATTGTATACCAGGAAATAAGAGGAAATAGATCGGAAATAGTAATGGCAGTCGTTGCATACCTACGAGATATATCGAAAAGGAAGCAGATATCTTAGCAACATGGTTGACCATATAGCTGACGTTTGATCAACATGTTGGGCCATATAATCTAGATCGGTTGAGCAAGCCGAGTCACTGCTTCAAACCTTCATCCGTCAGTTGCATGTGAGCATTTGGGGCTCGACATGCTTGATCCACTTTATCTTGTTGTTGCTAAGAATAATCAAGCAAGGATATTTTTTAACTCATTCTAAAGTTGTCTTAGTAAATTGATTTATAATTAAGGAGAGATATTTTTGAATTCATTCTAAAGTTGTTTTAGTAAATTAATTTACCTAAGTATTGGAATAAATAGTAAACACAATCTTAAGTCACAATTTGTGTTTAGCAACACTTAAGTGGGGATTTAGAAGATGTCTCGACAACAAGGATTCAATTAATAGCTGCTAAACTTCTGGTTTAGAAATGATAACCAATGATCAAAAAGACTGATCATATCCATGAATTAAATCTTTATTTATACTCTACTAACTATAGATCACTATTGACAAAAAGACCTAGATATATACAGTCAATTACGGAAAGGATTTAAAAAGAAATGAATAGTCAAGCAAGTGAAAATGTTGGGAATCAGTAATGACTAATAATTAATAGTGCCGATCATGGTGACCCTTACACCTGATCGTGCGAGAGTGCGGTGACCTTCAGCTAGGCGAGAGATAGGAAGCCCAGTTAGACAGCGGCCGCCTAGTACGCAGGTCTAGGATCCCAATCCTTTTTATGATTTTTGCGCGAGCATGCAGTGTTTTTACACTTCGTTAGGATTCAAATTTTTTACCAGTTCCGTTGACCCTCTTTCAGTAGGGCACCTAGGAAGGACACTTTGTTTTCGTTTTTAGCGCTCTTTTTCCACGTACCGGTCGGGCAGGGTTGCTGGAGTGAATTAGTGTGAAAACCCTCTCCCACCCGTCTCAGGGGCGTAGTTTGGGAGTGTGTCGAGCCCTCTCATGTACCGCATTTCTACTGGGAGGGCGAGAAGGAGAGCCTCTTAGGAGGCTTACTCACCGCTTGAGGTTTGGTTATTGTTTCGCCAGTAGATCCTGGCGAAGAAGAGATCGATGTCAGCTGGAGTTAAGTTTGATTACAGTTGACGACGGTTACAATTGAGTTTGGTACTATTCTTGAGATTTTTTATTATTCCGCCAGTAGGTCCTGGCGAAGAAAAGACTGATGTCAGCTGGAGTTAAGTTTGGTTACAGTTGAGGGTGGTTACAATTGAGTTTGGTATTGTTCTTGAGATTGTTTATTGTTCCACATGTAGGTCCTGGCAGTGAAAAGATCGTAAGACAAAAATCATCAATCAATCATCATCAATCATCAATCATTGACATTTATTCATAATTGAGAACTAATACTACGGATGTTAGGAGAAGCTAGTGGATGTATTGGGAACTTATTTAGGATGCATTATACTTCACAGCATGCCTATGGAGGCTCCCCAACCCTAAGGTATTCTTCACGCCTTAGAGTAATAGTGTGAGGTCAAACTCAGACCAAGACCACAAACTATCCACTAGGCTTGAGAAATTAGACAAAGATAAAGAACAGATCAGAAATTCATCATCTACAATCCCAAGATCCATCAACTGGGTTATAAGTGATAAAAAGATAATAACCTACATATGGATCATATAATTAATATATGAAATGCATATATGGAAAGTTAAGGGGTGATGGATGAATAGGAGATATGCATAGAAAACAGCTTGAAAATGCACAAGTAGCTTGTTAAATTTAACTATGAACACATATCTGCTTGCTTTCTTTGAAACCTCTTATTACATGTTTTTATATGCTAGATTGTATTCAACATTTGTTGACATTTCTCTTGTTCCGGACATGTATGGCAGGCAAGGCACCTGCATCACAGTAGATTGACAGTTGGATGCTAAGCTTCCGCAGTTACTATTATGGTACATGTTGGAGTATTAGTTCTATGCGCCTATTGTGTTGTAGTAGGGTAAATGGATCCTGGAGGAGATTCATTTACCCCATCCAGTGTTTAGTCCCACATCGTCCAGTGGTGGGACTTGGAGGCTCTGGAGAGGCTATATAAGGAGCCCCACACCTCCTGTACTCATTGAGAGAAAGTCAATAGACAAACATGGCCTTTAGAGGCCTTCTCCCGTGGTTTCATCCCGCTCCTCACGGAGTAGGGTTCCACGTAAATCCCGCGTTCTTATTTTCTTATTCTTTTATCCATGTTTCCGCTTCCGCTTCCGATTTTCTAACATGGTATCAGAGCGGGTCGATTCTCGTGGAGTTTATATTGACTATTTGTTCGAGATTCGAGTTCTTTTTGATGTATGGTTATTGAAGATCATTTTCATAGAGATTTCTAGTTTGATTCAAGTTCTGCCATTCTATGGGTTTTGAAACCCTAAAATCTCGATTAGAAGAACACGCACTTCCAAATCCCTGGCGGTAATTCATTCTCGTTCGTTCAAGTAGGGTTTCATCGAAACCCTAGATCTCGAAGATCCTTCAGCCGCAGCTATTCTTCTAATCGATCCAGGGCATCAAGCATCTCCACAGGTCTATCCTTCAGCCGCCGCACATCCTCTCCAAGCAGTGGCACTGCAAGAAACGGCAGCGTGTGCCGCCCTCTCCTCCTTCGTGCTCCAAAGCAACGATGCAACAGGCAGTGGCGCCGCGCCGCATCTCCAGGCGGCGATAGCCACAATCTGCATCTCCAAATGTGGCGCCTTCTTCTCGTTAGAACCAGATGGCTCCACGCAGGGATCCAGGCTCCACGCAGGGCTCCTCCCAGAGGCGTTCCGCACCTATAGGTGATGCCGCTCAGCGGCAGCCGGAGACCCAAGCACGCACCCCCAAGCGCGAGCCCAGGCAGCACTCCATACGGCGGTAGAAGACCAACAGCGCGTCTCTCCAGGCCCAGGCGCATCCCGATGGCGCATGCGGTGCCTCTCTTCTCAACCCGGCTCCAGGGGGGCGGCGATCCCAGCAGCCTCCATGTGCATCGGGGGCGGCGCTCGATGAAAAGGCCCCATCGGGGGCGGGCAGCTGTTTTAAAAGAAGAGGGTTCCCCATTGGGAACCCTAGAGCCTTGGGTCGTGTTATCTATTAAAAAAAAGAAAAGGAGGGGCTGGTTTAAAGCCCAACAGGGGCTGTGTGTATTAAAAAAAAAGGTGAGGCAACCCTTGGCCCAAGTGGGCCGTATTTTAAAAAAAATCGAAAAGGCGCGTACAAATTGAAAAAAAAAAGCCGTACGCAATTCAAAAAAATGATGCAAAAGCCGAAAAAAAATCAACGGCTTAAAAAATGTAGAAAAAAATGATGAGACGGCTTAAAAAAATGATGATAAAAAGCCGCAAGTTCATGTTTTGTTTTCCCCATTATATTGTCTTCTCCCAACTTGGTCGATTTCTCTGTTTTCCGACCAGTATGGGAGAAAGGGGGAGTATATATGTAGAGTCACAGGTATGTTCTATTCTTCCAGATCCAGATTCAGATGCTAGTCTCCAGACCAGCCATATTTTTCAGACTCTACAAGTTGTTCAGATGAAGAGATTTCATGCACAGTTCCAGACTCGACGTTCAGATTCCGAGTCTCAGTTTGATGCGCAGTTGTTCAGACTCGACGATTGTCTTCCGAGTCTCCTGTTTCAGACACGCACGAGTGTGCGGTAATTTTTCAGATGAGCATATGTTGCCATCATTGTCAGAGGTCCCCATCATTCTTCTTGTTGTCAGGCCAGAGTTTTTCATGTGAATCATAGGTACACTAGAGCAATGCACCATTCTCTGAGCCAGATGGGAGAGACCCAGTTCTCCGACGAGGAGACTATTTTCAGACTCCATTCTCCAGCGACCGTGGACTCCGACGAGGATTGCACAGCCACGGCCATTTCGGTCCGACCCCTTATTCAGAGATGGAGCAGTTGTCCACATGTTGTGGCGGGCCAGAGTACTCCGACGAGGAGACTCATTTCCAGTTGCAGTGACTCTGACAGGCGCAGTTCAGAGCACATGCTCTCCGACGAGGAGATTCAGTTGACTCACACTCCAGCCCGTTCGTCCTCCTCACATGCACGGCATGAGAAGCAACGTCCTCGACTGCAGCAATGTGCGCGTTGGGTTGATATTGTCCGTAGTGTCCTGTAGTGTTGAGTTGAGTATCTTTCTGTTTGTCCAAGCTGAGCATTACATGCTCCAGCTTGAGGGGGAGTGTTGGAGTATTAGTTCTATGCGCCTATTGTGTTGTAGCAGGGTAAATGGATTCTGGAGGAGATCCATTTACCCCATCCAGTGTTTAGTCCCACATCGTCCAGTGGTGGGACTTGGAGGCTCTGGAGAGGCTATATAAGGAGCCCCAGACCTCCTGTACTCATTGAGAGAAAGTCAATAGACAAACACGGCCTTTAGAGGCCTTCTCCCGTGGTTTCATCCCGCTTCTCACGGAGTAGGGTTCCACGTAAATCCCGCGTTCTTATTTTCTTATTCTTTTATCCATGTTTCCGCTTCCGCTTCCGATTTTCTAACAGTACACATGTTATACCTTATGTACAAGTTAATGTAAATGCTTTTCTTTCTCTTTTGTTACATTTTAGGATACATGTACATGTATATGAAAATTAATACAATGTAAATTGGTGACACTTGTCGTTTCTGTGGCATGTGCATGTCATTTCAAATCGTGTTCCCTAAATTTCCGGTGACCTAATGCGATCCATTGTGAATACAATACTGTGAATGATATGTAAATAGGTAATTCAGATCCGCGCGCGTAAAAGATTGATATCATAGCAATGGTACCCTGCTACAGACACTCGCAGTATCAAATTCTGATCGCATTAAGCTCTCGGATAGTGACAGTCCTCCGACTTGTCACGAGTCCGAGAGGGAAATATGACATTCAAATTCAATAACCACAGATGTCACCAATTGCAATTAATTTTCATATAGTATCCAAAGAAGGGAAAATCACAATTAGAAATGTTACCAAATGTCAACTATTATGATTAATGATATTGGTTCTCGTGCGGAACCATGACATCCACAGCTGGTCAGGAGTTGGCGGATCGTTTGGAGCACATCCTGAATGCCCTCACAGATTTCCAGCAATAGTAGACTGCCATCAGAGATCAACAGTTGGAGATGAGAAGCTAGCAGGATCAGATTTTGGCTCAACATACGGACATAGCTGATAGGTAGAAAGATATTGAGATGAGATTTGAGGAGTCATCTGATTTCACCTTCCATCCTTCATAGGATGAGATACCACAACGGTCATTTGGATCGATGCGGCGACTGTTTCAACGGCAGATATCAGCCCAGTGGTTTCGTCCTTCAGGTCCAGCATTCTCTAGCAGTGTTCGCTCATCTCCAGCGACTACCTTAAGGGCTTGTTTGGTTGCTAGGTTGGACTGGGTTGGGTTGGGTTGGGGTAGTAAAATGTACCCCTGTGAATAGTAAACTGTGAGGAGGATTGAGAGGGTTGGAAGGAGGGATACACCAGTATACCCCAACCCAACCCAGTCCAACCCAGCAACCAAACAGGCCCTAAGAGGAGCACTCGCCGGACGTGGCACCAGTTCAGCATGACCATATGGGTCGTAGAGAGTGGACAGACCTCCGGCAGGACCGACTCGAAGCACCGATACGACTACTACGCCTACCCAGTCCGACCTATGTTTCTTGTGCAACCAGTGGTGGTGAGCCTCAACCGTAGCCACAGCCTTCACAGTCGCATGTACAATGTACCGGGAGTTTCTGTGGCAGGAACTCCAACTTCAGGAGGCCGTCGAGACAGACACAAAGTGTGGTCGGTTCAAATATTGCACCAACTAGACAGGGATAGTGACATGCAGTGACCGAGGAGCAGGCACGATTAGCAGCTACTATGGTGAAAGGTATGGTCTCAATCCTGAGCCGACCTTTCCATGTTTCGTTTGATTCTGGAGCGATGCATCCTTCGTTGCTTCAAAATTACTAGCTTCATTAGGTAGAATTACAGAGACCCTATATCCTCCTTACCACATCCATGGCTAGGTCGCCAGTTTTCATCATTTCATTTATAAACAGAGACTTACCAATGCCGATTGGCGGTCACGAGATGATCGTAGACTATCTGCTAATACAGCTTGACGAGTTTGATTTGATTTTAAGCATGGATTAGTTGTCAGCTCATCATGCCTTAGTTGATTGCTTTAGGAAGACGGTTGTCTTCAAGATTCCAGACTTACCCAAATTTACCTTTGAGGGAACGTTACATGACTCCAAAATGGAGTACATCTCAGGGTTGAGAGCTCAAAGACTTGTTGATCAGGGATGTGATTCATATTTAGCATTTGTTCGAGAGGCATCCGATCATGAGCCGATAACCCAGGACATCAGAGTAGTACCAAACTACCCTAATGTTTCCTCATAAGTACCAGGGTTACCTCCTAAGAGAGATTGAGTTCGAGATCCCATTATTACCTGATACACAGTCGATCTCGATGACTCTATATCGCATAGCACCAGCCGAGTTGAGAGAGATGAAGATGCAGTTGCAGGAGTTACTTGACTTGGGTTTCATGAGGTCGAGCACTTCACCTTGGGATGCTCCAGTTCTTTTTGTCAGAAAGAAGGATGGATCGATGAGATTGTGCATTGATTACAAGCAGATGAACAAGAGAACGGTGAAGAACCGTTATCCTTTGCCTGACATCGACGACTTATTTGATCAACTTCAAGGATCTTTGATGTTTTCGAAGATCGATCTTCGATCTGGCAACCATTAACTAAGGATTCGAGAGGCAGATATTCCGAAGATAGCTTTTAGGACCCGATATGGACACTACGAATTTGTGGTGATGTAGTGTGGGCTCATCAATGCCCCAGCAGCATTCATGGACATGATGAACAGGATATTCCATCCATACTTGGACAAGTTTGTGGTGGTATTCATTGATGATGTGGTGATATATTCTCGAAATGAATGGGATGAAGCGAATGATTTAAAGATAGTCTTGGACACATTACGAGAGAAAAAGTTGTATGCCAAGCTGAGCAAGTGTTCTGATTATCTCAGGTCTCATTTCTTAGGCATGCCATTTCTGGAGTAGATATCGCAGTAGATCCTGTGAAGATTGAGGCAGTCCTGTCTTGGGAGCAACCTAAGATAGTCACTCATATTTGGAGCTTCCTTAGACTAGCGGGCTATTACAGACGCTTCGTCAATAAGTTTTCACGAGTTGTTCTTCCTCTAATGCGGTTGACAAAGAAGGGAGTTCCTTTTATCTAGGATGATCCATGTGAGCATGCATTCAGGACATTGAAGGAAAGATTGACACGACGCCCATTCTTGCACTTCCTTCATGCACTCAAGATTATGCAGTATATACATATGCCTCAGGAGAAGGTTTAGGAGCGGTGTTGATGCAACGAGGTCATGTGATTGCCTACGCATCACGCCAATTGAGGTCGTATGAGTGGAATTACCCTACCCATGACTTGAAGTTGGTGGCAGTTGTCTTTGCCTTGAAGATTTGGTGTCACTATCTCTATGGTGTGAACTTTGATATTTTCACAGAGCACAAGAACCTGAAGTATATCTTCGATCAGAAGGAGTTGGACATGAGACAGTGCAGGTGGCTTGAGCTACTGAAGGATTACGACTGCAAGATCTCTTACCACCCTGGTAAGGGAAATGCGGTTGATGCGCTTAGCAGGAGAGTTCATGCAGAGGATACGGTAAACTGGCTAACACGTGGGATATGCTTGCAGCTTTAACTGATAGGCATCGTCAAGAGAGTGCATCCTTATCTACTACCGTATCTCCACGATTCAGCAGTCTTTGGGATCATATAGTAGAAGGATAGAGGACAGATCCTTGGATTCGAGAAAGATACATGCGTGTCGTCGAGGACGAGATTGATGATTTTGTGGTGACAGAGTCCATTCTGTGGAAGGTTGGTCAGATCATTGTACCCAAAGATGAGCAGTTACGTGGAGACATTCTTGATGAGGCATACAGTTCATGATTGTTTATTCATCCTGGCAGCACAAAGATGTATCATGATCTGCACAAACATTTCTGGTGGGACAGGATGAAGCGCGATGTGGCACATCATGTTAGCAGATGTTTGGTCTATCAGATAGTCAAAGTTGAGCACATGAGACCACCAAGGTTATTGCAAACTCTCCTCATTCTCGAGTAGAAGTGGAAGAGTATCTCCATGGATTTCGTCACTGGATTGTCGAGGACACCAGGAGACCATAATGTTATTGTGTTGACAGGTTGACCAAGTCAGCTCATTTCATACATGTCAGCATGACATACACTCCATCTGATTGGCCAGGCTATCTGTGCAGAACATTATCAGACTTCATGATATGCCACGGGAGGTAGTGTTTGACAGAGACTCAAAGTCCACATCGCACTACTGGCACCAGTTCATGTCCGCACTACAGACAAACGAACAGAGTGAGTGCACTATTCAGAAACTTGAGGATTTGCTACGTGCATGCACTCTGGAGTGGAAAGGGTCCTGGAAAGAGAACCTGCCATTGGTAGAGTTCACGTGCAACAAAAGCTATCATTCCAGTATCGGCATGGCACCATTCGAAGCCCTATACAGGCGGAAATGCCTCACACATCTCAATTGGCATGAGGTAGGTGATCGTGCACTTTATTCTGTAGATCTCTTGAAGGAGACTGTGAGGGTTGTTAATCTTGCGAGTCAGAAGCTTCTAACGGCACAGAGCCGCCAGAAGAGCTACACAGACCGTCAGAGAAGAGACTTTGAGTTTCAGGTAAATCTGATCATCTTCTCTTAATTTATTTCAATATGACATATTAACATTCAACTTAATCTCTCAATACCGATGAAATTCCTATAAATATAGGTGGGAGATTGAGAGTTTTTTAGAGTATCTCCCATGAATGGAGTATAGAGATTTGGCGTTCGTGGAAGTTAATACCATGATATATGGGACCGTTTGAGATAATTGCATGTGTGGGGAAGGTGGTCTAATCGAGTAGCCTTTCCTTCACACTTATCAGCCATTCACGAGGTCTTCCACATATCCAACTTGAGAAAATATGTGTATGACCCTCGACACGTCATCACCTACAAGAATCTTGACATGGAGCCTGACTTGACATACGAGGAGATGCCAGTGCAGATACTTGTGAAGAAGCTTCGCAGCAAAGAGATCCCCCTAGTCAAGGTGCTATGTTACAAACATGGTGTCGAAGAAGCAACATGGGAGACTGAAGCAGACATGCGGACAAGATACCCACAGCTCTTTTCAGGTAATTATCAAAACAAGCCTATTTAATTATATATGTTGAACGAATGTGGCTTATTTTTCCTTTGAGGTTTTTATGGGTCAAAACCCTTTGAGGTTTTTATGGCAAGATGAAACTCAGATAAAACATATAATGACTTCGACCCAAGTCTTGAGGACGAGAGTCCCTTTGAGGTTTTTATATTTGAGACATCCGGACCCGAATAACCCGAACCGAACTGATCAAGGTCCAGATGATCCAATAAAACTATCGATCGATATTAAATGATCTAAAACAATCCAGAAATTATAAATTACATTCGTTTGGGATCAATTAATCAAAAATCGATTGCATCGAAAAGCATGCCACCAAAAAAACCGCAACGCATTTGGAAACTGTAAAAATGATCCGAGACTATCATAAAATTCATCTCGACGAAATAAGACTAATGAAATCGACCGTTCATTGATCGGAGGTCGTTTGACAATTTAAATCATAAAATTTAATCGTAAACCAATACCGTATCTCGATAATTTTTTATTTCATCTTATATCAGAAGTATATGAAATTTAAAATAATAAAATTTAATCGTAGATCAATACCGTATCTCGATAATTTTTTATTTCATCTTAGATCATAAGTATATGAATATCATACTCATTTTGATCGCCATTCCGGGACGGTCGAAACGAGCTATTGATCATCTGAATCGAAGATTCAAGGTGTAAGTACGGATAACTTTGGTATTCTAGATGAGAGAGAGAAGGGTTAAAAAATATAAAAAATATAAATTTAATTTCAAATTTTCCCAACAACCAACACAAGTGGCTTTTCTCTCCCTTCCACTTGGCAAACATCAACTTCTCCTCTTCTTGTTTATATAACACCCTCTCTTCTCTCTTTTTCTCTACAAATTCCCCCAAAATAAGCCCCAAATTCCTTCTAATTCCCACTGAGAGAGCTCTTTCTCCTCTGTTGGAGCTGCTGTCTAGCAGCTCTGGAGCAGCCCCCAGCCCTCCTTGCTCCCTATAGCTGTTGGAGCCTCCAAAAGTGGATGGGAGTTGTTGCTCCCCTCTGCTTCAGTTGAAGCAACTGCCAATCAGCCCTTTGTTGCTGCCTCCAGCAGCCAGACAAGCCCAATTGGATCCGCTGCTCCTCCTACCAAAGCCAATCAAGTTGTTGCTCCTTGCTCCTAGAGTTGCATGCAAGCTATTGATCCCCATTTTGGAGATCCAAATAGGTACAATCTCCAGCACCTCTTTGCTACCATGCATGTGTTCCTTACAATTGATTCCTCTTTGTTGGGAATTAGGGATTTATTTAATGAAATAAACTTCTGAAATTAGAAATTCTAGATCTGATCTTAATTCTTTTGCTCAATTTATATGTAAAAAACTAGATATATGTGAATATATATGAAAGCCAACTATTCTCAAATTTTATGTTTAAAAAATGTTATATATATGAAATTGGATGTTGAATTGCTACTCAAATGTTTAAATTAAAATTTTAAAGTAAAATCTATTACTTTTCAAAGAATTGATTTGAATTCTAAATTTTAAAAAGTCGGTTACTATTCTGAATGGGAGAATTGTTGCTTAAATAATTAGTTTAAAAAAAATTGATTTAAAAACTGTTACAGTGCAAAATTTTGAAGTTACTATTATACTATCTCGTTTTTCCACTTAATTCTATCTGGTTTTTACTGATTTGAATTAATGATGGTAAATGTTGGGTTTCATATGAGGTTTACAGTAGGAAAATTTGATACAATGAATATGTTAGATATCCAAAAGTAGGAGACAATGTGACTTCTTCTTGCCATATTATAATATATATAGATGACCATCTGCCACATGCGCAATCCTTGTGACTGGAAATTTCTGAAAGCTTTTAAAACTTTCATTGTAATTTATGACAATGTAATATTCAAAAGATTGTGTATACCTGGAAATGAGAGGAAATAGATCGGAAATAGTGATGGCAGTTGTTGCATACATAGGAGACATATCGAAAAGGAAGCAGATGTCTGAGCAACATGGTTGACCATATAGTTGATGTTTGATCATGTTTGGCCATATAATCTATAGATCGTTTGAGCGAGTTGAGTCATTGTTTCCAACTTCATCCGTCAGTTGCATGTGAGTATTTGGGGCTCGACATGCTTGATCCACTTTGTCTTCTTGTTGCCAAGAATAATTAAGCATAGATATTTTTGAACTCGTTCTAAAGTTGTTTTAGTAATTTGATTTATACTTAAGCAGAGATATTTTTTAACTCATTAAAAAGTTGATGTTTTAATAAATTGATCTACCTAAGTATTGGACTAAATAGTAAACACAATCTTAAGTCTCAACTTGTATTGAGCAATACTTAGGTGGGAATTTAGACGATGTCTCGACAACAAGGATTCAATTAATAGTTGCTAAACACATGATTTTAAAAATGATAACCTATGAACACAAGGACCGATCATATCCATGAATTAAATCTTTAGGCATACTCTACTAACTATATATCACTATTGACAAAATGACCTAGATATGTACAGTCAACCACGGAAAGGATTGAGAAAGAAATGAGTAGTCAAGCAAGTGAAAATATTTGGAATCAATAACGACTAATAATTAATAGTAACAGTCATGAAGACCCTTACACCTGACATGTGTGAGGGCGCGGTGACCAACAGCTGGGCTGGAGATAGGAAGATCAGTTAGTGCAACGACCGCCTAGTGCACGGGTCTAGGATCCATGTCCTTTTTATGATTTTTACGCGAGCTCGCATTGTTTTTACGCTTCGTTGGGATCCAGGTTTTTGACCAGTTCCTGTGACCCTCTTTCAGTAGGGTGCCTAGGCAGGACCCTTGGTTTTGATTTTTAGCGCTCTTTTTGCCCGTACCGGTTGGGCTGATTTTCTGGAATGACTTAGTCTGGAAAGTCTCTCCCACCCGTCTAAGGGGCATAGTTTACGAGTATGCCTAGTCCTCTCCTGGACCGTGCTTCCACTGAGAGGGCGAGACGGAAGAGCCTCTTAGGAGTCTTCCTCATCGCTTGAGTTTTGGTTACTGTTCCGCCAGCAGGTCCTGGCGAAGAAGAGATCGATGTCAACTAAAGTTAAGTTTGGTTATAGTTGAGGATGGTTACAATTGAGTTTGGTATTGTTCTTGAGATTATTTACTGTTCCGCTAGTAGGTCCTGGCGAAGAAGAGATCGATGTCAGCTGGAGTTAAGTTTGGTTACAGTTGAGGATGGTTACAATTGAGTTTGATACTATTCTTGAGATTGTTTACTGTTCTACCTGTAGGTCTTGGCGATGAAAAGATCGTGAGATAGAAATCATCAATCATCATCAATCATCAATCATCGATATTTAATCATAATTGAGAACTACTACTACGGATGTAAGGAGAAGCTAGTGCGCGTGTTGGGAATTTAGTTACGATGCACTATACTCCATTGTATGCCTACGGAGGTACCCCAACCTTAAGGTATTCTTCACGCCTTAGAGTCATAGTGTGAGGTCACACTCAGACCGACACCACAGAGTATCTACTACGCTTGAGAAATTAGACAAAGATAAAGATCAGATCAGAGATTCATCATCTACAATCCCAAGACTCATCAACTGAGCTAAAAGTGATAAAAAGATAATAACCTATATATGGATCATAAAATTAATATATGAAATGTATATATGGAAAGTTAAGGGGTGATGGGTGAACAGGGAATATGCATAGAAAGCAGGTTGAAAACGTGTGTTTATGCAAGTAGCTTGTTAAATTTAACTATCAACACCTATCTACTTGCTTTCTTTTGAAACCACTTAATTACCTATTTTTTATATGCTAGATTGTATTCAACATTTGTTGACATTTCTCTTGTTCCCAAAATGTTTGGCAGGCAAGGCGCTTGCATCACAGTAGATTGACAGCTGGACGTTGAGCTTCTGCAGTTATTGTTATGGTACACATGTTATATCTTTTGTACAAGATAATGTAAATACTTTTCTTTCTCTTCTTTTTCATTTTAAAATACATATACATAATGCAGTTTCTTTTGTTACATATAACTGTATATGAAAATTAATGCAATGTGAATTTTCTGTGGCATGTGCATGTCATTTGGAATAGCGAAAAAAATTTCCCTATATTTCAGGTAACCTAGTGTAATCCATTGTGAATGCAATACTGCGAGTGATGTGTAAACGGATAACCTGGATCCGTGAGCATCACAATGATAAAATAATAGCGGAAATGAAATGAGACATGGGATGAGAAGTAGATTGCCTCTTTGTTCTGCGTAGAGCAATGGAAGCTCCTGATGACCATCCAGGACAGCATCGGAGGGGACACTTGAAGAAGGCATATCATCCTGCAACAAAGAAATAGGTAAAGGAACATCTAAAGGTGCAGACATTTGCTTGCGCTTATAGACAATGGGTGGAGGTGGGAGATCTAGAGGAAAATATGTAAGAGATTGACTGAAGAAGTGGGCTTTCTCAAAAAGGTTACATATGCAGAGATATAATAGCAATGTCCAGTAGGATTATCACACATGTATCCTTTTTTAGTACGAGAATAACCTAAGAAAACACATTTAATTGCACGAAGAGATAGCTTATCTGCAGTGTGAAAATTATGGACAAAAGCCACACATCCAATTATTCTAAGGGATAGAGGAAACGGTGACTCAGTTGGGTATAGTAGGGAGAATGGGGTGGAGCCATGTAGGGAACTAGAGGAGACTCTGTTGATAAGATGGATCGCGATAAGAACAACATCCCCCCAATAGGTTTTAGGAACTTTCATCCGGGTGATGAAGGAGCGTGCAATATTAAGTAGATGTCTAAGTTTCCTTTCTGCTACCCTGTTTTGCTAGGAAGTATAGGGACATAAGGTTTGATGAATGGCGCCCTGGGATGCAAAGAAGTTTGTTAGATCATCTTAGGTAAATTTCAAGGCATTATAAGAGCGAAAAACTTGAATACCATAGGAGAAAATATTCTTGACATAATGGAAGAAATTCTTGACAATATTATTAATCTCTGAATGTTATTTTAACAGATAGACCCAAGAAGACCTATTGTAATCATCAACACAAACTACAAAATACTTGTGTTCACTCAGAGTATGACTAGACAGGGTCCCCAAATATCACAATGAACTAAAGAGAAAGGAACTTCGCGATGTGGCTCAGTTCGAGCAGGGAATGACGCTCGATGATGTTTCTCGAACTGACATGTCTCGCACTCAAAAGGCTTTAGCGTAAAGAGCTCGGGGAGCATTAAGGAGATGATTTTGACATACGGATGACCCGAGGCGAAGGTACCAAAGAAGAGGATCTTCGGAGATTGACGCAGTGCCTGCAAAACTAGAGTCAGAAGGGATATCAAGATAATAGAGATTGTTCTTCTCATGTCCCTCACCAAAAATCTGTCTCGTGCGGATGTCTTGAAAATAACAACATACTCATCAAAAATAACTCGACAGTTAAGCTCCGTGCACAGCTTTTGAATAGATAAAAGACTAAGTGGAAAAAACATGAGTGCATTGAGCTCCAGTCAATCATAGTTTAGAACTCCACGGTGCCCACACAGTCACAAGCGAATGTGCCTCATTAGCAGCTCGAACAGTCTTCACAGAGGAAGACAGCTTGGAGGAAGTGAGAAGGCTACCATCTCCCGTCAGATGAGTCGAAGCGCTAGAATGAATAATTCATGCAGGGATGGATGCAGAAGCAGAGTTGGCAATTGTACCTGAGGTAGTAGCCAAACTAGCATTAGGAGCAACAGTACTGTTGCTACCGACTAAGGAGTTCTGCAGAAGTTGTCGCAGATGAGCATATTCAGAGGCAGTAAATGGTACATGATTATCACCAGGAGGCTGATCATGAGAGATCTCAGCAATGCCATATGGGTCCTCGAAAACTGTCTCTAGAGCACTGTTGACATTAGGTTGCATGCCAAACTTTCCCAACAACAATTGAAGGGTGATTCCGGCATCCACAATGTATGCAGGTTGGATATCGAGCAGTAGTTGGATTACGTCCACATCTGCCACCAAAATCACGATACAGACTCATGATATCGACCACGGCTAAAATCATGGACGTGTCCTCCCTAGTTGTTGGGTCATCCCCGAGCATAATGGGATGCAGTCCCCACAGATGGAGTAGTAGTAGGACAGTCAGCTGGAGAATCAAGTTCCTGTAAACGACCAAAGATGGTCGCAAGTGCGGGTAGTGCATCAGCGGTAAGGAATATGTCCTTCACAAGCTTGTATCACGAATGCAATCCAGACAAAAAGCGATACACAAGTCATTCTGCACGTTCTCCTATCTTCTTGTCACAGCAAGCAGACGAAAAATGAGTAGCTCCTCGAACAGGCTTGTGAGAAGCATGTAGTACTTAACCAGGGTAGTGTCTCCCTGACTAGCAGACCAGATCCGTATGTAGATGTTTGAGATCCTGAACTTGCAGTCTTCTGGGAGTAGGTATGCTCCAGGCTCTCCCACATTGCCTTCGTCATTTCCTTGTAGAGGAGATTCGATGTTATATTTGGATCGACACTATTGGTCATCCAAGTAATGACCTGGCAGTTGTCCAAATACCAGGTATCATAGTCCTTGTCCATCTCCTTGGGTGGATCCTTATTAAGAACATAATTCTTACGCTGACCACCAATAAACACCTTGAACGATCGAGACCAGAGTACATAGTTCTCGGAGCCCTTCAGTTTGATGGAAGTGCCCTGTACCATCACAAAAGAAGTCAGGTACAAGGGCTAAGGCTCTGCGGATTCCATGGTGATCGCACATGTTAAAAAAATTGACCTAAAGATAATTCTTTGTCTTAATCGTGCATCAAGAGGACCTAATCAAGCATTAGGTTAATATGAGGCCTTACAGCAGGCCTAGGGCACTGTAGAAGCACTTGGTGGTGGCGTAGATGGTTGCAAATGACCAGGGTAGGGCTAGCAACACCACACGAAGCCCCTAGGGGTCCTTGCGATTAGGCATGGTGCCACAAGAGTGGTTGGCGGCGTGTCCTAGTAGGGCCTCTTGATCGCCTCCCAAGGATCCTGGCGGCATGACATGGTGTTGCTAGGGCTCGTGGCGGCGGTCATAGAGGCCACAACTAGCAAGGAGGCATCTTCAAGGGCCACACAGATGACCAGAGGTCACCTGGCAGCATACCTGGAGCAGCAAGAGCTCCTTGCAGCGAGCCTCGGGGCTGCTAGAGTCATGGCGGCAACCAGAAGATGGCTCTCAATGCACTTGCAGTTCTCTCGAAGGGTCGCAAGCCATCAGGAGATGGCTCCCGATGCCGCTAGACCCTCGGCAGCAACCCTCTGAATCTGTAAGGACTCCTGGAGGTGGTTTGGTTGGCGGCGCGAGGGACATGGAGGCGTGGAGGCCTCTCGCACTGTTTAGGACAGGCGGCGACAGCGGGATTTAGATCAGAACACCAGTCTAGGATTGTTGCTCTGATACCATGTGGAAAACAATGAGAGAATGAAATTGCATGTCTTATTCAAGAGGTCTAGGGATCCTTATATAGGACAAAACCTTAGAGAGCTCAAAACTGGGAAAATACATAAGTACACTTAAAAGGGTTACAATGAATAAATAAGAGCCATAAGAATTCCTTACTAACACGGATTACATGGAAAAGTGGCATCCTTACATTGGTGGTCAAATTTGTGGGTAGCAGATCATTGTCAACAGTGCTAGATAGGGTTTCTGATGGCGCTTGTTAGATGATATCCAAGGGAGGATCTCCGATTGTGAGGAGAAAGTTTCCAGACGTGCCTTGTCTTGTGGAAGATGATTTTAACGTCATTATCTTTGTCGGTGATCGTCTGCGTGGAAGAGGAGGTGTAGACCCTAAGTCTAGAGCATTCTTGGATTTTATTCATGAGATGGAGATGGAATTTTTGAATGCTTTAAAAGGCAGGTACACTTGGCAAAACAGCTCTCTGTGGTCGCCTATTGATCATGTTTTGGTATCAGACAATCTAGCCTTTCCTCTGTGCTCTATGAGGGTACTCACGTGATCTAGATCTGACCACACGGTGATTTGTTGGGACCCGAGTGAGGGTGTATTTGAGATCGATCTTCCAGTTCGAGTATGCATGGCTCCTAGAGGATGGCTTCAAACTTTTGATCCCAAGTATAGGATGAGGGGTTGGCTACAAGAAAGATGGTGAAAAAATGTCAAAACTAGGTATAATGCTAGCAAGGTACAAGAAGGAGATGAGGGGAAAGAGGTCAAAAGAGAGAAGTGCAGTGAAGGCAAAAGATTAAGAGACTAGATGGCATTAAAAATGATACCAATCTAACAGAGGAGTTGGCGACTCGAGTTTTGCACCTTGGTGTGGTTGCTGGGGGAAATAGTCGAGGAGAAGTTGAGTAGAGGTAGAGACCGAAGCAAAAGTGGTTTAAGGAAGATGATGCAAATATGAGTTTTTTTCATGCTGACACAAGTGGATGGCGGCATAGAAACCATATTCATTCAATCACGCTAGCAAGTGAGAATTATACTAGGGACAAAGAGGTGGGAAGTACAGTGGTGTCATATTTTAAGGACATGAGTAAGAGGGCTCGTAGCTCCACGCCCTGGATTGGCAAAATGGAGGGAAGAATCTTTGAGGCGCGGGGGAGGGGCTATTACAGGAGTTCACGACACAGAAAGTCAAGCAGGTGGTTTTATCTCAATGCAGATGGATACCCAAGGCCAGATGGGTTTCCTATCTTGTGTTTCAGGGAGTTCTAAGATGAGGTGGAAGAAGAGGTTGCGAATGTGATGGAAGATTTCGGACAAGGTAATGTGGGTTTAAAAATGTTGAACCATTATTTTTTTTCATGCTTCCTACAAAGGAACAGGTGCCTGTTGAGGATTTCTGATAGATTTCCCTATCGAATGCATTTTACCTTTTACCTTAATGTAGGTTTAATGTAGGTTTAAAAATGTTGAACCATTATTTTTTTTCATGCTTCCTACAAAGGAACAGGTGCCTGTTGAGGATTTCTGATAGATTTCCCTATCGAATGCATTTTACCTTTTACCTTATTATGGCTAAGGTTATGGCCTACCGTCTCAAGCTGGTTCTAAACTCTATCATTTTCCTGAGTAGTCGGCTTTTATTCCATGAAGGCAGTTGATGGATGAGTAGAATGGAGGCAGCAAATGAGGAAGAGGTTGGTGTGGAAGGTTGATTTTCCAAAGGCGCATGACGTCGATTGGAGATTTGTTTGGGTGTCATTGCACCATCGTGGTTTCTCAAGCTTGAGGATTGAACGTATGAAAAGGTATGTTACTATGCCCCAGCATCTGTTTTAGTGAATGGTAAGCATGAAGGTGGTTTTTTCAGCCCCAAAGGGGGATCAAGCAGGGTTGCCCGCTCGCTTCCCTCATGTTCGTCATTGTAACAAATGCTCTGGTTGTAACGACTAATCTGGCAATGGTTGGTATTTCTGTAAGAGCTCCTCAGTGGAGGATCTATCTATCCCTATATTCTAATATGTGGATGATACGATCTTCTTCATCAAAGGGGGCATATGAAAGTGCAAAGATCAAAGGATTGTTACATGTTTTGGAGGTTGTGTCGAGGTTGCGAGTTAATGGAAGGAAATGTTCATTATATTTGAGTTGGCAAATAAGGAGTTAGGCGTGTTGAAACATATTCTAGACATGCAAAGAGGTGGTCTTCCTATCATTTACCTTGGGTTGTTGCTAGTGGGAGGGAGAATGTGGCAAACAGATTGGATGCCATGATTGAGAAACTGAAAAAAAAAAGTTGGCTAGATGAAAGACCCCGTGGTTGTCAAGAGGGAAGTGCACGATAATGACTAAAGCGACTCTATTGGCATTTACGATATTTTTTTCCTTTTGGAGCACTTGTTGCAGATGAAGGTTCGAAAAATATTAGAGATTTTGATGAAACGCTTCTTTTGAGCTTCATCGTCAGATTTGTCAGGTATCCATTTGGTGAATTAGGATACGGTTACACAGCCTACAGAGAATGGGGTTTGGAAATTCTGAAACTAAAAGAGATGAACAAAGCCCTATTGTTAAGTGGGTTGTACGTATATGGGGAAAACATGATGACTTGTTGTCCAGGTTGATTAGGGTGCTTGTGGGGTCAATATGGATCTTGCGGCGCATCCCCAATTTGATACCTCGCTCTCAATGTTCTGTAAGGGGTTTTACTCGATTGTTCCTGAAGTCACTCAACACCTAAGGCATGTTGTGGGGGATGAGAGGGGTTTCAATATTCTGGTGGGATGATTAGTCGGAGAAAGAAGCTTTGTGCGAACGCTTTCCCTGCCTTTTTGCTATGGCAGTGGATCGGAATGCATGTTTAGCAAATGCCTAGTGAAACAACTCGTGGACTCTTCTATTCTGAGGGGATCTTTACAATCAAAAGGTTAAAGACTTTATTCAGATGGTAAATTGTATTATCAGAGTCGAATGCCCAACGGATGGGAAGGATACATGGACATGGAGGGATGGACACTTCTTGGTGCAGAAGGTGTACAAGGCATTGTACTCGACCTAGTTTTTTATCCGGGGATATTTGCACAAGATTGTGTACATTTTTGGATGTCGAAGATGCCATCTAAAGTGAATGTTTTCTTGTGGCTATTGAGAAGGGAACGCATTATATCAGGGGATAGAAGAGCTCTTTTATTTCCTGGAGTTGGATGCGAGGTGACGACGCTGTTAGGGGCTGACGGAAGACATTGATCACATTTTTTGCTAATGAAGGTTCAAAATGGGATTGGGAAGATGTTGGGATCTCCGGGCTCTACTACGACAATGTTGAGTCATTATGGGACTCGATTAGTGAGGGCTAGAGATGTTCGAATGAAGGAAGGAAAAGAGTTGTAGTGCTATGGTCTATTTGTTTGGCTAAAAAGGGGTCATTTTTATCCGGGAGTGATTTTACATGGAAAATGTAGTAGTGTATGCTAAAATATTGTTTAAAGCTCGATCTACGAAAATTTTTGTAATTATTCATGCCTTTATGAATATATTCATGAGTTAGGTTATGGTGCATAACTCTATGATATACCTTCCCTCATTTTTTCCTCAAAAAAATAGCATATTCTCATCAATCAGAAAGTTATAAACATGTACGGATATCGGAATGTAGCTTTCTCAGAATTCAAAGATCCAATGATGGTGAGGTGAGAAGCCAACATCATAAATACTTGTCATTTAAATTTTTAGTAGCACATTTTCTCAAGTTAAATGGTGAAGCCTTCTCCCATTATAAGTAGGGTCGGCTACATGGATTCTTGCTCAAATCCATGTTGAAACTATATCTACAAAAAATGACGCATGCTATTCTAGTAACAAACACTAGAATACAAAACAATACATTCAAAAGCTCCAAAATTGGCATCATTGAATCAAGGATTCAGCTACCGCGGCATCGCCAATGGTATGTTGGAAGTCATGTTGTTTCTCTAGCTTATGCCATTATCGTTGGTCGACGAGAAACTCGGAGACTTCAAAAACTACTGCAAAGAGAGTTTTCTCCCTTCACAGTAACCTTTTATCTTTTAGTCGGATTTGCAAAGAAATGCACTGCGAAGCCATTTTCTATGTTGTATCTTTGACTTTTTAGGAGATTATAGCAAGGAAGTTGATAGGTAAGGGTCATGTAGCACAGGGTCTACCATCTTCTTCAGTCTCCACTAGTAGCTTTGACTAAAGATCATCAACTATCTACTACTTCAGCATATGTAAGGCATCTGCGTCTAAGTCATCTACCAATCAACAAACTTCTATGTGTATTACCATAGTTTAAAAGGCACAACCTCGAGGCAATGAGGCTTACGTGTCAAGGTGAGGCACAGCTTCTTTGCCTCAAGGTGTGCGCCGCAAGCCTCTGTTGTGAGGCGTCCACCTCACCTATGCGAGACAGAGTAAGGCATTGAGGCGCCAAGGCGAAACTGAGGTCCGCTCCTAGTTAACATGGTCCTTTATGGGCTTTTTTTCTTTAATAGACATTATGTGATTCTCCATCAATCAAGTTGTTTTGTAAACATATATACATCAAGGATATGACTAAAAAGGATCATGTGAAGATGTCACTTTTACCATGGTACTTTCTTGGAGGGGGGGCCACGAGCCTGGCTTTCTTGGAGGGGGTGGGGGGCTCGTGACAGGGACGCTTTGGGTGGCCTATGAGAGGGGGAGAGGGGGGCGGAAGGGGTCTGGGAGGGGGGCGAGGGTTGCGCTCCGAGCAGCCTTGGCTGCTGATTCGTCGTTGAAGGCCGACTCTCAGGGTTCTCCTGCCGATGTGCCAGTGCGAAACAGGTTTGCCGCATTAGATAGAGGCTTGGTTCGAAGGTTGGGGGTCATTCCCCTGCAGAAGAAGTCGGTTCCGGGGTCTCTATGAAGATGCTCTCTTTGAATGTTAGGGGATTGGGCCGTCCCGATAAGAGGCTTGGGGTCGTGAACCTGGTGAGAGAGGTAGCGGCAGACATTGTTCTGCTACAGGAGACAAAGTTACAGGTACTGGATGATTCTTTGCGTCGGGAGCTCAGTAGGGGAGGTGTCTTCGAGCTGGTGGCAGCTGGGGCTGATGGAGCGTCGGGGGGTATCATTTCTGGGTGGCGTGCTGATTCCTTCGACTTGTTGAGGTCTCATGTGTCCGTGTTCGCGCTGACGATTCATCTGCGTTGGAGAGCGGATGGATGTTGCTTGTTCGTCACAAATATATATGGCCCTTGTAGGCAGGTGGATCGTACTTTGGCGGCGGATTTGGCAAGCGTCGCGCAAGAGGTGGGAGACGCGGTTTGGCTCGTTGGTGGTGACCTGAATGTCACCTTGCTTCCGGGTGACAGGCCGGGGGATGTTGGGGGTGCTGACTTGGGTTCCAGGGAGTTCAGGGAGGTAGCCAGTTCTCTGGGGCTATCTATAGTGGATGCGGCTGGGTGCAAATTCACTTGGAGGAATTCGAGATCAAGGTCCAGACTTGACAGGTTTCTGATGTCCGTTGAGGCGGGGGAGGCTTTCCCGTTGGCGAGGGTGTGGGCGCTTCCGAGGACGCTTTCGGATCACACCCCCATTCTCTGGAGCTCCGGCGAGGTTAGGCAGAGTCGCTACTTTTTCCGGTTCAAGAAGAAATGGCTACTTGAGGATGGCTTCCGGGATTTGGTCACTGGGCACTGGCAGAACTTCGTGGGGGAAGGGTCGACGGTGTCGCGCTTCACAGCAAAGCTGGCATCCCTTAGGCGGGAGCTGATGTCCTTTGGGAAGGAGGTCGCGCGGTGACGAAGGGAGGTCAAGTCAGAGGCTGAGGAGGTCAAGTCAGAGGCTGGGGCGGGGATTAGCAGGTTAGATGGGTTGGAGGATGAGCGGGGGTTGTCGCCGACCGAGGTGGAGGAGCGAGCCGCGTGGATGGAGGTCGTGTACCTGGAGGACAGGAAAGAGGAGGTACACTGGCGGCAGAGATCGAGGCAGAAATGGCTAAGGGAAGGCGACGCGAACACGAGTTTTTTTCACTCTGTGGCGTCAGGGAGAAGGAGAAGGAGCTTCCTGCATGAGTTGGAGGTGGAAGGGTGATAGGTGTCGGGCGAAAAGAACATTGGGGCTGCATTGCGGGAGCACTTTGTGAGGGTCTCCAGGAAGGCGAGGAGGGAAGATGGCTGGGGTTGGACTGGTTTGGGGGCTGGATCTTTATCTGGTGCGCAGTCTGTGATGTTGGTGGCCGCCTTTTTTGAAGAGGAGGTCCGCAGAGCTGTTTGGGATCTGAATGGGGATGGGCCTCCTGGTCCTGATGGCTTCTCCATTTCGTTTTATCGGGAGTTCTGGGAGCTGCTGAAGGGAGATATTATGGAGGTTTTAGAAGAGTTCAGGCAAGCCAACCGGGGCTTTGAGAAAGTGAACAGGGCCTTGATATTTCTGCTGCCCAAGAAGGAGAATCCGGTGGATGTTGGAGACTTCCGGCCTATCTCTATATCGAACGGCATTTATCCCGTTGTGTCCAAGGTGCTGGCGAGCAGGCTCAGAGCGGTCTTGGATTCTGTGGTTTTACCTGCCCAATCCGCGTTTATTCCTGGTAGGAGAATGGCGGATGGGATTGTGGCCGCGTCGGAGGCTTGCCTTGAGTGGAAGAGGTCGGCAACGAAAGGTGTCGTTTAGAAGATCGACTACGCCAAGGCCTACGATAGTGTCAGTTGGAAGTTTCTTTGGACATCGATGCAGAGAAGGGGGCTTCCAGAGGAATGGATTGGCCGGATCAAGAGGTGTATCACTACTTATTCGTGTCCAGTGTTGGTTAATGGAAGGCCGGAGGGTGGGTGGTTCCAACCGCAGATGGGGGTGCGTCAGGGTTGCCCACTCGCTCCCTTACTGTTTGTGCTTGTCGCGGACTGTTTGGCCGTCTTGTTTCAGCGGGCGGTTGAGGAGAGATGGTGCGAGGCTTCAGGTTTGGGGATATCTCCATCCCGGTGTTGCAGTATGCTAATGACACGCTGATTTTTCTGGGCGGGACGGAGGAGCAGAATCACAATGCAGTCACTTTGGTTAACTTGTTCGGGTGCTTGTCCAGTTTGAAGATCAATAGGCAGAAGTGGTTCTGCTCGTGATGGAGGACATGGAGTGCAACAGGCTCACGGAGTGGGCAGGATGCCCCCAGGGACACTTGTCGATCAACTATCGGGGGCTACCTCTTGTTGCGGGCAGATCGAGAAAGTCAGATTGGGACTGTGTGGTGCGGAGGTTGGAAGAGCGTCTCGAGGGCTGGAAGGCGACCACTCTATCCAAGGGTGGGAAGCTAACCCTGCTGAAGCATGTTCTGCCCGCCATTCCGGTGTTTTTCTACTCCACGAGACTGATGCATGTTAAGGTGAGAAAAAAGGTGGAGGCTCTGATGAAAGATTTCTTCTGGTCGGATGGCAGGCAAACGGGGAAGGGGTTCCACCTGGTCGCTTGGAAGGACGTTACGGTGCCTGTCTCAGAGGGGGGGCTTGGTATTAGAGACGTGGAGCTGATGAACAAAGCTTTGCTTTCGAAGTGGGTGGTGCGGCTATGGGGCAAGTACGATTCTTTGGTCTTACACCTGCTGAGATCGATCTATGGTGTCACTGGGGATTTGGTGGCTCAGAGGATACGTCATGAGTCTCCCTTGTGGTTGGGTATTCGCGTTGTGCTTCCTGGGCTTGCGCACTTCCTCCGTCCGAGTTTGGGGAATGGCCTCCGCTTCCGTTTCTGGCAGGATGATTGGACTGGGGAGGGGGTGCTGGCCACCCGTTTCCCTAGGCTGGTGGCCTTTGCTACAGACATGGGGGCGCGTGTGGCCGAGGTGGCTGATTCGGGATCGTGGGCTCCGAGGTTTCTTTCCGATCTCTCGGATCAAAGGGTGGAGGACCTTCTGCGGCTACTATCCGAGCTTCCCTCGGTTGGGGAGATGTCTGGTGACCCTGACCACTTCGTATGGGATGATGGTAAGTTCTCGGTGAAGTTGGCGTACCGGAAGTTGAGAGCTGGAACAATGGTAATTGATGATGATCTTCGCGCGGACATGAAACTTATTTGGGCGGCAAAGATTCCTACACGGGTCTAAGTCTTCCTTTGGTGCCTTAGGAGAAACCGCCTATGTGATAAGGTGAGGAGAGGGAGGATTCTGGGTACGGCGGATCTGTAGTGTGACAGATGCGAGGAGGGGGTGGAGGACGCGGACCACATCTTCTTCGGTTGCAGGACATCGGCACAGGTTTGGGATGCTGCGGGGATTTCTTGGGTCCAGACTTCCGGCCTGGGTCCTTTCTGGAGGTCTATCCGTTCGTTGGGGCGTTGGTCCTTTGGGGATGTGTCCAGGCCCTTCGCCGTGTTATGGGCTATCTGGCTTGGCAGGAATGATCGTATTTTCAAGGGGCAGCGATTTTATTAGGAAAATGTAAGCGCACATTGTAATGCTCTCTACAATTTCTGGATCTCTAACTGATGTACCTTTTGCTTCTTAATGAATTTTGGTGTGGTAACTCCCGCCTTGGGAGGGCCCCCCCTTCTTTTCTAGTCAAAAATTTTTTTACCATGGTACTAGCACCTTTAAAAATACGAAGACATTACTCTATGTTTTCTCAAGGTGATATCGCTAATAGCGATGGCACTAAAAATGTGGCTCGAGGCACTCAAGGTGTACGCATCGAAGCGAGGCGATCCCATTTAGCCTCGAGGTGTATGCCTCAGTCCAGATTATGAGGCATAGGTGTTGGGAGAAAATAATAAGTTGTTATTCATGAGGCCTTAGGGTTCTCTAATATAGAGGAGAGACCCATTGGGCAAATTACATAAAGAAGACTGAAAGAAAAGACAATACATAAAAGAGACAAAATATAACTAATATCTCAACACTCCCCCTCAAGTTGGAGCATAGATATCAATCATGCTCAGCTTGGAACAACATTTCAGGAAAGGCCCTCTAGCTAGGGCCTTGGTAAGCACGTATGTTGTCTAATCTCCTGAACTAACATGAGTGGTGGGGATGAAGCCCTTCTGAATCTGTCTCTAGTGTAGTGACAGTCTACCTCGATATGTTTGGTCCTCTCATGGAAGGTTGGGTTGTTGGCAATGAAGAGAGCAGCCTGATTGTCACATTAGAGGTGCATGGGAAGAAGCACCTCAACTATTAGGTCAGTAAGAACATATCTGACCCACATCATCTCTATACTATAGAATGCCATGACCCTGTATTCTGATTCTACATTGGATCTGGTAACCATTGGTTGTTTCTTTTCTTATGAAAGCCAGAAACAGGGGGAGACACTCAGTGGTGTTCGCCCCATTTATTTATTAAAAACAAAGTAAACAGGTAGTTTACAAAGGTAACGAGAAAAACGAAACAAGCAAAGCAATTACAACACCCAATGGTTGTTTCTTACTCTTCCATGACACCAAGGAACTCCCTACGAACACTGCAAAGCCAGAAGTAGACTTCTTGTCCTTGGGACACCCCGCATAATCAGCATCTACACAAGTTGTAACGGCATGGGATGCACCTCTGCTGAATAGAAGACCAGTGCCAGATGAGTTCTTCAGATACCTCAAAATCATATGAACCGCATCCATATGTGCATGTTTAGGTTACGCCATAAACGAACTCAATTTGCTAATTACAAAGGATACATCAGACCCGACGATGGCCACATATAGGAGTTTCCCAATGAGCTCCATATACATCCTCCTGCCTACCTCCTTAGTATCATCATCTTACAACTTCATGCTTAGGTCCATAAAAGTACTGGCAGGCATGCAATCCGCCATGTCTGTCTCAGAGAGATCTATAACGTACTTCCTATGGCTAGTCACAAAACCTCGTTGGTTCCAAGCAAACTCTAGTTCAAGGAAGTAACGTAGACTGCCAAGGTCCTTGGTTAAAAACTAATGACCTATGAAATCCTTAGCAGCTTGAATGCCCTACTCATAATCCCATATAACGATGATATCAACATAAACAAGTATGAAAAATGTACCTCTCTAAGACCTCTGAACAACAATGAATGAATAGCAAGCAATCTCACGAACCCTTGTTGCTCTATCAGATCCAAGAGCTTCTGAAACCATGCTCTTGGACTCTGCTTAAGGTCATAGATTGCCTTATGAATCCTGCAAACCTTATGACACTCCCCTCAACAACAACTCATGTGGTTGCTGACCTTCCTCCGCTTTTATAACCGTGTGAACGGAGAGTGGGCAGATTCTCAAAGAATGAATAGGAAGGAGGTCCTCATACGGAGTCGCACACGGACCGTCCTTGGCCAGATCTACAGCAATTCCAGCTCCTGACACAATGTCACCTAGAAAGGTGACCTCTTTCGAACTAGCGCACTTTCTTCATCTCCGCTGGATGCGGCGGATCCCAGAGAAGAAGCTCGCTCTTTACCCGAGAATTCCAGGGCGCAAAATCCCGGTGGTCTAGTAGCTTTGATTCTCACTTGCTTCTCTTTCCCGCTAGCTTCACTAACTATTTCTTATATTAGGACGAAAAGCCCTAAATGCAAATACAAGTCCCACCTCTCGCATTGAGAAATGAGACTGCGGCCTCATCCCTGGGCATCGTCTCCGGGCCGTCACAGATCAAGCCTATGTTAAGGAAGCCCTATTGCTGGGTGTCTTGAGACCTCCGTTCTAGAAGGAGAGCCAGCTGATACTAGACCCGCGAGTGAGCTCTTTTCAAGCCTGACAAGCTTGCGCATAATGAGCTTGCCTCTGTAATTTGACTTCAAGCTATATACCTCCCCGTGTAGGTCACATAGAGAAATACATTTTTTACATCTAGTTGATAGAGGGGCCAATACAATGTTACCACAATAGAAAGAAGAATACGCAGTGTAGAATGCCTAGCCACTAGAGAGAAATTATCATGATAGTCCACCCCCTATGTCTAAGTGAACCCGCGTGCCACAAGTCTCGCCTTGTAACGATCTACGCTGCCATTTTCTCGATGCTTCACCGTAATACCCACTTGCATCCAACAACAGATGCTCCTATAGGAGATGAAACAATGCTACAAGTACCACACGACTGAAGCGTGACCATCTCCTCCTCCATGGCAAGATGCCATTGACTATCATGCAAGGCCCTAAATGTCGATTTCAGTCACCATTTCGGTGACCGGCCGAAATTTTGATCATTTCGATCATTTTTTGTAGTAAGGCCCCCATATTTCAGTCATTTCGATCGAATTTCAATTTCAACAGGATATCGATACTCGACAGAAATTCGAACGAATTTCGCTGAAATGTGAGGCCATGTTGTCATGTATGGCCTCCTGATATGTCCAGGGTATCTCCGCGGCAAATAGTGCCACAGCAAATCTCCTGAAGTCCTCTAAAAGTCTACTTAAGGAGACATGAGTCACGAGAGGATATGTAGCACAAGTATGTCTCTATTTCCGCATAGCAATAGTCACATCTAGATCATCTGCTAACTCTGAAAGTTGTAAACTATGCTCCTGAGAGGGAACCTGCTCACTCTGTAAAGAATCATGTTGCACAGATAACTCAGTAGTGCAATCAATAGAAACAATGTGGTCATTACATACCATGGGTGTGCTGGATGATGGGGAAGGTCCATGAGCAAGGAGAATAGTGTGAGACACGCAAGGAAACATGCATGGCAAAAACTAAGTCAAGGTACTGTGTGGCGGTCCAGGAGCAGCCACCGGAGCAGGTGTATGTACTTGAGTGGTGGTGGAGGTTGTAGAGGTGATGGAGGAGGCGATGGTGATGCAAGCGTAAGAGGAGGCATGTATACCCATGGTTTTAAAAAACGCACCTCGAGGCGCTGAGGCGTACGCCTCGAGGCGTTTTTCACAAAAAACCGCCTCGAGGCGCAAGAGGCGTTTCTGGAAATGCCAACTTACGCCTCAAAGGCACGAGGCGTTCCACGAGGCGGTGAGGCGCCGAGGCATATTTGAGGCATACGCCTCATCTAGAAACGGTTTAAAGCCCAATACCCGAAAATTTCTTGAGCCACAAACGAAACGCTGAAGCCTTTCTGGAACCCTAGAGAACTGGCGGAGGACCTTTGTATGCAAACTCGCATTTCCCCTTTTTTTTCACAACGTTGCACTTTGTATCTCCTCTCCCAAAGATTTTGGCTGATCCTCTTCGTCCTTTCGTCGGATTCTGTAGTTGGCACGCTGCCGGCTCACCGTCACCTCTATCCCTGAGGAGTGGTGCCGCAGCCTGCATCCATTGAAGGTATTGTTTTTCCCTGAGCATGATATTCTTTTTCCCTGAGCAATTGTGTCCTAGCCACTACACTCCTCCCTGCTATCACTCTTCTTCCAAGGAGTTAGATTTTAAATGAGCTGTAGCACGAAGTTATTTAGAAGAAAAGAAAGATGCTAGCTGATCCTGTAATTCCATACCTGAGTAAAATACACAGTGCATACGGGCAATCATGCTCAACGGATGAGGTAAATTTTGTTTCTATATTTAATAGTTAAATTCAATCTCAGGGAAAAACAATTCTATATCTAATAGTCATTTTTGGATTTGAAACTTGTCTCCTTTTTATTTTCATATGCTGGACTCTAGAAACTTTCTTATTTCGTTAATCAATATTGTAGCTTTAATGCCAGTGACTTTAATGCAATCTTATTTCTAGCATTTTTATATAAAGTTCTATATTTGTATAGTTTTTAACCTAAAAACTGAGGCTTACGCCTCGACCGCCTCGAGGCTTACGCCTCGCCTCATTTACAGGAAACCGCCTCGATCCGCCTCACGTTTTTTAAAACCATGTGTATACCGCCTCCTCTGAGTCAGTTGGAGTTAACATATCACTTGTAGGAGAGAAATACATAACTAACTCAAAGAATGTGATATCATCACTGACAAAGTATTTCTGTCGAAGCGGATCAAAACAACGGTATCCCTTCTGGGTACGAGAGTAGCCTACAAAGACACATTTGACAGCTCGAGCAGAGAGCTTGTCACGACCATGCATCAGATTGTGAACAAAAGCAACACATACAAATACTCGAGGTGTAAGGGAGAAGGTCCTCGAGAAATGCATTCGAGAAAGGAACCTTTTCCCCTAAAACAGAAGATGGCATGCGCTTCACCAAGTAGCAAGCAGTGAGAATCGCATCATCTTAGAAAGAGTAAGGAGCATGATAATGGATCAAAAGGGTCCAAGTCACATCAAGTAAATGACCGTGTTTGCGTTCGGCAACACTGTTATGCTGGGATGTGAAGGCATACGATGTCCGGTGTATAATGCCTAGAGATCTGAGGAACTTGGACAATTGTAATGTGCAGAACCCTAAAGCATTGTCAAAGCGTAAAAACTTATCAGTAGCCGAGAAAATGTTATTTATTTCATTAATAAATGATTTAATGACAGACCCAACCTCAGACTTGTTTTTTTAACAAAAAGACCCAAGAAAGTCTAGAATAGTCATCCATAGCAATAAGGTAAAAACAGTGGCCCTGGTGATTAGGAACGTGACTGGGATCCCAAATATCTATGTGAATAAGCTCAAATAACTGAGTACTACTACGACTTTGACGATCAGGCAACGAAGAGCGGTGATGCTTCCCAAGCTAACAAGCCTCGCACTAGAAGGAAGATCATGCAGATATCTGTGGGAGGGCATGACACAGCTTCTGCAGAGGAAGGTGGCCAAAATGAAAATACCACAAGTATGTTGAGATCGGTTCAGGGGAATAGTAGAGGCACCAGCATGAGGAGGTTGGACCAAAGTAGAGCCCTCGTTGCTCACGGCCACATCCAATCAACATGCCCGTGAGTATGTCCTAAAACACGAGAAGAGGAGTCATAAATAGCACGACAATGCAGATCATTCGTGATCGGACTAATAGAAAGCAAGTTCATCTGAAAGTCAGGAGCATATAAAATATTTTACAGGCATATGGATGGCGTCAAATGCACTTCCCCTGTTTTGTGATGAGTAAGTGAACCTCGTTCCCAATAACAACCCATCTACCAGGGGGTATAGATATATAAGAACGAAACTGTGATGTCTATACACATATGGTGAGAAGCACCAGAGTCCATGATCCACGCTGCCATATCTGCCATGCTACAACTGGTAAAAGCACATGATATACTTGAGGAGCTCGAAAAGGCTCTAGCAACAATTGTGACATCTGAGGAACCTGTAGTTGTCCCGGCAACAGGAGTCATAATCTTCCTCAGACGAGAGATAATATCATCAAGGAGCCATAGTGTTTGAAGCTCAATTTGCTCGGTCACACGAGCAGATGAGGGGTATCCATGCTTCCGATAGCATATGTCCACGAAGTGACCTGGACGACGATAATAGGTGCAGGGGTCACGCTGACGTCCACCTCCTCTGCCACGGGGACAACGCCCTCTGAACTATGTGGAACCTCCTCTACCACGAGATGAAGCCATCGTTGAGAAGGTAAGTGTGGCGGCAACGGGTGGGATAAGAAGTATGTTGAAGCGATTGTAGACCTCCTCCATGGTAAGTATAATCGCACCTGTAAGAAGCTATGCGTGTTGCCTTATACTCTGGATCTAGAGCTGTCAGGAAAACTCCAACCATCGTGGAGTTCTTGTATGCTACATGTTGTTCCCTAGAAGTGGTGACAGGCATGAAGCTGTGAAGCTTCTCAAACATGCCTCAAAATGAAAAGTAGAAGATATGTAAAGGACGACCATTTTGCTTGGCCATGTATAAATCAAACTGAAGCTGGAGAATCTTGGCCTTGTTGTTCGCTTTGGCATACGTAGCTGCCAAAATATCCCACATCGCTTTGGCGGTGGGCTGGCTCACAATGTCGTTGGTGATCTATGTAGTGAGAATCCCATAGGGCCAAACACGTGCGTACGCGTCACTTTGCTTCCACGAAGCATTATCCCCAATCTTATCCGTCAGCTCGAGCATTGTCAGAACATACTCCTTGTTATTGCATTGCATAAGGGTTAAGAACTGCATGGACCACAACTCGTAGTTGATCCCATCCATCTTCACAATGTGAGTTGGGCCTTTGACGGCATCGGACGAAGAGAAGATGTCACCCTTGTTTTCTGACATGATGAAAAAGAACGTCGAAATGGAACTCGACAGGGGAAATAGACCCATCAAGCGAGTCTACACGGTCATATAGAGGATTGGTTGTATGTATAGGCTTATACAACCATCCTCATCACCCCTCGATTCGCACTAGGGTCCTGGGAGAGGCCACAGAGGTGCGTGAAAACCCGTAGTGACGTGCAGAGTCGTGCGGGGAGGTACTACAACATGCAGCAGCAGGTGTTGCGGTGCTTGGTTGCGTCGTTGAGGCACAAAGCCTACGCCACAATGTTGCATGCAGAGATGCGGAGGAGCGTTGGAGCCCTCTGTAGTTGCGCGGAGGTGCGTTGGGCTGCCTCCAAAGGAGGGGTGACGCCGATGGGCTGCCTTTGATGGAGAGGCGGCGGCGTGTGGTGTGGTCGTGAGGAGGTACAACGACAACGTGCAGCACGGAGGGGGTTGCGAGTGGGGTCTAGGGCACAATGGGGCCTGCGTTCATGACCATATTTATACAAGTAGCATAAGCAAATACCCAAATTGAAATTTGTTTGAGACGAAGGAAATACCGCAAGAAGGGGAGCGCACACGTGACCCCCTAACCTTTCCCCCTCCACCCCCACCCCCCGAAACCGCAAGAAGGGAATGGTACGACAGTGGGCTTTGACCGCACTGTTTATGCAGAGAAACGATTCTTCAACAATATTTTAAGGGCAAATACCAAGCCTGTATTGATTAATTTGACAAATAACAAATGTGTATTGATTAATTTAAGAAATACGAAATATCTACTGAGTAATTCTTTCGTGACATTTATAGATAATGAATCCATCTTTGATTTGATGAAAATTTTGTAGAAAAGATATGGAGTTGTTATATCTTCTCTTTGGGTGTTTTTATCTCAATTATTCATCATGTTTATTGTGTTATGTATTAAATATATTGGTCAGGAAATATACAGCTACATTGGCATACATATATAAGAGTTTTATGTGTATTTCTCTATATAAGCTGAGGCTTATGCCTCAAGACTACCCCTCACCACAATTCCAAGAAAAACGTCTCGTTCCACTTTTCATTTTTTTCAAACTTGCTAATATCACCATCTTTGATTATCATTTTTTTAGTATGTGCTTAGTAATATTTAAAATCTACTTGTCAAGTTACTAATCTAATTGAACTACAATACGTGTTCCTAGATTTATATGATTTTTTGGAAAATTTATTGGTTTCCAAATTCCCAAATGCCATAACAGGCATACGTGTAATTCCTAGATGTAATATGGGTTGGCCGTAAAAACTGTAGCCAAGTATATGGAGTGATGTGGCTTGGTGTTGATTAATATGAGTATAGCTTATGCTTATTCACTCTAACAAGTATCAAATGATGTGCTTATTCAATGTCTATTAACATTATCTATATAATATTATTCACTATCTATTGTTTAATAACATGTCATCATCTTTGTTTTATAACAATGTCTAATAACATTGTCTGTTTAAAAGCGCATATGCGGTATAATTGACCGCATATGTATTAGGACCTTGACCCTGCTCAGCCCTAAAAAGAAACCCCGCCTGATTAAAGTAGACCTCCCCAACCTCTCCAGCTCACCGCGAAAACCTAAAACCCTTCCCTCTCTTTGCTCCAGAACCTCCAATCGCCATCCAAGTATTCCCATTGCCTCCCCAGCTCCTCCAAGTGATGCCCACATCCTTCGAGTGCCTCTCTCTCCAATAAATCTCTCCACCTCTCTCGTTGTCATAAGTCTATGTCAGGCGACAACTTCTTTTCTCTGCTCTCTCTCCCCTTGTCGTTGTGCCTGTCGAGACCCATTTCCTCGATTCTAACTACTCTTTCTTCAATGTCGCATTTGCCAGGAGCCATCTCCTCGCTGCCAACAGTAACGTTTTGTTCTATTTTCCAAATTCTTTATTTTCTTTGGTATTTGGATATATATTCTGAACTTTCACAATTAAAGGTGATATATTGATAGCAGTTTATGTCATATTTCATCATGTTGTCATCCTCTATATAGGAATTCACTTCAGATTTTTTTTTAATGTAAACTGGGTGGCATCCTAAATTGGGACCCACCTCCAAAAAGTATATATATATATTACCCTATAGTATACATGAGTTACAACGAGTCACATGTTCCAATATACAGATAAAGACTTACATTGTTCAATTACATTTTCTAAGTAGAAACTTCTTCCCCCCCCCCCCCAAAAAAAACGACCTCATTCCTCGCACACCAAATGGCCCAAATCACCGCAAAAGGGTATGTCGAGTCCTCGTGACCGTAACCACAAACCGCTCTTATATCCCTCTAGAAGCTCGTGCTATCCCTCCCATCAAGCCAGGAAATGTTCGCCCTGCTCCACACCTGAGCTGAGGAAGGACATGAAAAAACAGACGATCCACCTCCTCCACTGCCGAGCCACATCTGTTGCAAGTCACATCCCCCACCCCCGTCATTTGTCCTCTGCATTCCTTGGCGAGTATCCTGCCAATCCTGAGCAGCCACAAGAAAATCTTGATTCGAATTGACACCCTGCTTCTCCAGATCAACCGTAGGCCCACTCCGAGCAATTCATCAACCTCATCTCCGTCCTCCACAAAAAAGCGGTAAGCCTTCTTGACCAAAAATCTACTGTCCCTCCAAACGTAGTGATCTTTTCCCCTGACGGGTCCTCCACCAGTTCCGCCTGCATGGCCAAAAACTCCTCTACCCTCTGATCCGACAACAACGAGGCAAACAACGGAGATCACGCCCCTTGCTCCCAGACCTTCTGAACTGTCACCTCATTATTTGTCGCTAACTGCAAAAGACGAGGATACCGCACCCCCAGCATCCCCTCTCCCGAACAATCATCCCTCCAGAACCAAAAGCTCGCTCCATCCCTAAGCATCGGTCGCACCTGACTGACCATCTCTGGAACCACTTGAGAAATGCCCTTCCACAAAGACGACGCTAGCTGCCTCGCAGTCACTTCCAGTGACGTGGATTTCCCATATATTTTCCTCACCAACCTGCAAACCAACTCCTCCGACCTCCCTCATAAGCGCACTACTCATTTTACCATGAAAGCCTTGTTCATTTCACTTAGTCGCATCACCCCCAACCCTCCTTCCTTCTTCGTCGTCATCATCCTAATCCAGTCCACCAACTGAACCCCCCTCCTATTTTGCCTCCCATCCGACCAAAAGAATATGTGCATCACTACAAACGAGGTAATAGTTCAGATGTCATATGCATGTTTAGGAACCATCTCTCAGAATTTGTAATCGCATTTTTTATAGTTCATGCTTGCAATTACTTTTTTTGATAATTTGTAATTGGTAATCATTTCAACTGCTAATTTATAGTGATGGCTTCAAACTAATTTTCTAGGTGGGATGTTAGTTTATAGTGATGGCTTCAAACTAATTTTCTAGGTGGGATCCATCATCATATCCGTATGTGTTATTATGTTTATTTGAAATCACATCAAATCTATAGTACAACAATAAAGTCTTTTCTCACATTAAATAGGGTCAGCTACATGGATTCCTCGCCTCCATTCAGATCTGTCATTATCGGGCCTAGATCCTAAAAACTAAGATCCCTTCATATAGACATCAAATCTATAGTATTTGAATTTATTTTTTTATTTTATTAATATTACAAACCGCATAATATGCATATACTTCACGTACTCCACCGCAAATCTGCTTAATCGCTTCAGACTACATAATGACCGAACGAATACCGCATACAGACATTCTGAAATGAAACTTGAAAAGCTATTATAGATATTCTTATGTGCCTATATTTAATAACTCTAACAAAATGAAACTTGAAAAGTTATTGTAGATATTCATGTACCTTGATGTTAGTATTTTTCGACTCAAATGCTTGAATTGCTTATATGTTGTACCTTTACCATAGTGGAATTTCTTTGAATGTGTTTCTGACAAAACTTAGTGTTTAATAATTCCAATTAAGTATACATTGCCTTGATTTTAATTTTTTTCTCTAAAAACTAAGACTTACGCCTCGACCGCCTTCAGGCTTACGCCTAACCTCATATATGGGAAAATTGCCTCGTACTGTCTCACATTCTTTTAGACGTCAATATTACCTTAGTTGACCCCTACTACCATACTGGAGTGTGAGACCTACCACTTATCAGCTCAGATGCAACACCAGAGCCTTTTTTCGGCTTCTAATTGGAAACTCTTGGTATTTGGACTTAAACACACGAATATATGGGGCCCCAATCGGATTCATGATCATCATGGTCACCAGTATTATCTTACCTTTATGGATGATTTTTTTTTGAAGCCAAGAAAGGGGGAGACACTCATAGGTGTTCACCCCAAGATTGTATTAATAAAAAGGAGAATAAAAAACAACTACAAAGAGACGCTCTAGGCGAGCCACGAGTTTAACAAACCCGACACATAGGTATAAACATTTTCCTTGTAAAACCTATGACCAGAGAACAGCAGCACATTCCTAGCCAGCCAAATCGACCAGATCAACGCGAGCGGCCGAAGCAGCTCCCTCCTCGACCGATGCCTGGCCGCAACCAAGCCACCACAGAAAGCCTTAACGCTTGCCCTGCTGACCCAACCCAACTCTGGGTCATCCCAAACAGGCGCCATAGACTGACAGGAGAAAAAGAGATGCTCCAATGTCTCAATCCCATCACCGCACATCAAGCATCTATCAGAGACTACGCCAAGAAGCCTAGAACAACGGTCCCGCGTCATTAGCCGCTTCCTCCTGAACAACCAGAAGAAGAAGGCAATCCTCGCGGGAAGACCCAGCCCCCAGAAGAACTCGCAGTCTCTAGCAAGCTCCGCCGAAAGAGAGGGAGGGGGCCTGCAGATCGTCGAATAAGCCCTTCTCATGGAGAACGAGCTCCCGCGCCAAACCCAGTGATCCCGTTCCGCGGAAGGCCCCTTCACCTCCCTAAGCACGTCAAGCAGCCGCATGAACTCCTCCAGGCGTTGATCAGAGAAATTGGAACGGAACACCGGCATCCGGTTCCCATCCGACCAGCAAGAAGCAACCCGCACATCCTGGTTCGTCATCAAAGCATATAGACGAGGGAAACGCAATGACAATGCCCCTCCATCCGTCCAGTCGTCTTTCCAAAAAGCAAAGAACAATCCATTCCCCAGCAATGGTCTGAATAACATCCGAAAGTTGGGAGTGACCGACAAAACTCCCCTCTAAAAAGGCGAGGGCCTTAGCCCCAGCGCGCCGGCCACTGCAACGCCCTCTGGCGTCGCACCTGTGACCACGTAGATCCGTCGAACAAGAGTGGTGCAGAGATCCTCGCCGCTCCCCCAGATCCTAGCCACCCACTTCAGCAACAGGGTCTCGTTCAACTCGCCCAGCCGATAGACCCCAAGCCCGCCCTCGCACTTCTGGAGAGTGATACCCTCCCAGCTGACAAGGTGAATACTAGCGGAGCCCTGCCCGTTCCTGCCCCACAAAAAACGTCGCATCAGCCCCTCCAACCTTCTCCTAATGCCAGTTGGCATGAGCCTCGTGGACGAATAGTAAACCAGCATAGCGGAAAGCACCGCCCTCAGGAGCACCAGCCCCCCCCCCCAGATAAGATCGCGGCCTTCCAACCCGCGAGCCGCTTCTCCACCTTCTCAACCAGTAGTAGCCAATCCGCCAACTTCGATCTCCTAGTGGCCAGCGGCAAGCCCAGATAGTGTATGGGAAGCCCGGCGCACTCAGTCCCCGTCGCCAAACCACAAAGACTCGCCTCCTCCTCACTCATAGAGAACGGAACCATCCTAGAGTTGTTAGCATTCTGCAGCAATCCAGACATCTCACTAAAAAGCTCAAGCGTTGCAGACATGCCTTTAGCCTCATCGAGACCCCCTTCAACGAAGAAAATAGTGTCATCAGCGTATTGGAGCAGCGGGATCCTCAACTCATCCTCAAGTAACCGCCCGTGAGCCCAACCTGCTGCACCCAGTCAACCATACAAAGCAAGAACATCTGCCGCAATGATAAAGAGCAAGGGAGCGAGAGGGCAACCCTGCCTCACCCCCCTCTGCGGTTGGAAAATCCCCCTCCGGACGCCCATTCACGAGGACGCCATAGATGCCGTAGTCAAGCACCGCTTCATCCAAGTTATCCAGATCTCGGGAAATCCTCTCCTATGCAATGCCGCCCAGAGAAAATGTCGGTACAAGGTGTCAAAAGCCTTCGAGAAGTCCAACTTCCATAGTAGAGCATGTTTCCGCTTCTCTTCCAATCCCGTAACAACCTCAGACGCCATGACCAAGCTGTCTGTACTTTGCCTCCCCAGCACGAAGCCGGGTGAAATGGGGAAATAAAGTGCTCTAGCACTCTACTCAATCTAGTCGTGAAGACTTTAGCAACAATCAAATACAATGGTTGGAGATAGCAATAGGCCGGAACTCCTCAGTCCTTTCTGCATCGACCCTCTTTGGAAGGAGCACCACAAGAGCCTTGTTGACCCGCTCAAAACCTGCATTGCAACGGTAGCATTCTACCACCACATCAAGCACCTCCCTGCCAATTAAATCCAGAAGTCTCTATAAAAAGGAAATGGGGGAAACCATCCGGGCCCGGCGCGCCATCGCCATTGAGATTCCACACTGCCATCTTCAGCTCCTCCAAAGTCACCGCCTGAGTCAAGCTAGAAGCATGAGCTTCCGACAAGCGCACTGCTACCGAACCAGTCCACCTCCAACTCCTGCCGGCCCCCTTGCCGAGAACTCCCGAAAGTGGTCCGCAACGCTCTTCCTAACTCTCGGTTTCCCCTCCACCCGCACTCCACCAACGATCATCGACCAGATGACATTCTCCTTCCGTCTCCCACTAGCAACCTTGTGGAAGAAGGTCGTTTTCGCGTCACCCTCCCTGAGCCATATGTGCATGGATCTCTGCTTCCACTAGGTGACTCTCTTCATGTCTTCGTCAATAATCTTCTTCTGCGCCTCCACTCTCTGCCTCAACTCGTCCGCCGCCAGGGGATGCTCATCCTCCCAAGAGGTCCAGCACACTGACCACACCCAGCCGCGACCCTGATCGCGCAGCAGGCCTCTCTCGAATCCTTCTTGAACTCGCACAGCCGCGTCCGCAAAGAGTTCAGCTTCCGGACGAACCTCGTCGTCGCCGAGCCAGCAACAGAGATCGAATTCCAGTGCGAAACCACCAGGTCCCTCAACGAATCCTCAAGCAGCCAAGCCTTCTTCGTAGCGGAAGAAGCCACGCGGAGGCGGGAGTTCGCCGGAGGTCCCACAGGATGGGCGTGTGATCAGACCTAGTACGAGGCATGGCAGCAACGAACGACAGTGGGAAGACCTCTAAAAGCTTCGCCGAAGCCGAAACCGATCCAGACGTGATCTGGAGTTCGCGTTACGCCAGGTGTACTTAGTGCCCACAGCATCTAGAACCTCCAGCTCCAGCGAATTCACCACCTCCACGAAGGCCTCAGAGCCGGGTCCTGATAGTCCCTCAGCCTCGGCCTGTCTGAAGAAAGAAACGTAACATTGAAATCTCCTCCCACCAATCAGGGGATGCCCGGGGAAAGCCTCCCTAGCGGCCCTCAAGTCCGCCCAAAGTTGATGCTGCGTCGACGCCTGACACGGACCATATACGCAAGATAGCGCCAACATCATCCCCGAGTGCAGCACTCCAAAAGAACCGTCAGGACGTGGGTCCCCCTTGCCTCCGCACGTAGGGCGAGAGCCGAGCCCCTCCAAGCTATAAGCAACCCGCCCGCAGAGCCAACCGCCCCAACCGAACTAAAATCAGAGATCGATCCCGCACCAAAAGACTGCCAAACCATGCTCGTGAACGAGTCCAACTTAGTTTCTTGCAAGAACACAACATCGCAACCCCACTCTACAAACCTCGAACCCAATACTCTACTCTTCTCCGGTCGCCCAGACCCCTTACGTTCCACGTGAGAATCTTCATTAACACCCACTTCTGACCCCTCCCCCCAAACTCACCACACATGTTGCCTTCGCGACCATAAGCTTCAGCTCTGAGATTGGCGTTGGTCCCGCCGCGACAGCCCTGGAACGCTGCCTTCTCCGGAATCTTTTTCTGGATCTCTTATCAGCCTCCCCTTCCCCAACAGGAATAGCCGCCAAGCACCCAACGCCCCTGTCCAGAACGGGCGGGTCCTCCTGGCATGCCACAACCGTACCAGCCGCCGAGCATCCACCCCCGCGCTGAGGTCTGCGCAGGCCACCCCCTGACCTCGGGCAGAAATAGCTTGTCACCGCCAACCTCCCGGTCAACACCGTCGTTGTCACCACAGCTACCGCACCGATCCCAGCTCGCCAGGTCAGGGCACGGGGGCTGGCACCCCAAAGTTCCCCCGGAAGAATGCTTTGCGTAGGATCCACAAAGAGAGTCCGCCAAACCTTACCCCGAAAGGGTCAGGCTTGCGGATCCGAAGAAGCCCGCATCCGAGCACAGAACGCCCGTGCAAGCAACCCGAGTGAGTACCGGGTCCAAAGTCCCACGCTGAGCCAGGAGTAAGTCTGCTTGCAACATCCGGAAACGCGGGTCCATAAATGGCACCCGCGGAAGAAAAGGAAGCGCCAAAGTATCACCTGTCACGTTCAAAGGCAGCCTAATCGACGCCTCGAGAGCGCGGAAACTTCGGAAGAGCGGTTCCCGAAACGGCTGATCAGAGCCACAGAAGAATCACACAAGGGGTCACACGAAGAGTCAGGCGTCGTCACCTCCTGAGAAGACCGTTCCCCTTCCAGCGGAGAAGGCCAAGCGACGCCACCAGGCACCGCCTGGCCCGGTGGCGGAGGTGGAGTGATAGTTGAAACAAAGCCAATACTCTAGATGTACCTGAGGGCTCTCTTATATAGGAGAATAGCCCTGGGTTAATTACAAGATAAGAACACTGAGAAAAAGAAATTAGAATAAGAACACCACTATATGATATTTTAACTTAACACTCCCCCTCAAGCTGGAGCATATATATCTATCATGCTCAGCTTGGACCAACACTTCTGAAAAGGACTTCGTGCTAGAGCCTGGGTGAAGATGTCTGCTGTCTGATCTCCTGTAGACACGTGAGATGTAGATATGAGTCCCTTCTGGATCAGATCTCGAGTGAAATGGCAGTCCACCTCAATATGCTTCGTTCGTTCATGGAAAGCAGGGTTATTTGCAATGAATAATGCGGCTTGATTATCACATAATAGCTGCATAGGAAGAGGAACATCTATGGAAAGATCAGTCAACATCGATCTAACCCACATCATCTCTGTACTCCCTTGGTCCATGGCTCTGTATTCAGACTCTGCACTAGATCTGGCAACTACAGTCTGCTTCTTGCTTTTCATGAGACAAGTGAGTGTCCAACAAAAACAGCAAACACTGAAGTAGACTTCCTGTCCGTGGGGCATCCTGCATAGTCAGCGTCTGCACATGTTGTTACCTCCAGTGAACTATCCTACTAAATAGGAGTCCTGAACCAGGTGAGTTCTTCATATATATCAAGATCATATAGATAGCATCCATATGAGTCTTTCTGGGACACTCCATGAATTGGCTAACCTTGCTTACTGCAAACATAATTATCTGGCCTGGTGATAGTCACATATAGGAGCTTCCCCACAAGTTCCCTGTACCTCCTGCTTTCAACTTCTTCAGTGTCATCATCATACAATTTCACACTTGGATCCATAGAAGTCATAGCTGGCTTGCACCCAGTCATACCCGTCTCAGAAAGGAGATCCATGACAAACTTCCTCTGGGTCATCACTAGACCACGATGATTCCTGACAAATTCTAACCCCAGGAAGTAGTGAAGGGTGCCAAGATCCTTGGTCACAAACTCCTTACCTAGGAACTTCTTGGCTACCTGAATGCCCTGAGCATTATCTCCTGTCACAATAATGTCATCTACATAGACAAGAATGGCAACCGTACCTCGGTCTGTCTTCTGAACAAATAGAGAGTGGTCCGCAGTGGACCTCTTAAATCCCTGTTGCTCAATCAATTCAGACAGCTTTTGATACCAAGCTCTAGGACTCTACTTTAGTCCATATATGGCCTTATGTAACCTGCATACCTTCTGTGACTCCCCCTCAGCAGTAAACCCAGGTGGTTGCTGCATGTAAACTTCCCCGTGAAGGTCTCCATAGAGAAACGCATTCTTCACATCAAGCTGAAATAACGGCCAATCACGTGAAACAGCAACAGCTAGTAAAATTCGAAGCGTCGAGTGTCTCGCTACTGGAGAGAATGTGTCTTGATAATCCACCCCATATGTCTGGGTGAAGCCACGGGCCACCAACCTCGCTTTGTAGCGATCCACACTCCCATTTGCGTTATGCTTAATAGAAAATATCCACTTGCAGCTGACAATCGAAGCACCAAGTGGAGGAACAATAGACCATGTCCCGCGAGCTGTTAAGGCCGCAATTTCTTTTTCCATTGCCTGACGCCACCTGCTGTCCTGTAAAGCCTCCATATATGTTCTGGGTATAGTAACCACGGAGAGACCAACTACAAACTTCTTGTACTCGTCTGAAAGATGATCCAAAGACACATGTGTCGCAAGTGAGTATTTGGCATATTGACGACGTGGCTTCCTCGGCGCAATAGGAACATCCAAATCGTCCTCCTCAGTGTCCTCTACAGCAGAGTCATCCTGTAAAACGCCAGTGCCATCGGTAGAAACAGTGTTATCATGACATACCTTAGGTGTGCTAGAAGATGTGGACGGCTGATGAGCAGAAGTGCTAGTAGAAGACCTGCGAGTGTAAACAATGGGTAAAAATTTCGACTCAGGTGGTGGTGGTGGTGGTGGAGGCGGTGGTGGCGGAGGCGGTGGTGGCGGTAGAGATATATGATGCTCAGGTTCGGCTGATGTGATGGATGGAGGTGGAGGAACAATATCGTTTGCATTGTCATAGAATAACCTGTCACCTGTAGGAGAAAAATACATGATAGACTCAAAGAACATGACATCTGCACTCACATAATATCTCCTACTCACTGGATCATAACATCTATACCCTTTTTGAGTACGAGAGTACCCAACAAACACACATTTGATAGCCCTTGGAGAGAGCTTATCACGACCAGGGGTACAATTATGCACAAATGCAACAGACCCAAAGACACGAGGTATGAGGGAGAAGAGGTCCTTCTCGGGAAACGCAATCAAGAAGGGAACCTTCTCTCCTAGAACTGTAGACGGCATACGATTCACCAAGTAGCATGCAGTGAGAACCGCATCCCCCCAAAAAGAATGAGGGGCACGACTATGGATCAACAATGTCCGAGTTATATCAAGAAGGTGGCGATGTTTGCCTTTGCGTTCCGCCACACCATTTTGTTGTGAAGTGTAACTACAAGAAGTTTGATGAATAATGCCCTGAGAGCTGAGGAAATCGGACAAATGTAATGTTGAAAATTCTAAAGCATTATCCGTCCGAATGACTTAAATATTGGTAGAGAAGATGTTATTAACTTCCAAAATAAATTTTCGAATAATAGCACCAGCTTCAGACTTTTGTTTTAACAAGAAAACCCAAGATCATCTGGAAAAATCATCAACAGCAACCATATAATACCGATGTCCCTGAAGATCAGGTACACGACTCGGACCCCAAATATCAAAGTGAAACAGTTCAAAAGACCGACTACTATGACGACTCGGACGAACTGGAAACGAAGACCTATGGTGTTTCCCAAGCTGACAGGCTTCACAATCCAATGTGGTACGGGTAGATATCTGCGGCAAGACATGACACATCTTCTGCAGAGGCAGATGGCCAAATCGAAGATGCCAAAGGAATGGAGAAATGGATCCTGAGGGAATAGTAGTGGCACCAGCACATGAAGATATAGCAAGCTTATACAAGCCTTTCTGCTCACGGCAACTTCCAATCATCCTGCCAGTCAGTATGTCCTGAAACACAAAAGTAGAGGGGTCGAAGATGGCACGGCAATGTAAATCTTTTGTAAGTTGGCTAATTGATAACAGGTTCATCTGAAAGTCAGGTGCGTGTAAGACATTCTGAAGGCTCAAAGAAGATGTCAGGGTGATCTCCCCCTGACCAACAATGGATAATCGGACCCCATTGGCAATGACCACAGATCGTCCTGTTGCAAGTGCTCTGTAGGTAGTAAATTGCTGTCTGTCGCCGCACATATGATGAGAGGCTCCGGAATCCATAATCCAATCTGTCAGGTCTGAGCAAGTAGTACTGGTAAGTGCATAAGGTGTACCTGATGAGCTAGAAGACGCTCTGGTCAAAGCTACAGCATCCGTAAAAACTTGGAGATGAAGACGAGGGTGTAATGATCATGTCACGAAGTCGTGAGACGAGATCATCAAAGCGAGCATCTGGAAGAGGTGCAGCGGTAGCCTCAGTCTGCTCTGCAACCCGTGCAGAGGATGGATACCCATGCTTGTGAAAGCATGTCTCCTCAGAGTGGCGTGGACGGTGGCAGTGAGTACAGGGGCCGCGGTGTCTGCCTCCCCCTCTACCACGAGGTCCACGACCCCGGAAATGTGATGCTCCTCCTCTGCCATGAGTGGCAGCCATAGCTGTAGGGGTAGGTTGTGCTGTAGATGTCGATGCTGAAGTAATCCTACTCAATCTCTTATATACCTCCTCCATTGGTGGAATGGTCTCGCCAGTCAGAAGTTGAGTACGGGCTGCGTCGTACTCAGGATCAAGGGAGGACAGAAATACACGTCATTGTAGCATTTCTGTATGCCTGTTGTTGTTCCGTACTGGCAGTGATCGGCATGAAGCTATGCAGTCTCTCGAACATCCCTCGTAGATGAGAGAAATGTGCATGTAATGGCTTCCCATTCTGTTTCGTAGAGAAGATGGCGAACTGTAACTGGAGAATCTTTCTCTCATTCTTGGACTGCCCATATGTCGCAGCCATGATATCTCACATAGCCTTTGCTGTGGGTTGGTTCACAATATCATTTGCAATCTCCGTAGTCAGCATCCCAGATAGCCAAATACGGGCATATGCATCGTCTTGCTTCCATGTCGCATTTGCTCCAGTCTTGTCCTCCGGCTCAGATTCTGTCAGAATGTGCTCCTTGTTGTGGCACTACATAAGGGTGCGGAACTGCATAGACCATAGTTCATAGTTGGTCCCATCCATCTTGACTATAGGGGTTGGGCCTTTGAAGGCACCCGAGGATGTAAACACGTCACCCTTGTTGTCTGACATGATTGATGAAGAGCCTAGGACCGACGTAGATAACTAAAGTAGGCGGTCTACAGAATCATATGAGGGGAAGGTTGTATGTGTAGACTCATACAACCATCCCTAGGCCTCGTTGGAGCACCGACCCTAGTTTTGTGCCTCCGGGGAGAGGTCGGCTAGATCCGTTGTGGCTGCGAAAACACCTAGGACCCGTCGGAGGGCGACACGATGTTGCTAGGGCCGCTTGGCGGTGCGGGGCCGGCCGGGGTGGCGCGGGGCTGACAGGAGCCGCTCGGGACTGGCAGGGGCGGCGCGATACCGCCTGGAGAGGCTCGGAGGCGCCTTGAGAGGCGCGGGACTGCCCGGAGAGGCGGGACAGCGCCTGGGTTCGGCGCAGGGGCGCCTGAGAGCGGCGCGGAGGGTCGCCTGGGCGCTAGGGCGGCGGGAGAGAGAAGCCGGGTGCACGCGGGGCGGGTGGGTTGGAGGCGCGCCGAGGGGGTGGAGGGGCTTAGGGTTAGGGTTTTGGGTGGGGATACCGAAAACCCGGTCTAGGACCGTTGCTCCGATACCATGATAGGAGAAACAAAGTCGATACTCTAGATGTACCCGAGGGCTCTCTTATATAGGAGAATAGCACTAGGTTAATTACAAGATAAGTACACTGAGAAAAAGAAATTAGAATAAGAACACCACTATATGATATTTTATCTTAACATGGAGTAAGGAGCCGGACCTGTAGCCCGAAGGAAGAACGACTAACCTCCAAAAGCACCGCCGACACGGGAGATATCCCGAGAGGGCACTCCATCAGGACCAAAGCCACCTTCGGGTCGTTGCCCGGCGCCGTACCATCCTCCAAGACCTTCAAAACCGTGCCCAAATGCTTTAGGGACGGGCCTAACGCATGGAGTGAACGCGACAAGAAGGGTGTCCCGCGCACCTGCGCCACCCGAACGACCGGTCGATCAACAACACCACCAGCGAACCTTAGCAGCCTCCAAACGACAGCACCGTCCGACCCAGAGGCCAGAAGGGCTCCTCTCTGCCGAAACGTGAGGCCGCGAGCACAGACTCGACCTACCCCCAGCGAGACAACGTCGCCCTTGAACTCGCCATTGAAGAAGCGCGAGAGTTCAGCCTCCACCAACTCCTTGGACGGGGCAGCGCTCCGACCCCCAACCAGAACTCCGATCAAGATGCCTGCGATACCCATCTTGCCGTCTGAAACGTCAACCTCGACTGAGGTAACAACCTTGCCAGGAACCCCACCCGCCTTCCCACCGCCTTTAGTCGTGCTACGCAGCATCTCACCCTCCGAACCGCGAAAGCCACAGTAGCGGCTACCGGGGCTTCAACTTCTGCCTTCGTCTCGCACTGGCTTTGGCGATGACCCAAACCTCCACAAGAGAAGCAGCGTGGAGGGAGAGAACAAGATGAGGCAAGATGACCCCGCCCTCCACAACAGAAGCAACGCCTCCCTGGCTTCCGATGAGACACCACCCTCCAGCCACCACCGTCACCGGCATCTCCACCCAGCGAACTATCTTCCCGATGTAGCCCTCCCTCCCGCTCGCGCTTTCGAGCCTCCCTCTCTACGTCCACCCGGCAGACCTCATGTCACGCTCGCGCTCCCCTCTTCACTCCCCTCCACTCACTCTTTTCATGGGTTTTTATTATGAAGAATAAGTTGAATGTATGCTTTAGAATTATTCAATTTATTAATGAAATAAAGATGTAATTTGGTATTATTACAAAAACTATTCAATCAAAAAATGCTCGAGAATTGTTCTCTGCACAATTACGAGATTTTCACTTTCTATAGGGATTTTTTGCCATACCTCATGTGTTCATGCCTCACAACAAATGGTGTTATCAAATTCAAGCATCAGTTGCATCGCATATGCTTAATGTTGTCATGACTCTTCTCATACAGGTGAATTTTCAATCATTATAATGTGGAGATGTGATATAGCTTTGTATCTAATTAATCATCTTCCCTCAACAATTGCTAAAAAATTATATTTTTATCATTTGATCTTTGACATGCTTCGTAAGGCATTTTGAAGTATGGCCTTTAAACGTCGTCTTAAGAGTAGAAGGGAAAAACTTGCCACGTGAGCAATTAAGTTGTCTTTCTAGACTACTCTAGAAAATAGAAATTGTGTCATTTCTTTGATTCAAGAAGCCATGGACATTATTGCAATGCAAATTTGACCTTTTTCGAGGTGGCTCATTCTTCTCTACAATCAAGAATCAGGCCTTAGTTGGGCCTTAATTGGTCCTGCTGAGGACATCCTTCAAGCTCGGAGGGAGTAAGCTCACTTACAAAAGAAGGCCATTTATGGTGTCAAACAAAGTCCTAAAACATGGTTCTAGAAGCTTCCCAATGTGTTTGAGAGCAAAGATTTTTTTTTGCTAAATCATCATCAAATCATCTATTTTTTAATGAGAGGAATAGACAGATGAACTATAGCATGTTAATATGCATTGATTATAAAGCCATGATCGGTGATAATAAGCATGGGTTCGGACAAATGAAGCAGATGCTACCAAATCACTTTGTTATCAAGGATATGGAACTACCAAAATATTTCCATGGGTTAGAGTTAGCCGGTAATTGTAGAGCACTAGTTTTGTCACATATGGTGTTGATCTTTGGCATGTGACCGTCTCAGCATGTGTCAAATTAGTTCAAATTCCTATCGATCCCAAGGATCCTTTATATAATAAAGGCAAGAGAGTATATTGGTGATGCAAAATTCGGTGTTCAATATTTAGTTGGAAGGTTCATTGAAAAAAAATAAACAGTATCCGGGTGATGACGTGAAAATATTGAGGTGGATATTTTTATTCATTTTTAATATAAAGTATAAATCTAATGCATGTAATATTATAAATCATGTATGGTCATTAACTAACCGGATAAAAATCCTCGTTGAATTATATTCAAACTTTACGCAGCTACCTTCTACCTTTTACTTTATACTGAAGGAAATTATGAAAAATCAAAGTTCCATTCAGTGAACATCTCAAAAAGTATAAATAGACTGACTAATCAATCTACTCGGGTGACCATTGCAACGCTAGTTAATAAATGGACAATATTGTCAATTGGAGGGAAAGCTTCTCTCTCACTATTACTTAACCTGACACCTCCTTCTCACTTGGAAAACAACTTGTGAGAATGCTTAGGTAGGTCTACTAGGAGGCAGACATGCTAATATAAAGCCATCACAGTGGGGACATCACTAGATATTACAGCAAAATGTGATGACTATTTACAGGTCAGCCTTATCTAACGGAAATCCACTACAGGATTATGTACTTATCAAGGGGACACTCTGGTTCCATCGAGGAGCAAGAAATAAGCAAGAGTACCTCTTTCGAGTGTAGAGAGCGAATACAAGGCAATGGTCCACATGGCAGCAGAGATGTTGATTGATTCCGACTAGGCCAACTAGTCGGCCGATTTTTGTTGGAGATACTATTTTTTATTTTTAAAAAAAACTTATCCTGATGCGCTTAATGTTTTATAAAATTCAATTAATTCTTTTATCTTATTATGATAGTAGAAAAATGTACAAATCGCTGTAAATATATAAGAATATATGCATAAAAAATTTATATATTTAAAATGATTAATAAAATTTAAAGACAATTAAAGCCCGGCTAAATCCGATTAGTCATTCGCCTATCGATTAATCCTTACTCAGTGACTCAGCGGACCGCGTATCGATTTTTGCAACTTTGGAGCTAAGATGTGACAACTCTATAACCATGTGTATAGTAAACAACCACATGTTTAATGAGAAAAAAGAAATGTAGAGATTGTTGTCTTTTTACCAAGGATCTCATCCAATCAAACTTCTGTAGACTTTCAATGTCTCTTCTATAGCCAAACCACGGACATGTTCACCACGGAAATTCTCTAATGCTTCCTTTAAGCGATGTTGTCGCAAGCTAAGCATGTTAGATATCAATGCTCCACCATGAGGAATGTTAGAAACCCTTCCAGGGAAAAGAGCAAGGTTTAAAAAAGTGTGAGATGGTCCGAGACGTTTTCCCCGAAATTGAGGCGAGGCATAAGCCTCGAGGCGGTCGAGGCGTGAGCCTCATTTTTTTGAAAAAAATAAAATTAAAACAAAATACCTTAAAAAGTATATAATATTAAGTTTTGCAAAAAACACAACAACAACAACAGAGCCTTTTCCCACAATTAAGTAGGGTCGGCTACATGAATTTTTCGCCTCCATTCAGATCTATCTTGGGTCAATCTCGGGATTATATCCAAAAAACTAAGATCCCTTCGTATATTCTCTTTCCAACACTTCTTGGGTCGTCCTCGACCTCTCTTAGCCGGCTCAACATCCCAACACTCGCATCTCCTAACTGGTGCATCCGCTGATCTTCTTTGCAAATGATCAAACCATCTTAAGCAGTTTTCTCGCATCTTATCCTCGATCGGAGTTACACCAACTTTCTTTCTGATTGCATCATTCCGAATCCGATCTTTACGTGTGTGTGTGTGTGTGTCCACACATCCAACATAGACTTTTTATTTCTGCTACAGCCATTCTCTGCATGTGTCTATGGTTCACAGGCCAACATTCAGATCCATAGAGCATAGCAGGTCTCCGGCAGCTTTGTAAAACTTTCCTTTAGTTTTTAAAGGAATTTTCTTATCACAGAGAATAGCAGAGGCTCCTCCACTTTAGCCAGCATGCATTTATTCTATTAGTAACATCTCCATCAATTCCTCATCATGTTGCAAAATAGATCCCAGATATCTAAAAGAATCTCTTTTCCAAATGTTATTGTCACCAATCTTCACCTCAATTCATTCACCATTGCTTCCATCAAAGGTGCATTCCATATATTTCGTCTTAGCCCTACTTATACGAAATCCTTTAGTCTCCAATGCATGTCTCCAGACCTCAAGCTTCTCATTTACTCCATCTCTAGTCTCGCCTATCAACACAATATCATAAGCAAATAACATACACCAAGGTAGCTCATCCTGAATGTGACTTGTCAACTCGTCCATAATCAAAGTAAAAAGAAATGGACTCAAAGCTGAATCTTGATGTAAACCAATGTTGATGTCAAAATAGTCAGTCTTCGCAGACGGGAACCTTATACAAGATGAAGCCCTATCATACATGTCCTTTATGAGGTTAATGTATAGGACTGGTACTTGTCTCTTCTCCAAAACTCTCCACAATATCTCTCGTGGGACGGAATCATAAGCCTTCTCCAAATCAATAAAGATCATATGGAGGTTCTTCCTTTTAGCTATATAAATCTTCATTTTTCTCCTCAGCAAATGGATGGCTTCAATAGTTGAGCGACCTAACATGAATCCGAATTGGTTTTCTTTTACGTTGGAAATTTTCCTCAGCCTTCTTTCGATCACACGTTCCCAAATTTTCATAGTGTGACTCATCAGCTTAATAACTCTGTAATTTGAACAAATGTCACCTTTATTCTTATAAAGAGGCACCACGATACTCCTCCAATCTTCAGGCATTTTCTTGCTTCGCCAAATAACATTGAATAGATTCGTAAGCCAAGTCAAACCGCGCTCACCTAAAACTCTCCATACTTCTATAGGGATGTCATCCGGTCCTACACATTTCCCAGGCCTCATAACCTTCAACGACTCCTCTACTTCCTTTCTTTGTATTCGTCTATAGCTTGCACGATTCAAGTAACTTTCACTACTAGCTAGATCACCCAAAGTGATCTCTATATTTCCTTCCACAATGAAAAGTTTATGGAAGTACTGCCCCCATCTAGTCTCTATGTCCTTCTGAGTAACAAGCACGTGACCTTCCTCGTCCTTAATGCATCTCACTTGAGAAAGGTCTTTGATTTTTCTTTCTCTTGCTTTGGCCAACCTGAATATATCCTTCTGGCCCTCCTTAGAATAGAGATTTTTATAAAAAAAAAAACTTCATAAGCTTTTGACTTAGCTTCGCTGACAGCCTTCTTTGCTTCTTTCTTCATTATTTTGTAGTCTGTGACAGTTTTCGCCATTCTGTCCTTAGACAGAGCTTTAAAGCATGCTCTTTTAATTTTTAGCTTCTCTTGCACCCCTTCACTCCATCACCAAGCCTCCTTTTGACCTGGAGCTCCTCCCTTTGACTCGCCTAGTATCTCTTTGGTTACCTTTCGGATACAAGATGCTACTGCCTCCCACATCTCATTTGCACTTCAGCTACAAAGTTTTGCCAAAAACATATTCAAAAAAATCAGACTAGTAAAAGATACAACACATAAGCGATAAAAGCATTGAAGTTCAAAAAAACTAATATTAAGCCACTAATATACGAAATATCAAGTTTCAACTTCAACGATATATGAGTACTGAACTAAAGTATATACTTAATACTAAAAGTACAAAAGAAACCTATTGTTTAGTGATCAAAGTAAAAAAATGTTGATATACCTTGAATCTCAACCATGTCTTGCTGGACATAGTTGGATAACCATCATATGCATCTCCTGCCATATCATACCCCAACAAGACGGGGGTCTCGCAACTCATACAATCAAATAACAAAATTAAGTTGCAAACTTGAACTAATATAAACAATTTATTAAAATTTAACTAAAATCTATGTGCAATAGAACTAGTATGTGTAGATGTGCGATAAATTGATGTACAAGATCATTAAGCTTCGCTTATTTTAGGCGATCTTTTCTTTTTTGCTTGGAGCTATATATAGAAATATGCAACTATGCAAGGTTTAACATCAAAACATAAAAACAAACATAAAAAAATAATTCTTAGGTAAAAAATGATCGGGTGCAAAGCAAATAACCAAAAAGTAAAAAAAACCTCCAACTCGGGGCTTACGCCTCCGCCTCACCTCGAGCGCTTCAAACGCCTCAAGCCAGGTCAAGGAGTACGCCCCACCTAGAGGACCTAAGGCGTGCGCCTTGGGACAATTTTGGCGTGCCTCGCCTCGAGGCGTACGCCTTTGCGCCTCGAGGCGTCGCTTTTTAAAACCATGGACGAGAGGTAGTGTTGTCTTTTCACATTCTTATATACTCTTCCTAACCCTAGCCCCTCTCCTAAATATAGGGTTCAATAAAATATAATATGTCTCTTTTACATAAAATAACTTGGGTATATCGAATTTGACGGAGCAAAGAGGAAAAGAAGAAAAAGGGAGCATAACGAAGAGGGAGAAGATGAGGGAAGGAAGAATTTACTTAATACTCACATGATTGTGGAGCAGCTATGATCGACTCGTGTTCTTGCCTCAGAGGACGGCGATGTTACTCGAAGCTTTGGCTAGTTCGTTGGTGGATTTCAGCAGCACGGAGATTGGACTCTGCGGATCGCATCATGACGGAGATCTTCGCTGGAGTTTGCGGAGGCCACTGTCATTGGATCCTCCACCGTCTTCCCTCCTCCCTCCCCCCCCCTTCTCGATCTTTGTTAGAGATGGACGATGGTGAATGATTTGGGAGGTTGACGATGATGTGTTTAAATAGGTGAGGGTTATGGCGATTGGTTTTGGGCTTCTGTTGAGGATAGAAGGGAGATGAGATTAGGAATTGGTTTGTTGTAACAGTAGTAGAGGATGAGGTGGTTCGGTTATGGTGTCTGGGTTCAAGTTGCATAGATGATCCAAGGATAAGGGCTTTCTTCGGATTAGGTTGTTAATTTTCATCAGTTGCGGTCGAGGGGATAATGGGTTGGTTTTGGTTTCCAGGCAGCAAGTAGTTGTTGTCGAGGAGTTTGATTTTGTTTGGATTTTGTGTGACAACGTAAGGCGGTAGCTGTTGGAGGAAGGAAATCAGGGAGAGGGTACTGGGTTTAGGTCGAAGAAGATGGGACTATGGCATTTTGGTTTGCGTTTATTGGCCAAAAGGTAGCAGAGGGTAAGGCGGTTTCGATCTGGGATTTGGGTTTGTTTGGGTTGTCTAGAGATAAAGATAGGTAGGGTTTTGCATATGATAATGATGAGGGTTTTTTTGGAGTTCGGTGATAGTCGAAAGACAGAAGATAAGAGGGTCTAGGATGTTCTGATCTTTATGGATGGTTGCTGGTCAAGATTGGGTTCGTTTCATGTGTTTTTTAGGGGACGAAGGTATGGAGAAGTTGGCTTAGTTCCAGTGTGAGTTGTCGGCCAGTAATAGAGTTAGGGCATTGGGTAGGTTGGTTTGGGCTATGAAGTTTGGTAGGGCAAAGGGATAGGACGGCTAGAGTTGGGTTTTAAGTTAGGAATTAGGATTGGGGTTTGAGTTGATTGACGGGTCAACTTCTGGTGCACTCCTATTGGCTGGAATCATTTCAGATTTCGCGAAATTTCGACGAAATTTCGGCGAAATTTTGATTTCGACAAGGAACCGAAATATCGAGCGAAATGGCGATATGAGGGCAGTTTTCGGTCATTTCTTCACAAATGGTGGTCAATATGGGCGAAATGTCGTCCAAATTTCGTCGAAATTTCGACGAAATATCGTACCAACGAAATTTCGATGAAATATCGTATCGACAGGGTATCGATACGATATCCAAAACCGATATTTAAACCCTTGGCTGGAATTGAGGAGGTGTGGGTTGATCGAGGGAAGAGGGGAATTGACCAGCGGGTGATGTGGCTGGAAGGGACCTAGTGAGAGGTAGACACGTAAGCATAGTTGACCTGACCTTTGAACATAACCAAAAAATAAGTCGAAATTGAATTAAAAAAGCTAGATAGACCCGAATGTTAAAATGGTCAAAAAAGACATTGTAGATCTCGAGGAGATCAGCATAGTTCATGAAGGACTAGAATGCAGCTAGACTCACAAATGAAAGATATGAATTTTTTCTGATGGTGTTTTATGATATATAATGAGGAAAACGATGGTGGAAGCAATAATAAGAACAAGACGATAAATATACACGAAGATTTTACATGGAACCCTACTCTGTGAGGAGCGGCATGAAACCATGGGAGAACATCTCAAAGGGTGTATTCCTCTATTTCATTCTCACAATGAGCACAGGGGTATGGCGCTTTTTATATAGTCACACCAATAAATGATGTGGGACTATATCTAGGACATTCTCCAACACTCACCCTCAAGCTGGAGCATGCAATGCTCCGCTTGGACAAGCACAAGAAGATGTGAACTCACTCAATCAATACATGACATTACAGACCACAACGACTCAACGCGTACTCTGTCAGTTATTGTTGACGGTGGTGCTTCGCATGCCATGCTAATGAGGATGAACTTGAGTTCTGGGCCTTCTGGCTTCTGTAATGAGTCTCTTCTATAGTCGAATAACCAGTGGGGGGGAGACTCATCACCTATTGGGGTATCTGTCGTTGAATGCATTTTTCTCCATGCCATGAGAATATCCATATAAAGATCTCTAAATGCAAGTCACTCTCTTGGGATCTCGAAGTGGGATCTCTCTCTTAAGAGCCTTGGAAGGATCTCATACTGGAGTTGACAGTTACTGGAGTCTTCAATGTCTGCATTGAGCTGTTCTCTGAGTAGAATCTCTGACAATCAATGGATGATTGTTCCTTATACTCTCTCACTCCCCCTTTCTCCCATACTTGTTGGAACTTAGATTAGTACTCGACCAAGTTGGGAGAACAAATGAATAGGGGTAAATAAAAACTTCATCATTTTTTTATGAGCTTTATTTCCTCCTTTTTGCATAAATCATCTTTTTATAGCCGTCATTTTTTGTTTCCGCTATTTTTCCTTGTTTGCCAAGTCATCTTTTTTTGGCTTTTTTTGCATACAATAGTGACCCATTGGACCGAAAACCTCAACCCCCTTTTTTCTAGACTTTTTTTCAATTCAACAGCCCAATGCCCAAATCTGGGCCCAAATAACGCACCCTCCCTTTTTTGCATCTAGAAGCTACGGTCCAACCACTTTTAGCAACCCCCCCTCTTTTAGAAAATTACATCTTCCCACTGGCCCATAATCCTCTTCTCTTTTGTGTTTCCAACCCTTTATTTATACTTTAAATTTCTCTCTTTTTATAAAAATGAAATCGGTTCCAGCACCCCTCTAACTAGGGTTCCTTTGACCCATCGTTACCGCTACCAAAAGGGAAAACCCGAGGAGGAGGCTGATCGGGGGTGGAAAGGTGTGGCCTGAGGCTTCTGGAGGAGACTACTCTGAAGGGAGAGGGGTTCCGATCCAATCTGAAGGGAGGGGGCCGAGGGGCAGATGTGTCACTACTAGGAAGCTTTAAGAAGGCCCTCCCTCTTCTTCTCGTGAGGGGGGCAGGTGACAGGTGGTGTCGCCTGTGCAAGATGGAGGTGTTCTGCAGGTAGTGGGCGCGCGTCGGAGGTGATGCTCTTGTGTGTGGATCAGATCAGGACCAAGGGAGGCATGTGCGGGAATTTGATCCAATTTGAAGGGAGGGGGAGCCAGGGGGCAGATGTGCCTATACAGTGGTGGATCTTCGCTTACGGAGGAGGTGACGCCTCGATCCGGTGCTCACGTGTGGATTACCGTGATTGGGCCCGCTGGAAGTGCGTACGAGATGCCTTCTTCAAAAAGGTGGTGTTTCTTCACGTCGAGGATAAAGAGAAATTTCTGTGGGGATTGTGTGCTCTAGAACGAGGGTGCTTGGAGTTTCCTCATTGAGGATTGTCGCCATGAAGATCCCATATTTCGATCTGGAGGTGACTGAGGAGCACGTTGACTCATTGAGGATGAAGGTGGTGTCGTCGTTGTGGAATTAGGGTTCCAGTTTAAAAACCCTAGCCACTTGCGCAGAATCAAACCACTACTCATATTTAGGGTTTATGGAACCCATTAATCAAACACGTTAGATCTCAGAAAAAAAAGAACAGTCTTCATTTCATAAAATGAAATCTTTATGAACAAGATGATGAACCGTAATCTTCGAATATTGATGAACATGAACATTTTGATTCAAGGAAAATATCTGTATCGCTGCAAACAATTTCTGTACGGACTGGCTAGCCATGTAATTTTGTCTTGGGTAGCGGATGGTACCTTGTGCACCATCCACCTCGACCTTTATGTTTTTTAATTTCCCCGCTGTAAGTATATCCTTCATCTTTCCTTAATAAATTGGGGCGAACACCTACGAGTGTATCCCCCTCTTTTGAGTGTCAAAAAAAAACCATTTTGATTCAAAATAACATGAATAATAAGAGATCTTGGAAACAAAATTAAATCTCCCAAAAAATCGACTTGTTCCGATACCATGTTGAAAATGATAAGCAGAATCGATAATGAGAACAAGACGATAAGCATATGTAGAATACGGAGATTTTACGTGGAACCCAACTCTGCGAGGAGCGGGAGGAAACCGCTAGTGAACACCTCAAAGGGTAGATTCTTCTATTTCATTCTCTCAATGAGTACATGGGTGTAGGGTTATTTATATAGAGCCACTGACTCTCCAGAGTCCCAACAATAGACGATGTTGAATTATCACTACGTCATTCTCCAACATATAAATTATTGGATTTTTGTGTTTCGTATTTTTTCCGGTTTTCTATAAATGAATACTAACCGACCCTACCTAAAGTGGGAGAAGGCTTTGCTGTTTTTTCTTTAAATGAATAATACAGGCAAAAATTATGTAAAATGATAAGTAATGGATGAAACATGCATGCTTAGATTTTTATTGGTTAAGAAAAGCTAAAATAAATTAATAGAGTGGAATATTTACAGGTGAATTGTTCACCCTACACAATGTTAGAACTCATCTTTTTTACAGCTTTTCTGATTTTTATGGATTTTGTGTAATTTGTTAAAACATGAAATAAATAAATCAATGAAAAAGAAGAAAATGAAAAAGATTTAAATTTTTACATGAAATGGCAAAGACTTCTCCCGCTATAAGTAGGGTTAGTTACATGGATTCTTGCTCAAATCCACGTTCAAAGATTCGACTATTTTTTACACTGGCTATCGACTACCTAACGCAACCCCCCACAAGGGGCGATTTGAACCCGGGTCTTTTGGGTGGTAGTCACATTGCACTACCACTAGACCATTTAAGTGGGTTTTGTACATGAAATAATGAGTTAAAATTAGTCGGATTTGTACAGTGCTGGGTTAGGTCCCAAAAAATCAAATTTCACAAATGAACTCTATTCCTTGAATTTGATCTTATTTTGTACAGAGGTTAATGTGCTTTGATTCAAAGGTGAGTAGAGTGTAATTGGACATTGTATGAGAAAGATACTCAGCTTTACGACTTTTTTGTCGGGAAACTTGGTTATGGATTTTTGTAATTATTACAAGTTGATATTTTTCGAGATTTTTAATAGAATAATGTCGATATGATGTACATAGTGAAGTTGATTTCATATTAATTAGAGTTAGTATGAATTTATAGCAAATGTAAAAAGTTTGTACAAAGTGAGATAGATATTCATTTCAGCTCAAATTTCTCATCATTATATGTGATTGTGCTCTTAATTTCTATGATGAGTTAATTTCCTCAAATTAATCCCTATTTCTTGCATGAGATGATTTTATATATTTATCATTTTATGCGGATTTTGTTGCATTTCGCTCAAGAATTAAAGACGATTTAAGAGTAAAAGCGATGAACTGTAAATTTATCACACCCTCAACAGTGCTATATAATCTAAAAGGCCAAAACAATTATAAGGCCATTGTCAAAACATGTGATAAAGAAAAGCATAGTACCCACATCCCATCGTCATGTTCTAAAACTACCTTTTTTTTCCTTCTTTTTCCATATTTCCTTCTTTGTAAGCCGTTCTACTTGTGTTGGATATTCTCTCTATAATAAGAGAAACAGGCATCCACTCATCAAATAAGAAAATGAGCTCGTCCACCTCTAATTGAGATGTTACATAGAATCGAAACTATGGTGGTAATAAGCAAACATTACTGTAGCAAAAGGACATCTGTGAATCTAAGTGTTGGGTAGTTAACTATAAACATATGCAAGAGGATCTTCATAGCAGGACCATGAAAAACAGATCGGATGTCTAGAACAATGGAAAAATAAACTAAGTCATCCAAGGATCGCCCCTATTCTTTCATGAAATAGTGCAATTGATGTACAAAATCGGTGAGATGGGCTCCCACTATCCTTAAACCTATGATTGCACATGAATCTAATTTAATTAAATACGACCTGAAGCAAGGCTACAGCAATCAAAACTAATCTGTGTAAAGCTATAATGTTTTTGAATGGCATTAACTACTACAGATTTAACCACCATGAATCTTATCAACACAAACAAATTTATTATTTAAGATGAAAGTATGGCAGAACGATAAATATACAACTTAATTGCAAGTAATGCAAGAAGAGCATTGAGAACTAATGTTGAGTAGCTTTTTTTCAGAGGGTTTCTTATTATGGAATTCTTATAAAATACATTGTCGATATTTGAATATTAAAGGATAGTAACCCATGCGCATCTCAAATTATAAAATACATAGTCCCGGCCCAAAAAATTTATATAGTCGTAAAAAATGAAAATTTTGGACTGGGTTGATCAAACAAAAAGAAATTCAATCTATTGTTCAACATATTTTTGAAGTCTCAACCCAACTAATCCATAAAGAACTGCAAATCCAATATAAACGCATCCTAATTGGAACTACTGTCGTTGATCAAATCATGGGTGCGCTCCTACTAGCAGCCGATTCAAGGACCATGTTCCAATCACAAGTTAAATTGTTAATGCATGAGCTGTGCAAAAGAAATGGTAATGATAAAAGATTTGTGCAGCTAATAAAAACAAGCAAAAGGGTGCTACCTACATGTGCTATGCACGTAAATATGCGGGACTTTTTTTCAATTATAAACAGCGATGAAGGTCTCGGATGATTTCTATTTATTTTTTTGAAAAAAAAAGGTCTAGGATGAATTGGGTAATACATTTTTTGGAAAAAGAAGACTAAAAAAATGGCCATGTGAAATCACTCCAACATTAGAAATGCACACAAGTAAATGAGAGAAGATCCTACAAAAGCAATAACATAGATTTCTTCTAGGGATGCAATAATACCCCAGATAGAGAATTTCCTGTACAGATCCATTTTTGACAGTATAAAGAGGTGTCTAAATTTGCAAAAGTGGTGGCTAATCAATGTGCAGAGGACTGTCATAGTTTTATTCAAGTATGTTCACCAAGTGAAATAAGTGGGATAGATATTATCCTTGAATAGCCACCCTACCTTTTGCAATCTAACTTACTATAAACTTCCACAGCGATCTGATGAAACTCCAAACATAAGTCAGTAAAGAATTATACTGGAAACCCTTACCTTCAGCAACAATATAACCGTTCTTGGCATCATTTCTATAATGCAAACTGGCATTTTCTACCCTGTTGAGAGCTTCAACAGCAGCCCCGGCTGCAGCTTCAGCAACTTCTGAACCCACCATGGCAGATAAAAAAGCTACCTGGGATTTTGCCAAAATCAACTAGGTAAATTGCCCAATGGCATGAAAGGTATAGGATAAAAGTCAAGACTTGTCAACCTCCAGTTGTCATCCTTTTCTCATTTTAAAAAACATGCATGGCCAATAATTGAACTTATTAGCCAAAGAAAAACTTTTATTGCATACCTGTGCCATGATGGGGTTGCTGGCATCAGCTAAAGGTGTAAGGTGTATTCGTTTGGCAGGAGGCAACTCATCAACGCTCTCGCTGTCATTTTTAGCCCTACCCATGTTCTCCCCACAATTATCCCCACCCAACTGCCCACCGCCCAAGGATCCCATGAACTGCTCCCCAAATGGCAGCTTCACAAATCGAGCCACACAATCCTTCTGGCTCCTCCCATTTCCAACATGATCGGCCACCCTCTTCCAGTCGTCTCCATGGTGCAAAACTGCTTCCAGAAGATGCAAAGTCTCTTTCTCACTCCAATCTACCCTCGAAGTCCTCCCTTCCTCCTCAGTCATATCCACCCTTTTGAAGTCACCAGATGTTAGCCCACCTCTGTAATTCCCACGAACAAAGCATTTGGCACAGAGAATCACGTCTGCCTGCTGAAAACCACACAAACAAATTAACAAATTCATCAATTGAATGTATGTCTTGAAATAGCTGGAAAAAATACCACGACTAAAGATACTTTCTGCTGAGAGTAAAAGATGAATTTGTGGTGCACCGTTTAGACTGGATTTTCCATTAGGGAGAAACATAAAATACCATGAATTCATGGGAGAAGCTCCAAAAGCACCTTTAGAGTGGACTTTCCATTGGGGCAGAGCTCTGGCTGCAGGTTATGGTGGAGTCTCCGTGACAGCGGCTCTGGCATCAGAACTAGTGGTGCAAGAGGCACCAGCACTGGAAGATGCAGCGCATTCAATGGTTGGAGAAGCCGCCAATTCAGGAGGAAATTGGGACATTGATTGGTGAAAGATCGGTTGCGAGATCTCCGCCGTTTCCGAGATTGGGAATTTTGAAAGACGTTGTGGAACTCCTAAATCCTAATTGTGGTGGCTCATATGCAGCAGCTTTAATGCTGGAAGCCCGAAGCAGGCAGTTCATCTTCAGTCTCTTTGGAGGAAGGGGTCGAGCTAGGATTTTCGGGTGAGTGGAATCTGAACACAATCAGGCTTGGTTTCTCAGGCAGGCTTAACCCAAACAACCATGGATTTTGCCATCCGAATTGGAGTTCAGTTGCTTGGTCTCAGATCCACTAATGGATGGAACCCAAATGTACAGGTCTATTCCTTACTCCTTAGGCCTTCACATGAATGGAGTTGGTTGCAACACTTCGGATGGGAAATTCGTTAAGGGCTACGGGTCCTTTTGTTTTTTATGAAAGCCATAAACAGGGGGGAGACACTCAACGGTGTTCGCCCCAAATATTATTTATAAAACGAAAACAAAAGAGGTAGAGACACAAGTGAAAGGAACAAGAAAAACCAATTATAGTTCCCACTCCTCCACTAATCTCGCAGCATGAATCCCCACGTTTTCTTTGTAGAATCGTTGCCCTGAGAAGAGTAAAGCATTCCTTCCCAGCCAAACAGCCCACAGAATGGCGACTAGATAGACTAGCTCCCTCCGAGCTCTGCTCTTATTGGCAACCATCGAGCCGCAGAAAGACGCCAGATCCGCAGCGCATAACCAAGTCAATCTGCCCCCCCCTCCCCCCCCCCTCCCCTAACTGGATCACCTTGGGGCATTTAAAGAAAAGATGTTCAACGGTCTCAATTACCTCCTCGCAAAGAAGGCACCTATCAGAGGTAGAACCCAGAAGACGAGCACACCGGTTCCTTGTCATCAGCCTTTGTATACGTAGCAGCCACAAGAAGAAACCAATTCGCTCGGGGAGATTGAGAGCCTAGAAAAACGCACAATCGCGAATCACAACCTCCGAGCGAGACGGTGGAGGCCTGCAAATTGCCCCAAATGCCTTCTTAACCGTGAATGGACCCGCACGCCATCCCCAATGGTCCCTTCCCTCCGTTGGACGCCCTACATCCTTGATAGAATCCAGCAACGCGAGGGAGTCCTCGAGTCTCTGGTCCAAGAAATTAGATGAAAAAGCCGGAAACCAATTTCCATCCGACCAGCAAGACGCAACCATCACATTTTTATCATCCGCAAGAGCAAACAAGCATGGGAAACGTGCGCATAGGGGTCCCCCCCGTCCAGTCATCAGACCAAAAAGCGAAGGAGTCGCCACTGCCAAGGATCGGTCTAAACAAAGAGATGTGTTTTGAGAAAATGTCCACCACCCCCTTCCAGAACGGAGTGGGAAAGTCTATGCGAGCACCCGGCCTCGGCGGGGCCCCCCCAGTACCGTAGATCTTGCGCAGCACGGTACAACAAAAATCCTCCCCAAGCAAGGCCTCGTTCATTTGATCCAGACGCTTGACCCTCAGCCCTCCCTCATTCTTGAGGAGCGTAATTTCTTCCCATCCAACAAGGTGAATCCCCCTCATTTCCTCCCCATGCTTGCCCCATAGGAACCTACGCATAAGATTCTCAAGCCGATCACGAATTCCCTTCGGCAAACGGCGGTTGGACAGGAAATAAATAGGGATGGAGGACAAGACCACCTTTAAGAGGACCAAACGCCCCCCCCCCCCCCCGATAGGATGGCCGATTTCCAACCCGCCAATCTCGCCTCCACCTTCTCCACGACTCTGAGCCAATCCTGCATCCTCGTTCTTCCCACCGTCAAGGGCATCCCCAGATAGTCCATCGGAAAGGAGCTGCAGTCCGACCCTAATGCCCACGCACAAGCGCCAGCCTTATCCACAGAAAGGCCGAGAGGGATGACCTTCGACTTATCAGCATTCTTGAACAACCGGACAGTTCACAAAAGATATCCAATGCCACGGCCATGCCATTGGCCTCCGCTGCTCCCCCCTCGATGAAGAAGATAGTATCGTCGGCGTACTGTAAAAGCGGGATCAGCGACCCGTCTCTCGAGTACCCAGTTGAGAGTCCGCAATTAACCACGCGAAGAACAATGTGCGTCAATATGTCCGCGGCGAGGACAAATAACAGAGGAGCAAGGGGGCACCCCTGACGCACGCCCCGACAAGGCTGGAAGAAGCCCCCTCCGGGCGACCATTCACCATGACCGAAAGAGAAGACGTTGTCACACAACGTCTCATCCAAGAGATCCAACTCTCCGGAAACCCCCTCCTCCGCAACACCGACCACAGGAACCTCCAGTCTAGGCTATCGTAGGCCTTTGCAAAGTCCACTTTCCACAACACATCGCGCTTATCCCTTCTCCTCCAATCCGCAATGATCTCCGAGGCGAGTGTGAGGCAATCTGAGATCTGTCTACCCGGAATAAATGCAGATTGCAGTGGTGAAATAATGCTCTCAAGATCACGGCTCAGCCGAATGGCGAACACCTTCGCGACAATCAGATAAAGTGTGTTTGAAACTGCAATGGGACGAAAGTCCTCAATACTTTCTGCCGCCGAAGATTTGGGAAGCAGAATGATCAAAGATCGGTTAATCCTTTCGACGCCCGCGTTGCCCATACAGAATTCAGAAATGACCTCCAGAACCTCAGAGCCAACCAAATCCCAAAAGTCTTAATAGAAAGCCACCGGGAAGTCATCCGGGCCCGGAGCCCCATCTGCATTCAAGTCCCCAAACCGCATCCTTAACCTCCTCCAAGGATACATCCTGAGTGAGCATATTACAAAAAGAGGGCGTCAAGGGCGTGGCCCCGAGACCCAACCATTTCCAATATTCTCTGTATAGTCCTCGATGAGACGTCCTTTAAAGTGTTTGACAATAGCTTTCCCTATTTCTTTGTTCCCATCCACGTGCATACCACCTATCGTAATCGATCGCAGTGCATTGGAACGAAGTCTCCCACTAGCAACGCGATGAAAGAATGATGTGTTAGCGTCCCCCTCCCGTAGCCACGAACTTCTCGACCTCTGTCTCCATTCAGTCACCCGTTTACGATCCTCAGACGCAATTAGTTTTGAGCAGCCGAACGAGTAGCCAACTCGTCCACCGAGAGCTCCCTACAGTCTTCCAGTGCATCAAGCCTCCGAACCACCTCCTCAGCCTCCATCCTCGCAGCGCATCTGGCAGCTCTAGACTCCCTCTTGAACGCACTTAGCCTTATACGTAAGGAGGTAAGCTTCTAAACAAAGCGAGACGCAGCCGAAGCCGGAAACATCCATGTTGGACCAATGAGAGACCACCACCTCCCTAAAATTATCCTCTAGTAGCCAACACTTCTCATATCTAAAGAGCCCCTCTGCGTAGGGGCATCACCGGAGTCCCAAACAATTGGCGTGTGATCGGATAGGGTCCGTGGCCTGGCCCCCACAAAGGATAGCGCAAAAGAATCAAGGAGCTCATGCGATGCCAAAAAACGATCGATGCGGGAGCGTGAATTGGAGCTCCTCTATGTGTAGGCAGTATCCCCCGCATCCAGAACCTCAAGGCCCAAAGAATCAATAGTGTCAGCAAAATCGACCGATCCCGGGTCCTGATCCCCCCTGTACCAGGGCCTATCCGACGTTCGGAGAGTAACATTGAAGTCCCCCCCCCCGATGAACCAAGGGACATCCTTGAAAGTCCTACTCACCTCGTGAAGATCCTCCCAAACCTCTCTGCGCAGCACATGACAACAAGGGCCGTAAACACATGAGACAACCAACGGCATAGAGGAATCCGTACATATGAAGAGGACCGATATGACGTGTCTCCCGCGAAGAATCGAGTTGAAGGCCAGTGCCGAAGACCGCCATGCCACCAGTATCCCACCAGAAGTGCCCACCGCATCCAAAGCTCTGAACTGATCAATGCCACCCGCACCAAAAGACCTCCACAAATCGTCCGCGAAAGATTGAAGCTTCGTTTCTTGTAACAAAATCACGTCGCAACCCCATTCCATGAATCTCGAACCCAGGGTCCTTCGCTTGCCCGAGTCCCCGAGCCCCGAACGTTCCAGGATAGAATTTTCATTTGGGACCTTCATGTTGCCCCTGAATGTGGACCACCCCGGCGGGCTCCGCAATGGAAATCTTTAAGGTCGAACATGGCTGCAGCTCAGAGCGCGAAGACCTGGATCTATTCCTACGCATGTATCTCTTACTTGCTCTCCTGTAAGCAATCCCTTCAGAGGAGAGATCATCGCCCAGGACTAGGCACGGCATCATGGGAGTAGCAGTGGAGAAATCTTCACGGCAAAGGTCATCCACGACACCGGGCAAGGTCGGAAGAGGATCACCGGAGCACGGAGTGGATTGAGTCAACACCCCCCCCCTCCGAGACCAAGGGGTCGCTCCAGGAGCACGACGTCTCTGGATGATTACCATGGGGCGAGCCCCAAGTCCCCACCAAAAGGGAAGGAACAAGCTCTTGAGGATGAATGGGCCACGCAAGGCGTGGGAGCAGAGGAGCCATTGTGTTGAGAAGAACCGATTAAAAACCGAGTCCGAGAAGCCCTTCAAATCCGAACAAAAGCTAACTGGAGGGACCGGACCCGAGAAAGGATCCGAGCGCGCTAACCGGATACATGGACCCACTTCCAGCGGCAAAGAGCAAGGCGGCGCCGAACAGATAGTTATCCCCCTTTCCACATCAGAGGACAAAGAGAATTTCTGGGATACCAGGCACAGCACCCGAGAAGAACCAGCCAAAGGTCCGCGTCGAATCAACTTCGCGCGATGATCCAACCAAGGCGCCCCTTGGAAAACCAACCGTCATCTCTGGAAGCGAAGCGACGTCGGTCATCTTTGGAATCTCCGGCGGCGGCGGAGGCTCAACAATCTGCAACTCGATTCTGAAAGTGAAGCGGCCAACCTCCATCGCCGCGAAAGAACTCCGGCCGTCTAGACCATCTAATAAGCCCCTGTTGCATTCCAGCAGCACCAACGTGTCCTCCGCCGGCGAGCCCGGGCTTCAGCCCATCTTCAAGCACCGCTAGGAAACGTTCCCCATCGCCGGGAGGGCCCA